>MU968363.1:0-459459 GCA_034641835.2 Pinus albicaulis | reverse complement strand
AACCCACAGCCATAAGGAACATGAGCACCGATAAAAAAAAGAAAGGGATGACGACTTTCAAATAGAATGCAACCAATCTAATCAAGATATATTAGGATTGCTGGAAAAGAAACTTGCTGATCTAAAGTGTATGATTGATGACATTCCTTCTTTTCAAGATTTGCATAAGTATGATCAGTGTGATGATAATTATGTTCTCCAAATTCAAGCTAACTTCGCAGAACAATCACTAGCTAGTTTGAGGGATGAGATATTAGAATTTCAGCTTGATGAGGATTTTCTAAGAGCTATATTTCTTATTTTGAAATTAAGAAAATATTATCCTCAACTAGAAAAATGTGTTCTTGAGATAATTTCTGAAAATTATGAAAACGAAATTAAACTTTTACTTTCTCAAATTCAGTCTTATAGTTTCCAGGATCCTAAAGAATTCTTGGAAAATCTTCCTTCTCCAAAGAAAAAGGAAATTGTACTACCTTTTGACTTGCAAATTGAGGATGATTATCCTTTCAAGTACAAGACTGAAAAAATAGTTTCAGGGTTTAATATTCAGAATACAACTAAGCAACTAGTCATTGAAGGCCTAGAAGCACAACTTATACATTATGCTTTTGATGATCCTATAGCAAATTATATGGAGACCATTTTTAGTTCAAGTCAACAAACATGATTTATTTACGAGGATCAAAAATATCAACAATTGCCATTTCACATCATATCATTGATTATGAAGACACATGATCAAGTTATACTTCCAAGTTTGATGACAAGCAGTCAAGCTATCCATTCATTTCTACAGCTACTTGATTGGCTTCATTGGCATTTTTGTATTACCTGATTCAACAAGGTTATCAGTAGATTAGAGTAGGTAGATGAGTGCAAATAAGATCAAAGCTCTGAGCATTTTTTCAGTATTATGTTTTCAGCTAGTTTTGAAATAATTCATTAAGATTTAAAGCCAATGAGAAGGTCCTAAAGATATTTAAGATCTATCAGTTTGGTTTGAAAATTGTAGTATGTTCTTTCAATTTCAGAACAGATTTCAGTTTGCAGAAAAAATGACTAAATTCAGTTCAAGAATTTCAGTTACAGAGATTTTATAAGAAAGCAAATGCATGTTTGGGATTGGCTCAAAGGATCAGGCTACTAGTTGATGGTGTTCTTAACATCTCGCAAGGAGATGCCATCCCCATGTGAAGTTGTTGTTAGGGTCCTATAAATATAAGATTCATAATTTTGAATTGACTATTGATAGTCTTGTAAATATGTACATATCTTGCTTTCTGCAAGTTGTTTTCCCATATTTTGAAACAAAATAAAAAATAAAAAAAAGAGGGTAAAAAGTCCTAAAAGAAAAATCGAAGGACTTAAAAAAATATAAACCCCAAAAGAAAAAGAAAATAAATAAAACATGATAGTGTGCAAGTCCAAATTCCACTACTTTTTACTTTGTTACTGATGATTATGGGAGTGTGTCAATAAATGCCATAATCCATGATGAGTTCAACTGTTTAAACTTGACTTGTCATGTTTTCAATTTTCATGTTTTAGATAGTGAATAAAGATTAGTCAGACAGCTTAATCCTGACTAATTAGTAGATAGGTAGAGAATAAAGAGGAGCTCATAAGTTTAATCTGAGCCCTCGGATGATATAAGGTAGATTTAGATAGTTTTTATGCTTTCAAAATAATAAAATGTTTCAAGGTAGCAAGCTCAAATGCACCTGCAAACTGGAAGAAAAAATGTTAGATTAAAGTTGGGTAGGTTGAAAGAAGTGGGAAAAGCATGTAAATATTCATCACCAGGCAAATAATCACTAATTTCCCCTCCCCTATAGTTATTATACATTCTAGACTTTCAGTCAGGGAGGCTCAGAGCATTTCTCTGACTTCTGTTGGGACCGGACCCAAGGCTCAATGACTAATAAGTTAAAAGTGTTGAATTCCTATATTGAATCCCTAATTATCATCATTTACCCTTCATACACTCATTACTATTCAATTTCATAAGTAAGCACTTTTTTTACTTAATGAAATATGAAATTCCCATTTGAATAACTCCCTTCATTCATAAAAGCATAAAATCCTCCAAAAGCATTATATCCTAAGTTAAAAGTGCTGAAATTATAAATGATAAAAGCTTTTCTTTAATATTTTCACTTTACTTAGCCATGTAATTGTATTTTTGGTGTATTTCATTGTCCCTTGTCATATTAACTTCTAATTTATATATTAAATCTCTAAAAATGACCTTTTCCTATTAATATAATTCCTTCTATATTAATACCCTTTAAACCCACTATTATAAGTTTTTATGTCAAAGTAATTATCCACACGCGGAAATAAAAAGCCCCAATTACAACCCCTTTGGCATAAAACTAACATTATGTAAAATCCAGCCCCCTACAGTAAATAGACATTTCCATAGTATATAACTATATAATAAAAATAAAATATAAAACGGCTTTAGGCATGTTTTATATATATATAACACCGCCCATTATACCCTTTTGAACCATATGCCCGCATATATATTAAACCTTTTGTAAAGAAACTTTGGTTATAAATCATATTCCATAAAGTTTTTATTACATTAAACCATGCACTATCGCATAAGTCGCCCGAGCCCTACCCAACCTTTCCACCGCAACTTTACAATTGATCCTGACCATTCACTCCGATCATCCAGATCCAACCCTTGACGATGATTTTGGCGCTCGAAATGTAAACGATGACCCCAAGCCAAAAGTAGCGTGAAATGGGTTGTTTTGATGAATCTGCCTCTGGTGACGTGGTGAACTCTAATTGCATCACGTTCATTTTTCAGAAAACCACATACTGTCTAAAGCCCACGCGAAAACCATTTCCTATTTTTCGCATTCGAAAACATAAAAAAGCCTCCCGCCTTGATATTATTAGCACTTAATCCGTTTGTAATATTTATTGCAAGGATTAAAACCTTTGTTATAAAAATTTATATGTGTTATTTGTGTATTCATCCGCGCCCAACTGTTATTTGAGCCTCCGACTGTGTTTTAAGCCTTTCATTCCCATTTAAAGACTATTTTCACCGCAAATTTCCAGATTCATGACCAGAATACACTTGTTCTGCTCCAAAAAATTGAAATAAAGATCAAATCAACTGCAAAAGCATTGAAAAGACCTTTTGACAGTCAAAATACCTGCAAATTTCACAGTTTAATCCTTCAACTGAACCGATTGAGCTGCAAAAATATAATTCATTCATATAATTTGCCCAAAAACACTCAAAACTAGGGCAAACTCTTGCAAATTTTCCCAAGAATTCACTGATTCATGAAAGCTTCATTAAAAGCCAAATCCTCAGATTAAAACCCCTAAAAGATCAATTCCACAATTAAAAAATGTTTTAAAACCTACAGATTACCTAAAAAGTCTCTTTTGCTGTCCTAGTCATTCAGAAAACCTGTGTTTTTTGTCTTAAACCTGTTGCACGTGTCCCAGATTCCTGATTGAGCATTAAAATAATCACTGAAGCTATCTTTGCCCAAGAATTTCTAAATTTACCCTCTGTTTCAACAAATCCAACTACTGCAAACTCTTTAATCTTGCTTTAGTTATTTAAAAATGACCAAGAAATAATTGACACCTAAAGTTGGAGGCTCTAGGCATGTTAAACCTGGAGGATCCAAACCTCCTAAGTCTAAAACAGCAGAATAAAAAGATTTGGACATTAAAGAAAGAGTAAATAAACAGAGTCAAAGTGTATCAGGATGAAAGTACATCGTGAAAGTGTATCAGGAGGAAGAGTGTCAGTCAAAACAACTCCAATAAAGATATTTTCCAATTTGCCAGCAAGCAGGACAGCTAGCCAGTAAAGGCTCCTTGATTAGTTTAAGTTGTTCTATATTTTTTGGATAAGAGGACAACTTGCTAAACTGTTAAGCAGTTGTCCCTCTTTATATGTAAAGATATTTTTATATTTCCTAGAGTTATTCCTGGATCTCTCTAAGATATTTTGTAAACAATATTTTGTATAAATACTTCAACCTTTGAAGTGTTTAGTGTGGAATAAAATTGCTAAGATTACTATAGACTTTTGCTGATACATTGGAGGCTTACATGTGTTGATTTCAAAGTAGCAATCTAGACAAAGCAAATTGGACATCATAATTCAAGATTCTCGCGATAAGTTAAAGAGTAAAGTGCATCTATCTTGTCATTGTTTATTTTCTGAGTTCCATTCATTTCATTATGTGTTTGTTCTTTCTTAATGAGTAACTAGGAATATTACTTAAGGACTAGCTTATGGTTCCCTGTCTTAACTAAGTTACCATTTAAATGTTTTCAACTGATTTCCGGTGTTAGGAATTCTTAACTGCTCCTACTCCCGTTTGAATCCTGCCTCCTTCCTTTATTGTCTGGATCAAAGGATCCTTCATTGCCCTTTGTCCCGAATACACCATTTCATCAAAAACCTTTTACCCAAAGCTTTGAGGGTTATCTATCTTGCCCTGACTATATTTGCATCCTTTTCGCCTTGCCTTCTAGTACTGCTATCAAGACTTAGACTCCATTAGTCCAATGGTCAAGTAGATTTCTCCCTAGTTTACCTTTAAGTGATTTTTTCCCACCAAACCAATTCAAAACCAAAACCAATTGTTCTATCATAACTAGCCTAAAACACTAAGCAAAAACAAAGTTAAATCATAAAGAGAGAGCCCTCTCTGAAATTTAGGATGGCTAGATCCTAGATTTCCAAAGTAGGTTTGTGGTTACTTCGGACTATTTCTCTTGAACCTGGAGAAATTACTGAGTGATAACATGTTCATCAACAAAAATTTAGTCATAATATGACATCGTTATTGGACTTATGTACAATGCCCTCCATCAGGCCATACGCCATATAAATATCTACCTCGATTCCTAGTTAGTAGTATCGTAGTTAAACCAAACATTTGAGACACTAGATTCACATCTATTTAGAAGATATTTGCGTGCAAAAAGATTAAGCAGTTACATTCACACATGTACCAGGGATTCATAACCAAATAGCTGATCGCATAGCTAAAAATATGCTAAACTGGAATGCTTCTCAAATAAACCATCATAAAAAATAATAATAATAATAAAAATAAATAAATAAATAAATAAAAAATAAATTAAAAATAAAAAATAAATTAAAAAAACAAAAAACAAAAAACAAAAAAAACAAAAAAACGAAAAAACAAAAAAAAACAATCATAGATGTCCATCAACATAACATAATCCATAAACAGAAATAGGGGGCACACCATATAGAACCACAAAAATATCTCTCATATATATATCAATATGTATGTGTCTGAGTACAAAAAATAGTGTCTCTAACCCCGGTCAGCCCAAAAAAATACACATATAAGTCGTCAAAAATAGGGGAAGCATCTTCATAATGGCTGCTTTCCCCATGTACAAAAACACTCTAGGGTAGTGCTCCCCCAGGAGGGGCACCTAGACCCACTGCCACTCCTGGTACCACTACTGGAGCCACCGCCAATACCGATACCTCCACCTAACGTAAAACTGGCCGATAGTCTGTCTCCCAGGCCATCAGAGTCTCCAGCCATACCTCCTTAACGTCATCAAAAAATCCTCGAGTCGGCATCCCCTGGGTCAAGCAGTCCACTCGATCCCAGGTATCCTCCAAAACTGACACGTGCTTGGTCAGCTCAGCAACACGAGCCTCCATCACATCAGTACGAGCTTGATCAGTTGTAGTCTCGCGCAGCAGCCAAGCTGCTGCCCTCCCCCAAAGGGACAGCCTCGCCACCGAGTGCCCCACCCTCATGCTACGAAGGAACTCTTCCCAGCCCACCAAGAGCTCCCCGAGGTTTCCAAATAGGATTATGCCCAACCAACTGAGCCACAGGGTGACCAACCTCGCCAACATCTGCAAGAGTAACCAAAACTATGTGTGTCATCATAAAAACAAATATAAACATAAATACTCAAATAAATGTAGAAAACACAAAGACATACCTGCTGGCCCCCAAGCATACCCAGGAGGAAGACCCATGTCTAGGCCTCCCTGGAAGTCCATCCCTCCATAAGGGAATGGCAGGAAAATCTGTCAGTTGGCCTCAAACCAGGCCTGCATGGTGGCGTTCCAGTAACGCCCCACCCTACCCCCACCTTCTTGATGCATCACAAGAGCCCACCTCCTCATGCAGGTCTCTCGTGGCCCCCCAGTCGACACTGCCACCACTAGCCTCAGCAACACCACCTGCTCGTACATAATGATGAATAAAATGCTCGCATAGGTAAATAGCTTCGATCCATCTCGGATCTTGTAAAGATGTGCAAGCATTCCGTCATAGCAGAAACAGGAAAAATCAAAGAAGTGCCCGACCCTCAGCCGGTGCAAGACACCAACCTGCAGACCAGATGCTCTATGTGGAGCAGACAACTAGGCTAGTCGCACAATCACCACCAAATTGCACTGCTCGGCCAAATCTGTCACCATGTCAATAGCTATGCACCCCTCCATAAGGGGAGTCGTGCCACAGTGACACACCCGGTGTTGTACCTTAATAGACAATCCCTTCACTGTGATAAGGAATCAATGCTTAAGACATTTATATGATTATGTCACAAATATATATGTCTCTGCTTTATTAACCCTTGAGTATTTACGATCAAACCCTTAAATATCAAATATGATGAATACCTCACAATGCTACCATTTGTTGATGTTGAATGAAGTGACTAGAAGAAAATAAAAGAATAAGCCCAAACTGATATGTTGTTTTATACAGAAAGTATCATCTCAAACCCCAGAAGAAATATATGAAAGAAACAGTTAAAACAAAGGAGCGCCAATTAAGGTTTTTAACTCTTACATACAGAAGTAAAAAGAGACCTGCTGCTCATAACTTTGTTTTATTCATAGATAAAAAACACAGAATGTAAACTTGAATACATTTCAACATATAAAAATAAATAAATAAATAAATAAATGCTAGAAACTTGCTTACTCATTCATTAATCTTTGAATCTCTGAGTACAAAAATAATTGTCTGAAGGTCCAAAACTCGGAACCTTTCCTTCTCCTGAAAATTACATTAAATACAATAAAAATTAGTTTCGGACTGCTGTAACCAATCCTAACTATCAAAACTACTTGAGACTTCGAAGGCTGTCTATTACATGCCTTGAAAATGTCTTATTACAATTACACTGTCTTCGGAAAATAATATAAAATAAATATCCTAATCTATAGGAATTGTTGATGATATGGCTTCTTTTTCTAGGTCAATTGATTTGTTTTTCTTTGATGCTGATCCTTTTGGCAGGTCTATTGTCCAAGCTTTGCACTTTTTCCATATTTCTACCTTCATCTTGGATGAATGTGTTAGATTGTGATATTCCAATCTGAATGCAATAATTCGATTATAGGGTGGCCTTTCTGTGAAAAGATTCTTTACCATCCACAATAGTTGAAAATGTATCTACAAGAAGTTGACCATTGTTTCTCCTTTAAGCACCTGAGTCTTTTCATGCCTGTTATCACCTTTTCTTTTTATCAATATTAATAAGTTCTCATAATAATTCCATGGCAAAAGATTTCCTTCAACTCCCCAACATGATGGAAAGCCTACTCTTGTCATTTTGTCAAATGACTTATCAAACTGACTCACTGCTTTCTTGATTTCCATTAGCTTCTTTTTTGTAGCCTTTCTGAGATCATTTATGACAATCATTTTGTTAATTTCTACTACATACAACATTATGTCTTGCATGTCATTCTCCTCTAATTCCTGATCTGATTTAGAGTTAATAAAATCAATGAATCTTCTGGCCCAAATGGCTCTATTAATTGCTTTTTGTTTATCATACATGATTGGTTCTTCACATTCTAAAATAAGACTTTTCTCTTTTTGCAACTATCATAAAGAAGCACCAATTAGATTTCATTTATGAAATGATATCAATCCAAATGATGTCTTTGGCTTATATTAGTGAGAGATTTCCTTTCAGTCTTTCTTTGAGATTTTTAATCTCAGCTTCAACATTTCAGAAATCCGTTTTGTACTTGTCAGCTTCATTTTCTATGACTTTAATCAACTTTGTTGCAGTCTCTAGATCTGTTTGAGCCTATTTCCGATCTCTTTCAGCCATCTGCAACTCAGTATTTAATTGAAAAAATTGTGCTTGAGGATCTTCATTACCTATAGGAAAAACAAAAGTACAATTATGGTTATCAATATGATTTTGCAATGAAATTGCAATTTGCTTTATTTTGGAGATTTCTTCATCTTTCTGCATGAGTATCTGTAAAATCTTTTCCTTTTCCTTCTCTACCTCTGCAACTTTTGCAGCCATTGAATGTTCTCCAGTAGGTAATTTTAGCTTTTTCCTCAATGTGGATATTTCTACCTCAGCACTTTGCATGAATTTCTGCACAACAGTCTTGTCACTGGGTCTACTCCAATCTTTATAATGTTTTTTTTTCAATTCCTCATTCTGAATAGTTAAGGCTATTGAGTTAGCCTTCTCTAACTTCAATTGTTTAATTACTTTCCCCAACATATTTTCTGCCTTTATTTCCATTGCATTATTCTTTGTGAGGTCATTTACAATCAACTGACCTGTTTGCATATGCAAATTCATTTTATCCATCAGTGGAATTTTCTTCACATCCACAGTCACATTTACAATGTTGAAATTGTTGGAAGAACCAACTGACATGTCTATAGGATGTGACAGGGCAATTCTAAATTTATCTTTACTCAAGATCCATTATAGTCAACAATCTTGTTTGATTAGCAGCAACTTGATGTTCAACTTGGACATCCATGCTGGCCTTCATCTTTTGATTTCTTTCCTCAATTTGTGAAAACATATGTTTGATCAAAGGCACTTGTTCACGAGAGGTTTCATGACTCCTGGGTGAAGGAGGAGCATTTTTCTCTTCTCCCAAATGTAAAGAAAAAAAAGGTGAATTAGATGTAGGTTCTTTAGCAAACTTTGTCCTCTTCTCGGCTCCCTACTCCTCATCATCTAGATCAATAACCACTTCTTTGTTTCTTTTATTTGTTTTCTATGCTATGACAGGAGTCTGAATGTTAGCACCTACTGAACTCATCACACCTTTACTTGCTACCTTCTCCTATTCTGGACTACTTTCACGAATGAAAGAAGAGTACCCATTCTCAATTCTTCTATTTGAAATTACACCATAAGGGTCATAAGCCCAACTTTCTCCTAGTAGCATATGCATCTCATCTAACATTCTTGTTACTTCATCAAATGCCTGCCTCATATTGACTATGAAAGGGCCTACAATCATTGGTAATTTATACATATATCCTTTTTTCAAAGACACAAATTGAACCTGGTCAACATTTAGGCTTTGTCTAATAAACTCTAAAGAAAAAAGCCTCATTGGTACAAACGTTGGGAGTCTATAAGGCTTAACACTTTCTCCATACAACCTTATTTCAGAGTAATCCAAAAACAAACCAATCTCCAAATTTGCAATTGGTTCCTAAATGCAAGAACTCCTGAGCTTTAGGTAAAAAATAGGGAGGAGGAACTCCATTCAATATTTTATATGCAACTGACATGTAATAGCTAGCAAAATCAAACAATCCAACCTCATTTTTCTCCCTTCTAACTACATCTGTCCAGAATATCATTGATTGCCTTGTTTTGTTTGCATCCATAATATTTAGACCTAAATGCATGAATTCTTCCACATTCTGATATAAGAACAAGTATACAATCAATGAAGGAAATTTGAAAGAAATTGTTAATGAAAGGCTCATTAGCTGTGAATTGACTGCTTCCTGCCAATATGATGGAATATCTAGTACCATTCCTGGCTTCATCATCGTGGAAAACATCCCTAGGTCTGATTTGTCCACTGTATTATCATCATTTTTACCTAGAATTTTTGCAATGTTACTTAATACAAGACGAGTCTTTGCATCAAAAACCTCCATAGCAAACACTTTACAGTCTAGCTAAAAATGCTTTGTGCCAGGTTTCAAATAAAACATGAACTAATTAAACTCTTCGCCTGCAAGATTATCATAATAATGTACCAGCGAATCATCAGAAAATTGGATGGATGACTCTGACTCAGGATAGCAAAGGGCTTGGCAGATTAACTGGGTGGACACTTGCAAAACTTTCTCTCCTTGGGAATTCATAACAAAACACTTCCCAGGATACATGATTGACACCGACCAATAGATAAATTCAGGGAAAAGATGGGTCTTTGGAATGCATGCAGAAAGAATTCCGAACTTGACCATGGCAGAATAAACAGGGGAAGCATTATCATTCAAGATGACTTGCTGATAGAAAGGAAGGTTAATTACAAAACATATAGTATCTTGAATATCCCTCTCAATATCCATGAGAGGGATATGACTAGATGAACCTGATAGAGATGACCATTTAGCCATTGCTGAAAATTTCAGCAAGAACAATTCACAAGGTGGTAAAATTTATGCAGGTGATGGATAACCGAAATAGGATGCAACGCAACAAATTACAAATGATTTGACAAACAAATGAAAATCTTCTTTAAATAGGTGGCACGACTTTTAAATTTAATGCTGATAAGACGCGTCAGCGAGTTGTTGATTCCACTTGACGTGGAAGATAGTCGTGAAAAACTCAGCATCTTACGTCACTGCAGGGGCTCCCGAGGTATGGAGGAAAACTTTGGCTGGTGCCCCCGCACTTAATCTCCACTATTCATCTCTGTTATCCCCGCAGTCAACCCAGTCAAATGCGGAGGCACTCGTCTCGATATCTTGTGCGCTGATTGTGCCCGCGAGTTGGGCCTTTTGATAGGAACTTTTATCAATCAGCGCTTTCCGCCCAACAAATCAATCGACCTTTAAGCATCAAATGTGGAACCCACTTATATAAAGTGTAAATGCTTAAAATTTAACTTAGATATAGCGAACATAAATATTTTTCATGCTAAAGTATAAGAATTTTGATACTTTAACATATTTTTCAATAATTTCTAATTTTTATATTTTCAAATATTTGAAAAATAAAAGGATATGAAAATGATTCACAACATCTGGCTCCACCTGGGGATAGTGTTTTTTGCCACGAAACACTAAGAACCTGCAGATCAGTGCCTTCACTTCGGGCTTGCAGTCAAAAATTGCTTGATGAGAAATATACAGTGAGAGAAAACTGAATATGTACAATGATGAACTAACTTCTTTTAGTGCTGGAAATAATGTTTCAGATACTGCCCATTCACAGGCAGTTCTACTGCTTCTCCATCAAGATTTTCCAGCATGAAAGTGTTATTTGATCTGGCTTCAGAAATTTTGTAAGGACCATACCATAAAAGATCAAATTTACCATGTTTCCCTTTCTCTTCCCTTCTGGTATCCCATCTTAATACCAAATCTCCAGTTTGAAACATGATTTCTTTTGCCTTTCTGTCAAAAATGGACTTCATTCTCCTGATAAGTGACAAAATTGTCTCTGACTTTATTTATTTTTTCACTCAATTCTATCATGTTATTTAGTCTTTTGATCAAGGCATTAGGTTCCTCTTGAGCGTCTTGAAGAAAATATATTACTGGCCTTGCTAGCTTAGTGGAAAACAAAGCCTGAGTACCATATACCACTTCATAAGGTGACTTACCAGTGGATCTTCTAATAGTCATCCTCACTACCCACAAAGCAAATATCAGCTTTGAATCCCAATCCTTCTGGTTCTCATTGATTGTTTTCTTCAAGATTTTCATCAATGTTTTATTAGATGATTCTGCTAATCCATTTCCTTGAGGGTGATATGTGTTGAAAATGCAGCAAGATGATGGAGCTTAGTGAAATGAAGTCGCCTTCACTAAGTGGGCCCGCAGGCAAATTCTGGCGCAAAGTCTATTTTTAGACTATGTCTATTTTTAGACATATGGAGCATGGTCCAGGGGTTGCAGCATGTTATTCTTGGAGTATTGGTCATGTTGGTAAAAATAGATGGACCTCTATTTTTTTGACCTATAGGTCGATGTCTATATTTAGACTGCCTATCCTAAAAATAGGGAAGTCAAATATTATTTACCCTTAATAATATTTGGACTATAAACTTCAGTTTACTCTCTTGGAGCACTTCAGTTCGAGCCTTGGAAGTGGCTCATGCACCTGACAGAGGAATTACGCTATTCCCAAGGGTTTGATGGCATCATGCATGGTTGACTTCAGTTAGGACTTTAGTGGCAGAAGTTTGGTGGAGTTAATGAGACAACTAGTGGAGTTGTGTTCTGTTTATTTTAGTTGAACTAGTTGAGATTAGTTTAACTAGCTAATCAATTAGTTATGAGTGGAGTGAATTAAATATTATTTAATTCATTAATTAGTAACTCATTATTCAGCTCAAGAACACATCAGTTCACTACAGTGCATGATCAGTTCAGTGGAGACCAGTGAAAGAGGTAGATGAAAGGGTGGAGTTAGCTATCAATGGCGACATCAGTTGTGCATGAGATTTGCACCACACTTGGAGGAATTGCCCATGATGATTGCGCTGTCAAGCCAAGGAGATTCGAACCTTGGATCTCTATATAGACAAGCCATGATTGCGCAATAGAGGCAAGGCAATTGGCGGTGAGTTTTGAACCAGTAACCTGTTCAAAACTGAGCTAGATTGTGAGTAACTTCATGAGAAAGTACTGAGTACTTGTGAGGAGTATTGTACCGAGTTTGTTACATGATTTCTCCATTATAATATACACAATAGCTGCGGGGTTTTCAGCTATAAGCTTTCCCCATACATACTGTGTTAATGTGTATGATGATTTGATGTGCTATTGCTTGTTTTATTTCCGCATGTGTGATGATCTGAGTGGAAGAGATTATGTGTTGCATATAAATTCGAATTGTATGTGATCAGGATAGTCTCGGTGGATAATTAATCATTATTCAGCAAATTTCTACAATATGTTGTAGAATGGGACAATATTACATTATAAGTTTGAAAAAAAATTATGAACCTGACTGAGTTGAATACTTGAGTATTGGCTATTACAATCTTTACTGGACATCCAAATCTGCTGAAAATATTCTCTTCTAAAAACTTCATCACAACCAAATCATTTGCTTTTCTAGTAGGAATTGCCTCTACCCATTTTGTAAAATAATCAGTAGTAGTTATAATCCATTTAAACTACCCACTTGATGGTGGATTAATCTCTCCAATGAAATCTAATCCCCATTGTCTAAAGGGTTCTTCAATAATCACAAGAAGAAGAGGTAAAGGAGCTAACCTTTTATTTTCTGCAAACAATTGGCATTTATGGCAACTTTTAACAGTTTTGTATACATCAGAAAATAAATAGGACCAATAAAGACCTAATTTAAGAATCTTATGAGCAGTTACTTTACATCCGTAATGACCTCCACACAAGCATTCATGGTATTCTTTAATCACCTCCATGGTTTCCTCTTCTGTCAAACATAATAGCAACACACCAACAGGATCTTTCCAATACAACTTAGCTTCAATTATAACATAAGGTTGAGCCTTAAGTTTCAAAGCTCTGTACTTAGTTCTGTTTATTGAAGGAGGACAAGAAAAGAAACACAGATAATGAATAATACCTTTGTACCAGTCTGAATAGAGAAATTTTTATTTAATTACCGACTTTTTCATAATTTGATCTGTTTCTTCAGTCACTTCATCTACAAGTGCAAGTAAGCTAATTCCCAAAGCTTGGAAATTAGATTCTGTCAGGAATTTGGCCAGTACCTGTCTTTTGACTAACTTTGTTGGTTTGATATCCAAATCATATTCTTGGATTTTGGCAATCCATTTTCCTCTTTTTCCTTCCACATCACTCTGTACTAGCACATCCTTTATAGCAGAATTAGGCACATATGCTACTATTTGAGAATGAAGTACATAAGTTCTGAAAACCTTTAATGATTTAAATAAAGCATATACTTGTTTCTCTAGGATGTTATACTTCAGCTTTGCATCTCCGAGGACTTTGCTAAAAAAGGCTACAGGTTGTTCACTTCCTTCTTCGTTTTTTTGTAATAGCACAACAGTAATAGTAGAGGATGATGCAAATGAGAATATTTGAAAAGGCTTTAAGTAATATGGGCTGATCAGAACAGGAGCTTCTTGAAGAGCTTCTTTAATTCCGCCAAAGGATTCTCTTGCATTTTTGTTCCAATTAACTTCAGCATTCTTTTTTAACATATATTTTATTCTCCTGACAATCTCAGCATAATTCAAAACAAATATTCTCAAAAATTTGATTTTTCCCATAAACCTTTGGATATCCTTTTTACTTCTAGGCAGTGGAATTGTCTGTATAGCTTCAACTCTTACTAGATCAATCTTCACTCCTTGACTTGAAAATATGTTACCCAACAACTTACCTTCTTCTAAAGCAAACAAATATTTCTTGGGATTTAATGATAATCCAAATTTTCTGCATTTCAAGAAGGCTTTTCGCAGTTGCTCTAAGTGCTCATCATTAGAACCTGAAAAAATAGTAACATCATTAAGATAAATGACTACCAATTTATCACCCACAAAAGCAATATCCATTGCCCTTTGGAAAGTAGCTCCTGCATTCATGAGGCGGAATGGAATCCTGGCATACATGAATGTTCCCCAAGGTGTGGTGAAAGCAGTTTTATTTTTATCTTCCTTCTCCACAGCCACCTGATTATACCTGGAAAAACCATCAACCATGGATAACCTGAATGCTCCAATTACTTTCTGCAGAACAAAATCCATCTTTGGTAAAGGATAATTATCCTTTACGGAAGCTCTGTTCAAATTTCTGAAATCCACACATAATATTATCTCTCCATTTTTCTTCCTGACTGGTACCAGATTGGAAACCCAATCTGAATATCTTAGTGGAACTATGATTTTTGCTTGCAAAAGTTTCTTTACCTCTTTTTCAATTGGAGCCAACAATAGTGGGTTAATTTGTCTGAGCTTCTGCTTGTGTGGCTTAACCCCATCTTTCAGTGGTATTTAATGTTGAATAATATCTAGATCATAAGTTTTTAAATCTTCATATGACCATGCAAATACATCCATGAATTGTTTAAAAAGATCTACATACCTTTTTTTGTACTCCTTAGGAACTCCTTTAAATAATTTGACTATTTTAGGCTCATCTTGAGTTCCTAGATTACAGTCCTCCATTTCTCCATCTTAGGATACCTTTTTCTGGTTCACTGCCACATCATTAGCATCAAACAATCTCTCAAGAGGTACCAAACCTCTAGGCAAAATATTATCCTTCAACTGAATTATCTTCTGATCACCAATTGAATGTTTCAGATTTTTAGACATATCACTTTGACCACTTTCATCAACTTCTAAATCAATTTGACTATCTTCAAAATTTCCAATCATCGTTAAAAATTGATTAATCTACTCATCATCCTTAAAAACCTGCCATTGCTTTACATTATCAGGGATTGAAGGCCTGTGTCTCAATTCAATTTCATATCTCAACCTTGGATTAATTGGTGGCTTAAATGTACTGGCTGCAACTGCCAATGAATCTGCCATTCTATTCTCTTCTCTTGGAATAAACTGTAAATTAAAAGCTTCAAAATAATTTTCAACTAGATCCCACACCACATTTCTATAAGACCTCAATCTGGGATGTTTAGTCTGACACCAATTCTTAATTTGTCTTATTATTAATTCAGAATCACCAAAAACATAGATAGACTGAATTCCCATCTGTTTATTTGTTTGCAGACTTAGAATCAATGCTTCATATTCAGCTACATTATTAGCAGATTCAAATTCCAATTTGAAGGAAAAAGGTAAAAAGTTACCTTAAGGAGATATAAATATGAATCTAGCTCCAGTGCCATCCTTAGAGAAGGCACCATCAAAATAAAACTTCAAAATTTTATTTGAACACAACTCTTTATGTACATTGGCTGAAGAGAACTGCTCTTGTGAATCTTCAACAAATTCTGCATCTTCATGCAGCATGAAACAAGAGAGATCATCCTTCTCTTGACCATAAATGGGGGAATTACCTGCATCTTTCTTAGTAGTAGTTTTCAAAAATCTTGTTTCTTTGTATAACCTCCTTTCCTCCCCATTAAAAATAGGAATAATGGCATATGTGAAATCCAATTTCAAAACTCCTCCAAGCTTTGCCCCCCAAGATCTAGACAACAACATACCAAATCTGGCTGGAATATCTCCTACTACCACATCCATCATAATACTCTTAGCTGGAATTTGAGCCAAGGAAACAACCATATCTTTGATAAGACCTACACACTTCACCCTTTTTGAATCAAAGGAATAAAGGTCTCTATATGGCTTGTTGATTTTTAAATTTAACTCATTCATCACAAACAGTGGCATTAGATTATGTGATGCACCAGAATCTAGCATACAATTATGTAAAGTGAAATCATGCAACAGAACTGATATATAAAAAGGTAGAACAGAAGAATCTACCTCTTCAACACGAGGTCCAAAAGTAACCACTAGTTTCTCTTCTTGCAGATTCACTATATGACCCACCTCATCGGACTGAGATAAATTAATAAAATCTGCAAGTTCTTTCTTATAACTAGGTGTTTTAACCAACTCAAGAAGTGGTACTTGGATCTTTACTTTTTCTAACTCTTTCGACAAACTAAAAGTTTGATTTTGTTTTGTCAAATTTTCAGGTTCTTCTTGGTTTTTGTTTGAATTTGCATGTTGATCAGGAACAATAACAATCTTCTCCAACATATTAGGGTCATTAGGCTTTATTTGGGAAGCCTCAGCTTGTTGCTTCTTTTTTTCTTTTTCTTGATTCATGGGCTTCTTCCCCTTATCTTATTTTTTAATTGGATTCTTCTGTAGTGGAGTCGCCATTGGAGTAGGTACTGATTCTAATTCCTTTTCTTCATCATCTTGAGTTCTCAACCTCTTTTTGACCTCAAATCATATTTTTTATGCAACTCTTCTTTCATAAAATCAGTAAACCGTTTGCAATAATCATCCATTTCTTCCTGATCAAATGAGACATCAACTTCTTTACATTCCTCTGCATATTATTTCTCACTTCTTCTTCTGTTTCACCATCCTCCATATACACAACAGAAATTTGATTTTCATCTTCTTTCTGATCATCATCAACAGAATGTGATGGTGCTGCCTCTATATATAAAGGTGCTTGGACTTGGTCTTGATCTTTTCTTTCTCTCTATAGAATCTATAGGGGCTATTTTCTGAATTGGGGATTAAAAACCCCTTTGTTTTGTTGAATAGGTTTCTTGTTGTCTAATTCCATATTTACTAATTTGTTTGACAAATTTTTGATGACCTTAGTCATGTCATCGATCCTTTGATCTTGTGAGGAGTCTTCTTCTTTGGCTTTTCCTTTATCTTTAACCTTTCTAGCAGCAATCATATTTACCTCAATCTCTAAGGCATCAGTTTGAATCTGTTCAAGAGTGGGGGATATTATTTCTCTCAAGGTAAAATTGAAATCTAATACAAATACCCCAGCAAAAACAACCCTTGCTCCAATAAGAGGAGGTTTAATTTCCACAGGCAAACTATTGTACAACTTATTAAACCTTTTGATAAAATCACTCATGTTTTCATTTGATTTTTTCTTTATAGCATTAAAGTCCATTAAGGAATAACCATGGTCTCTTTTTTCACCCCCATCTCTGGATTAATTGTCTTTCTAATTCATCCCAATCATTGATTGAACCATTTGGTAATCCTTTGAACCATTTTCTTGCCTCTCCTTTTAGATACTCCACAAAAAGTCTCATTACAACATCAAGATGTTCTACATTAAAATTTTCAGCAAAAGTGCAAAACAAAGGCAAGTGTTGTTCTGCAGTTATTTCATCTTCACCAGTAAATCTAGGAAGCAACTTAAGGTACTCCTGAGGCATTGCATTCATTGGTTGGATTAGATTTAATGGTGCATATCTATTCATAAAGAAAGCAGGGGCTGCCATGTTTATGCCCTGATTGACTGCTCCTTGAGCGGGGGTAAAATGAATACCAGTTGTAGGTGGGGATAAATGGGATGGAACAATTGATATGGGAAGGGGTAGATGAATAATAGCAGAAGAACTGGCAACTGTATTAGGTTGAGCTTCTATGAATGGAAATGATACAGACTCAAAAGATAGTTCTTCTAATGTTGGTTCTTGGAAATGAATGGGCGAGGGTAAGCATTCTTGTTCCGAGAAAATGAGTTTTCGGAAAATATCCTTGGAGGGTAAGATATGAGAATTCCTACCTGGTGCAAGTAGTGTGGCATCAAGTGTAGAAAATATTTTTGTTTTCTGGTCCTTCTTTGAAACTAACTTTTCTAGATCTGACAGAATAGGGGATTTTTGCTGAGAGGTATCTGACCTCGTGTGAGGCCTCTTAGGAGCCAAAATTATTAAAATAAAGCACAACTTAGTATTTCCTCCTCTCTAAACAACCAAAGGAAATATGAACAAAACCAAGGGAAAACTTCGATTCTTCGCTCCCCCGTAACGGTGCCAATTAATGTTGTACCTTAAGAGACAATCCCTTAGCTGTGATAAGGAATTAGTGCTTAAGACATTTATATGATTATGTCACAAATATATATGTCTTTGTTTTATTAACCCTAAAGTATTTATGAGCAAACCCTTAAATATCAAATATGATGAATACCTCACAATGCTACCATTTGTTGATGTTGAATGAAGTGACTAGAAGAAAATTAAAGGAGAAGACCAAACTGATATGCTGTTTTATACAGAAAATATCATCTCAAACCCCAGAAGAAATATATGAAAGAAACAGTTAAAA
This sequence comes from Pinus albicaulis, assembly GCA_034641835.2. Taxonomy (NCBI): domain Eukaryota; kingdom Viridiplantae; phylum Streptophyta; class Pinopsida; order Pinales; family Pinaceae; genus Pinus; species Pinus albicaulis. The sequence continues at coordinate 440,660 of MU968363.1, read as the reverse complement.
CAAAGGAGCACCAATTAAGGTTTTTAACTCTTACATACATAAGTAAAAAGAGACCTACTGCTCATAACTTTGTTTTATTCATAGATAGAAAACACAGAATGTAAACTCGAATACATTTCAACATAAAAAATAAAATAAAAAATGCTAGAAACTTGCTTACTCATTCATTAATCTTTGAATCTCTGAGTACAAAAATAATTATTTGAAGGTCCAAAACTCGGAACCTTCCTTCTCTTAAAAATTACATTAAATACAGTAAAAAGCAGTTTGGGACTACTGTAATCATCCTAACTACCAAAACTACTTAAGACTTCGAAGGCTGTCTATTACATGCCTTGAAAATGTCTTATTACAATTACACTGTCTTCAGAAAATAATATAAAATAAATATCCTAATCTATAGGAATTGCTGATGATGTGGCTTCTTTTTATGGGTCAACTGATACATTTTTCTTTGATATTGATCCTTTTGGCAGGTCTATTGTCCAAGCTCTGCACTTTTTCCATATTTCTACCTTCGTCCTGGATGAATGTGTCAGATTGTGATATTCCAATCTGAATGCAGTAATTCAATTATAGGATGGCCTTTCTGTGAAAAGAGTCTTTACTGTCCACAATAGTTGAAAATGTCTCTGCAAGAATTTGACCATTGTTTCTCCTTTAAGCACCTGAGTCTTTTCATGCCTGTTATCACCTTTTCTTTTTGTCAATATTAGTAAGTTCTCATAAGCATTCCATGGCAAAAGATTTCCTTCAACTCCCCAACATGATGGCAAGCCTACTCTTGTCATTTTGTCAAATGAATTATCAAAATGACTTACTGCTTCCTTGATTTCCATTAGCTTCTTTTCTGCAGCCTTTCTGAGATTATTTCTGACAATCGTTTTGTTAATTTCTACTACATACAACATTCTATCCTACATGCCATTCTCCTCTAATTCCTAATCTAATTTAGAGTTAATAAAATCAATGAATCTTCTGGCCCAAATGGTTCTATTAATTGCTTTTTGTTTATCAGACATGATTGGTTCTTCACATTCTAAAATAAGAATTTTCTCTTTTGCAACTATCATCAAGAAGCACCAATTAGATTTCATTTCTGAAATGATATCAGTCCAAATGATGTCTTTGGCTTGTATCAGTGAGAGATTTCCTTTCAGTCTTTCTTTGAGATTTTTAATCTCAGCTTTAGCATTTTGGAAATCCGTTTTGTACTTGTCAGCTTCATTTTCTATGACTTTAATCAACTTGGTTGCAGTCTCAAGATTTGTTTGAGCCTTCTTTCGATCTCTTTCAGCCATCTGCAACTCGGTATTTAATTGAACAATTTGTGCTTGAGGATCTTCATTACCTGTAGGAAAAACAAAAGTACAATTATGGTTATCAATATGATTTTGCAATGAGATTGCAATTTTTTTATTTTTATTTTGGAGATTTCTTCATCTTTTTGCATGAGTTGTTGTAAAAGATTTTCCTTTTCCTTCTCTACCTCTGCAACTTCTGTAGCCATTGAATGTTCTCCAGTAGTTAATTTTAGCTTTTTCCTTAATGTGGATATTTCTACCTCAACACTTTGCATGAATTTCTACACAGCAGTCTTGTCACTGGGGTCTACTCCAATATTTATAATGATTTTTTTCAATTCCTCATTCTGAACTGTTAAGGCTCTTGAGTCAGCCTTCTCTAAATTCAATTATTTAATTACTTTCACCAACAGTCACATTTACAGTGTTGAAATTGTTGGAAGAACCAATTGACATGTCTGTAGGATGTGACAGGGCAATTCTAAATTGATCTTTCTCAAGATCCATTATAGTCAACAATCTTGTTTGATCAATAGCAACTTGATGTTCAGCTTGGGCCTCCATACTGGCCTTCATCTTCTAATTTCTTTCCTCAATTTGTGAAAACATATGTTTGATCAAAGGCACTTGTTCATGAGAGGCTTCATGACTCCTGGGTGAAGCAAGAGCATTTTTCTCTTCTCCCAAAAGTAAAGAAAAACCAGGTGAATTAGATGTAGGTTCTTTAGAAAACTTTGTTCTCTTCTTGGCTCCCTGCTCCTCATCATGTAGATCAATAACCACTTCTTTGTTTCTTTTATTTGTTTTCTCTGCTATGACAGGATTCTGAATGTTAGCACCTACTGAACTCATCACACCTTTACTTGCCACCTTCTCCTGTTATGACCTACTTTCATGAAAGAAAGAAGAGTACCTTTCTCAATTCTTCTATTTGAAATTACACCATAAGGGTCATAAGCCCAACTTTCTCTGTTGTGAAACCAGCTCCAAAAATAGAAGAAAAGAGATATCAACGCCTTATAAATAAGCCACTTCGAGGGGGAAACCTCCAATACATTACATGAATGAACAATTCTTGGATGATACAAATGACAAAACCTCCTTTCTATATATAGGAGTCCATGGGGCCACAATGTAATCCTATTGGGGCCACAATGTAACCCTAGCCGACCTAACAATAATAATGTAAGGGCACAATAATAACAATATGGGGGTTACAGGGGTACAACAATAACAATAAGGGGGGATAAAATAACATAATAAGGGACTACACTATTAATATAGTGGCTTAACATGCCCCTCTCCTTCAAACAAGTGTTTTCCTCAACGCTTGATTATTTCTTGATGCTTCTGTGTAAAATTCTCATCCTCCCATGTGGAATATTCTACTGGAAAGTTATTCCACTTGGTGAGATACTCTGAAATTTATCATACTCGTCGAGTTCTTGTTTCATTGACTGCTTTAGAACTTCTTTCGATGTGATTTTGATATTCCTATTGTTTCATTAGATTATGCACCAAAGTTAGGTTATCCTTTGAGAGTTGGAGAACTTGTTGTTGATGCTCGATGTGATCTTCTACTAATTTATCATCCATATTAGATATTATTTGATCCTTCAAACCATCCAACTTATTTTCCACGCCTTTCTTCAAAACTTCCATGTCATTTTTTGTTGCTCTTTCAGAGAGCGAAATTTGTTGCACTTGCTCTTGTAATTTTGATATGTCATGTTGCCATTCTTCGTCTTCATGAGTCATAGTAAAGCCTTCTAAAGGTTTAATGGGTTTTGAATTCTTTTTAGGGGCCATTTTAGAAACCAATACTGATATCTATTCTACAATATGCCCTTGGAATCAATTCAACTTGATTCTTCAAACAAGACTTATGCAATTCGGAAAAATAAATACACACCTTTTACTTGCTTTTGCAGAGCTCTATATGGACTGGTTCAGTAGAGTGAACTTGTACTACTTGCCACGTGTCACTGTTTGCTCCTTTGGCTCTGAAATTTATAGGCAGGAAACTACAATCTGTGTACTTCCAGCCACTTTTTATAGAATTCCAATCCGATTCTCAGAGAGAGAGTTATGAATATTTTCCCACGATCACCTCTTTGAGATGAAATTAGGGACCCTGGAAAAGACCTAACTTCCACAGATCATATCTCTAAAAATATTGTGAACCAAGCTCTGAAATTTTGCGCTGATCTTCCTCAGGATTTCGAATTCGCACTCTAAACATTGCCACTTCTGAACCTTCTTAGAAAAAAATTATAGCGAAAATTCCACAATGACCTGTTTGGAGTAGTGAAACCCTAGAATCCCAAGCTCTGATACCAAATGTTGTGAAACCAGCTCCAAAAATAGAAGAAAAGAGATATCAACGCCTTATAAATAAGCCACTTCGAGGGGGAAACCTCCAATACATTACATGAATGAACAATTTTTGGATGATACAAATGAAAAAACCTCCTTTCTATATATAGGAGTCCATGGGGCAATGTAATCCTAGTGGGGCCACAATGTAACCCTAGCTGACCTAACAATAATAATGTAAGGGCACAATAATAACAATATGGGGGTTACAGGGGTACAACAATAACAATAAGGGGGGATAAAATAACATAATAAGGGACTACACTATTAATATAGGGACTTAAAATTCTCCTAGTAGCATATGCATCTCATCTAACATTCTTGTTACTTCATCAAATTCCTGCCTCATATTGACTATGAAAGGGCCTACAATCATGGGTAATTTATACATATATCCTTTTTTCATAGGCACAAAGTGAACCTGATCAACATTTAGGCTCTGTCTAATAAACTCTAAAGAAAAAAGCCTCATTGGTACAAACGTTGGGAGTCTATAAGGCTCAACACTTGCTCCATACAACCTTATTTCAGAGTAATCCTAAAAAACAAACCAATCTCCAAATTTGCAATTGGTTCATAAATGCAAGAACTCCTAAGATTTAGCTAAAAAACAGGGAGGAGGAACTGTAGAAATTTATATAACTTATATGTTATACATCCGAGATTCTCCTGATCACACACTATTTGACTTCATGCACAATACAGAATCTCTTCTACCATTGATCATTACTTGCGTAAATAAAAACAATCGCATGCGCACATTAAAACCATAAACATTCACACATATGAACATAGTATTTTATGGGAAAGCCTAAAGTTGAAAACCCCCAACTATCTTTATATTATATGTCATAGAGATCATGTAATAATCATTATACAAAGTTCCTCACAAGCTCTCAGTACAATCTCCAATTGCTACACACTAATCAGGTTCGATCTAGAAAAACACATGCTCCAATCTCTGCCACCTGCTAGCCTGCCTCTACTACGCAATCACTGCTGAAGAATGGATCTGAATGAACTTGAATTGGTCCAGACTTGCTCATGCAATCCTCATTGGCATCTCCAACCACTGTGTGTTGCAAATCATGCAACACTATAGTCACAACTGATAGTCACACTTCTCTTTCACCTACCTCTTCACTGGTCTCCACTGAAACTGTCCATGCACTGTAGTTAACTGATGTATTCATTAGTTGATTAATGAGTTAATAATTAGTGAATTAATTAATAATTAATTCACACCACTCTCACTAGTGTATCAATCAGTTAGACTAGATACAACTAGATCAACTATGTTTAACTCAGTTAAACTGAACACAACTCCATCAACTAGCTCAATAACTCCACCAAACTCTGTCACATGAGTTCTAACTGAAGTATCCATGCAATAGCTCCACTTAACCCTCAGGAATAGCGTAATTCCTTCTGTCAGCTCCTGTGCCACATTTGTGCACTTAACTGAAGTGCTCCAAGAGAATAGGATAATGTTTATAGTCCAAATATTATTAAGAGCTAATAATATTCGACATATCTATTTTTAGACTGGCAATCTAAAAATAGATTCCGCCCAATATGTCTAAAAATAGAAGTCCATCTATTTTTTCCAACTTGACCAACCATCCACAAATAGCATCCTACAACTCATAGAATATGATCGACATGTCTAAAAATAGACATAGTCTAAAAATAGACTTGCGCCAAAAATAGCCTGCGGGCCCACTTAGTGAAGGCGACTATTTTCACTAAGCTCATCATCTTGTTTCAATCTCAACACTCCCTCTCAACAAGATAGGGATTATCTGCCACCCTGATCCTACCCCTGTGGTATTCGAATTTGCTCCTGGTGAGCGCCTTCGTCAAGATATCAGCATCCTGATCCTCCGTAGGAATGTATGAAAGTAACATGATCTTCCCTTGCACACAATCTCTGATATGATGATACCAGATGTCAATGTGCTTAGATCTATCATGAAATACTGGATTAACTGAGAGTTTGATGCAACTCTGATTATCATAATATATCACAGTAGGATCCAAGTGTGAACCGAACAACCCGACCAGGATCTTCCTCATCCATATAGCCTCGCATGCAGCCAAATTCGTTGCCATATACTCGGCCTCTAATGAACTGAGTGCCACGGATCTCTGCTTCCTTCTGTACCAAGAAACTACTATCGACCTGATACTGAAAATCCCTCCAGATGTGCTCTTTCTGTCCGTTGGGCTCCTTGCCTAATCTGCATCCGTGAAGCCACACATCTTCACCTCATCCGACTGTCTGTAGCATAATCCATATCCCGATGTGCCTCTGAGATATCTCAATACATGTTTGCCTGCCTTCCAAAAGAGCTTGGTAGGCTTAACCATAGCTTGTGAAAGCTGGTTAACAACGTAGCATATGTCAGGTCGTGTATTGACTAGATACATAAACGACCCCACCAACTGTCGGTAAACAGTGGCATCCACTACCTCTACCGATGTAGCATCCTCTTTCCTCCATCCACTAGGAAGAGGAGTGTCGATAGGCTTGCAGCCATGCATGTTGAACTTCTCCAGTATCTCCCGGACATACTTGCCTTGAGACACAAACAATCCATCACTGCGCTGCCAAATTTCCAATCCCAGGAAATAATGAAGGAGGCCCAAGTCCTTCATCTCAAACTCCTTTGCAAGATCAGCCTTGCATGAGTGTATCAACAGTTCATCACCCGTCAGAATCAAATCATCTACATAAAGTACAATGATAAACAACTTACCCTCCACCACAATCTGGTATAGGTTCGGATCCGCCTCACTCTTGGAGAATCCAAGTCCGGTGAAATAACTATCTATCCATGTGTACCAAGCACGAGGTGCTTGTTTCAACCCATACAACGCTCTTTTGAGCCTGCACACATGTGACTCGCTGTTGAAGATCTCGAAACCTTTGGGCTGCTCTATGTAAACCTCCTCCTCAATCACTACACTGAGGAACGCAATCTTCACATCCATCTGATGAATGTGCCTCCCCATCTGCGCTGAGAGAGCAAGAATCGTTAGTATGGAAGAATACCTTGCGACGGGTGCAAAGGTTTCCTCATAATCAATCCCCTCAATCTGTGAGAAGCCTCGGGCAACAAATCTTGCCTTGTACTTCTCCACACTCCCGTCAGCTGCTTGCTTCACTTTGTAGATCCATCTCGAACCTACCACTGATTTCCCCTTCCGACCTGGGACACCCATGCACCGGTTCTCGACAATCGAATCATACTCTTCCACCATGGCATCTACCCATGCGGGGTCCTCCATGCTTCCTGCAAGAGGATGGCTCTCGTCACGATACACTTGCTCATAAGAGCCAAGGTATCCAAAAGATAACGGCTGTGTGACTCGTCTCGTTCAGGTTGCGGATGTAGGTGCTCCCACACCTTCGCATCCCGAATCGCTGCTTTAGCTTCGTAGTGCGCCACCTCTCGATGGCTAAACGATGAGTGGTCTCTTCACCCATGAACTCTTTGTGGCTGATCTACAACTTGAGGCTCATCCTTAGGAACTAATAGCTCCTCATCTGCATGCAAGTGTGGATCCCTCTCAAGCGAACACTTCATGGCTTTCTCCTCATGAACTTTGATATCCCGTCGCACAACAGTCTTCCGACTATCTGGAAAATACACACGATAGTTGTGGGGTGTTTCTGTGCAACCCAAAAATATCCCAACCTCTGCGGTCAGCTCCAGCTTCTTCCTGGCATCCTTTGTCACATGAATGTAAACAGGTGAGCCAAAAATCTTCAAATGAGAAATATCAGGCTTCTTACTAGAAAACGCCTCTTCGGGTGTACTCATGCCAAGTACTCTATGAGGACAACGGTTTTGCACATAAACCGCAGTATTTCATGCCTCAGCCCACAAGTGTATGGGAAGGCCCTGATCATGCAACATCGCCCGTGCAGCACCCACGATCGTTCTGTTCTTTCACTCCGCGACCCCATTATACTGTGGGTTATGAGGTGCTATGAGCTCTCTTCGAATTCCTTTTGCACTGCAAAAGTCCTTGAATTCGCCAGAGATGAATTCACCACCATTTTCGCTCGTAAGAGCCTTCACCTGCTTCCCCGATTATTTCTCAACCAGTGCCTTGAACTCACATAACTTTGAGTATGTCTCACTCTTCTTTTGCATGAAGAAGATCCATCACTTCCAAGAAAAATCATCAACAAATATCACATAGTACCTGTGCTTTGCTGTCGAAGCTACTGAGAAAGGTCCACACACGTCTGTGTGAATTATCTCAACGATCATCGTGGCGCGACTATCCTTCTCGTGAAAGGTGGCTTTCACAAATTTTCCCAAAGTAGATCCCTTGCATCATCCGATCGCGCTAAGTGTACCTTTTGGGAAGCCCGGTAGAGAAACTGGCCGCAAATTTTTCGCAGCACGTATGGTGAAGATGGCCCAATCTCCCGTGCCATAGCTTGCCCTCAATTTGCCCTCATCCCCGTTCACCACTCCTGTTCACCACTCCTTCTGCCTTTCCTGCCATTGCTACACAGCCATCTACCTGCAATTGATAAAGGTTCTTAACTTGAACCCCTATCCTCCACTTCTCACCAGTTGCCTTACTGTGCAGGAAAGCCTTTCCCTCGCTAAAGACAACATCATATGCCTTATCTTCTAACATGGCCACCGAGATCAGATTCTTCTTCAATCCTGGAACATGCATCACTTCCTTCAATATGAAGGGTTTGCTATACTCCCTCTCAAAGGAAATGGTACCAATACTGGTCGTACTGTATCTACCATCATCGCCCATCTCGATGTGCACTCCAAGATCTTTCTCATCCACATCAGTAAACAAATATTTGTCTCCGGTCATATGAAAAGACGCACCACTGTCAAGAAACCACACTAAACCCATCACACTTGAGCACAACTGCTAATGCGATTAGCAAAACGAGCTTCAAAGACACAGTTAAGGCCCTCCACCGCAGATCCAAACAGCTCGATTATTTTTCTTCTGTGGACAATTAGTGGCGTAATGTCCGTGTTGGTGACAATGAAAGCACTTCACCTTGGACAGGTCCTGCTTCTTGCGTTTCGCACTGGATTGAGAAGCATTCTTCTTGCTCTTCCCCTTCCTTTCTTTGGTAGTCAAAGCGCAATTTTCTTCATCTGCATTCTTTGATGAAGATCCGTCCTTGGTACTCCGCCTTATCTCCTCTTGCACAAGATCCGACCAAAGTCGCTCCCATCCTGGCAATTTCTCTCGACCATTGACAGAGTCCTGATAGGAATGCCAACTCTTCCGAAGCCCAAGGAGAGCCAAGCTCACCAAGTCCTCATCATCAACAGTCACCCCCACACTTCCCAGCTCATCCCTGCATTGGATGAACTTCATGAGGTACTTGGGTATACTGTCGCCTTTCTCCATTTTTATGTTCCTGAGTTTATCCTTGAGCGCCGTTGTACATATTTACCCCTACATGTAAATTTTTGGTCTGCCACCTTTTTCAAATATCTTTCAGACCTGCGCCGTGGCTTAAAACCTCATGCTCCTGTTTGATATTACCGTCCCCGCCCGAAAATCCGCTCTACAAAGGTCAAAAACCCATAATTTAAGTCTATTGGGCCCAGTTCTAAGATCTTAGCCCCTCGTGCTTTGGCTACCATATAACCCGAGCGCAAATTAATATGCCAAAGGGAAGGGAGCTTAACATTAAAGGTTTTCGGGCACAATCGCGACCGTCCGATCGGGTTCAATCAACGGAGCGGAGATCGTTTTATATGGTGGCCCCCGCGTCCGTATCTCACTGCAGAAACCGAAGGTAAGGTTCCGCACTTCTTACCTCGAGCTGGCGGTATTACCCTTTGGACCGGCGATTCCATAGATCATATGCCGCGTGTCCTCAGTATGGGCATGAAACCGCTTTTCTCCCGCGCGTTAAACCTCAGTCAATAGATACGCAGCGGAATCATTATCCGCCGTCCGATCTTATAGGCCCGATCCAATGGCTATAAATCTCCGGGTCTGCACGAGCTTTAACCCATGGTTCCTCGAACCCCTGGCCCACCTTTTGATAGCCTCCCGACTCGTTTTGACCATCGATCTCATTTTTGGTTGAGTGGCTCATACCATCCGTCTGACCACCCTACGACCAAGGCCTCCGCCACGTCGCCTTTCCACCCGTCCCCCGTACATCCACGTGTTTTATTCCCGCACGTCTAAGATATTTCTCATTATATATATATATATATATATATATATATATATATATATATATATATATATATATATATATATATATATATATATATATATATATATATATATATATATATATATATATATATATATATATATATATATATATATATATATATATATATATATATATATATATATATATATATATATATATATATATATATATATATATATATATATATATATATATATATATATATATATATATATATATATATAGGCGTGTGTTTTCATTCATACCCTTCGTTCTTATTCATTCCTCATGTTCAAACTGCTTCACGTGGAGAAGTCGCACTCCATCTGTTTAATCAAAGTCTCCATCGTCTTTCCTCCGCCACCCTGCGTGTTCTTGCCATCTATTCGTGTCCACGATGTCATTACGACCCCGCCTCCACTCTCCTTACCTCCGAGTTTGATTTTTCTGATATATCTGTGGGTTTTGCAGGTTTCAAGATAATAAGAAGGCGCTTTAAATGGTTGCCTCTGTTGCAGAGGTTGAGAGCATGTCAAAGGACGATATTCTGCTGGCGAAATTTAAAGAAGAAGCCGAGGGTAGGTGTGTGAAATGACCATCATTAAAGAAAACAAAGATATGAATCTACAGAACCCTCCAGAGAAAATCAAGAGACACTTCGCCCTGCATTAAAGATCCAAGGTTTAAATTCAAAGTTAAAGGGCTGAGAGTACAGTACAAAATCGCAGGCTATCTCAAGGTTTTACAGCAGCAGATTTTCCCTCTTTCAGTAAGAGGCAGAACATTGTATATATTTTATTATTTGTGTCATGTTTATAAGGAGATTTTCATATCCCATCATTTATTTCTAGAGACAGATTGTAAAGTACAATCATTTATAGTTAGTCATTCATAGAGTGGGCGCGAATGTTTTCCGCCATTTTATTCAAATTGAGTCATTAAATGTGCTCCCTCTACCTCCTTCTCTAGAATTCTCTATCTTTTCGATAAAGGCCCGAAAAAAAGACATTGTAAGGGTTCCAGATTTCTATCAGCAAACTGTGCAGTGAAAAGGCTTTTGTATACATTTTGTAATATTTCTGTATGAAGGTTCAGAGCCCGTAGGGTCTCAGTGAGGAGGAGTTATAACTGTAATGAGGATTCTGGTCTTTGGTATCTCACAGTATGTAATTTCTCTTATGTGTTAATACAATCTCTCATTTCATGCTATTTATCTTCTTGTATCATGTTCTAGAATGCGAGTGGCTCACTAGTTTGCAGTAAGGATTCATCCTTGTTGATGCCCTTTCTGGAATTAGTCAAGCGCTTTAAATAGGCCTAGTCATGATATATTGTTCCATGTTCATCTCTTCCATATTTTCTGCTATATTAGTTACTTGAGGAGGGTGCTTTTAAAACGCCATTGTCATATAAGGATTCATAAATTAATATTCCCTTATGTGGTTCTGTTGTGTATCTGGGTATCAGTCTCATGTTAACTAATATCTTCTTTATGTTTCCTCACTGCACTCACTTCCTGATATTTGATTTCTGTGATATATTATTTGAACTGGCCCTCTTTACAGTAAGCTGTCTCTTAACTGTCTGATGCCTTTGTATTGGAGTTTTACATGATGTCTCTACACTATTCTTATCTTTGTGTCAGCTTCTGAGAGAGTTTGGTCCCACTCAAAATTTATTTCCTTGTTTTACAAGAGATAGTAAGTGAGCTTTTGGATTGACAACCCAAGCTATATGAAGATCTCCTTACTATATTAAGATGTCCTAGGCACTGGTCTATGGAAACTCTAGACTGTCTCTAGGGGGTGACAAAATTGTCCACAACATCTTTCTGGCGCCGTTGCCGGGGATCGAATTCAAGAATATCAGTTTCCCTGGGCCTCGACAAATTGTTTTCACTCTCTAATCAGGTGAGCACGGAGAGTTGAAGAGTTGCGTATCTCTCACCTTGGCGACTCCACTGTTCTTTATTTGATAAATTTTACTGGTAGTCCTGGCTTCTCGAAAGCCACATTTGAGGTCAGATACATCTCAGTCGAAAACACCTTACGTGTCTGACCCAGAGAAGATCATTCATAAAAGAGTTTGGAAGGAGAGGAAGTTAGTTCATGCTGAAAACCCAGAATTTTCCATTGAAGATTATCCGCCCTCTTCTTCTCAAGAGATCATAACAGAAAATCCCGAGTTTTACTTAGAAACTCCACGTAGAGGAAGTGTCTGGATTGAAGAAGATTCTCATCCTACCCTCGAGGCTGAGGAAATTAAAGAAGTCACAGAAGTAGCTGCTGTTAATCGTGAATTATTCCCAGCTACGCCTCAGTCCTCCATATCATATATTCCCATTGTTATTCACACTCCGCTTCCTCCTACTCCTCTCCCTTCATTTGTATCTCAGACTGTTGTACAACCCACACCTCCCCAAATGGCTAATGTTCCTGCTTTTCTATTGAACAAATACGCTCCACTGGCCTTGCCCCAAGTGCTAAATGATATGCCACAGGATTATCTAAATATTCTGCCAAGATTTAATGGTGAAAATGAAGTTGATGCTCAGAAACATCTTGAGACCTTCTGCTCTTTTGCAGAGAACTTAAATGTTGAACATTTGGATGTGGTCTTGAGATTGTTTGTACAGTCTTTGGAAGGTGAAGCCAGAAAATGGTTCAAGACATTGGGGAATCGTTCTGTGACCACCTAGGACCAGATGCAAAATACTTTTCTCAGGAAGTGGGGAGAAAAGAAAGATCATGGTCAATGTCTTACTGAGTTCAATACTATGAAGAAGAAACAGAACGAAGGGGTATCAGAGTTTATCAAAAGATTCAACAAGTTATATCTGAGCCTGCCTCCTGAAATGAAGCCCCATGAAGCTGCTGCCAAGATAATTTTTATAGTAGCCTTTGATTTTGACTTTGGATTCTCCTTGAGAGAAAGAAAACCTGCCACTTTAGATGATGCACAGTCAGACGCCCTGGAGTTAGAAGCGAACTTTGCCTCTACTGGGAAACTGAAGGGAAAAGTCGAACAAGATACTAGGAGGAGAGGCAAAGAAGAGGTTTCCACCTCTAATCAGGAAAAGGATTCAGATAAAATGGATGAAATAAGCAAAATGATAAAGAAGATGGTCAAGCTTGAACTGGAAGCTAAAAATGCAGCTCCCAAGAACTATTACAATGCTCCAAACAGAGGATATAATCCTCAGTATAGAAGGCCACCATTGCAGATATTGCCGCGAGAAGCAAAGGAATCACAAGACCAGGTACCCCATCCCTTGTACCTAGAAGGACCAGCAGATGACTCCATTGGAGATGCAGCTTATGGATTAGAAGATTCAAATCTGGCTTTTTCAAATACTGATGATATGGATTGCCCATTGCAAGACGAAGACGAAGAAGCAGAGATTGATCATTATTGTAAGCAATTTGTTGATTTCATGCAAGCACAGTTCAATGTAAAATATGATCTCAGATCTTCAAGGAAGAGGACCAGAAATAAAGATCAAGAAGAGGAGCCACCTCAGAAAGAAGCATCTGCTCAGAAGGAATCAACAATAAAGAGAAACATAGAAAAAGGTAAGAATCCTCTAAATACTCCCTTGCAGTCCAATGATCAAATTCCTTCTTCTTCAAAAACAGTTAGTCCTCCTAATGTTGAGCCAGTGTCAAAAGAAATTAAATCTTCAGCTGAAAATAAAGAGTCAAAAGAAGTAGTGATAGAAAAGCCCCCGTCTGCTTTCAATTTGCAAAAAGAACTTGAGAAGATTAAGATTCCAGTCCCCCTGACTGAGCTATTAAAACAACCTGTATACCAGTCTGAAGTCACTTCCTTTATGCTTCCTCCTGAAATACCAATTGCACCTGATAGTCTAAACCTTCAAGAAGAAAGACCCATGGTAGTCTTTGGCCCACATGTCGAGGAGATAGACCCTTCTACTCCTCCTTTTTATGTGTCATTAGTCATCCATGACTTGCTGTTACATAATTGTATGTTAGATTCAGGATCTTCCCATAATCTTATGCCTCTGTCTATCATGGAGCAACTAGGACTACAAATTACAAGACCATACAAAGATTTGTATTCATTTGATTCTAAAAGAGTTAAATGCTTGGGAATGATTAAAGATTTAGCGGTCAATTTGGCCCAAATTCCAGCAAAGAGTGTGGTCATGGACGTTGTGGTTGCTGATATCCCAGCCTGCTTTGGCATGCTACTGTCAAGGTCATGGGGTACCAAGATTGGGGGGTCAATCAAATTGGATTTAACATATGCCACTCTCCCCGTCTTTGGAGGCCAAGAGAGGAGGTTGTACAGGGAGACTAGATTTGTCAAAATGGTAACTAAGGCTGACTGCTCAGAAAATTCTCTAGTTTATAACAAAGAGGGAGACTTCTCATGTTTGATGTTAGAAGAAAATCAAAATTGTGCTCATGAGCCCCTTTTTGGTCAAATCCAAGCTGAGCAGCCTAAAGAAGATCAGGAATCAGAAATTTGGACTTTGCATTTTGATGGAGAAAACTCAAGAGAAGGCAATGGAGCTGGGGTGTTATTAATTTATCTTACAGGAAAATGGGTGCCACTGTCTTTTAAATTAGAGTATGAGGCTACAAACAATATGGTGGAATGTGGCTTACTATTATTAGATATTCTGAGACGACAGAAACATGGGCATCCAATGTTTAAAAGTCTTAGGAGACTGCGAAATTTGGTGGTAAAAGATGGATAAAAAATGAATGTCCAAACTAAGCACCCTCGGCTCGGAGCATATAGAAGCAGAAGTGTGATTATGGTAGAAAATTTCTTCCGGCATTTAACATACATTTCCATGCCCGGGGAGCAAAATAGAATAGGCGAGATTCTCTGTTGTGGGCGCGTGCAATTCGTCCTCCTCAAAATCCACTCTTAAGATATGAAGTGGAGGTGCAAAGTACAGACCTCCATTCCAGATAATATAAAGCATTGGCGAGGCATTTCAAGATGATGAACGAGAGGAAAGAGATTCATGGAGGCAGTGAATGGAGAATTCTCCCGATATGGATATCGATGATAATGAAGCGAGAAGAAGTTCGATATTGCGAGAAAACTTATGGGAAGAGAATAGCGGAAATAAAGTGCTGCAGCTGAAAGGAAATGTTATACCTAGAGGCCTGGTTTTCTTGGTCCTATCAGGACCTAAAAACTTTTGATGTAAATATAATACAGCATAAGATTCCTTTGAGGGAGGATGCAAAGCCATATAAGCAGAAGCTCAGACAGATAAATCCTCTGCTGGTGCCCTCCATTGAAAAAGAAGTCAAGAAGCTATTGAATGCCAAAATAATTGTGCCATTGAGGTACTCAGAATGGGTGGAAAACCTTGTTCCTGTTCGAAAGAAAAACGAAGAAATAAGGCTGTGTGTAGATTTCAGGAATTTAAATAGAGCATCATTGAAAGATAATTATCCACTGCCTAATATGGACCACATCCTGCAGAAAGTGGTGGGAGCATCCAGAATGTCAATGATGGATGGATTTTCTGGTTATAATTAGGTAGCTGTATTTCGAGAAGACCATAAGAAAACTGCATTTACTACACCATGGGGAACATTTGTGTATGCTAGGATGCCATTTGGATTAATTAATGCAGGAGCTACTTTTCAAAGGGCAATGGACATAGCCTTTGTTGGAGAACAGGACAAGTTTTTGGTGGTATATCTTGATGATATCACAGTGTTTTCAAAGGATGATGATGAGCATATTGAACATTTAAGAAGAACTTTTGAAAAATGCAGAAGGTGCGGCCTTTCCCTCAATCCTCAAAAGTATCTGTTTGCATTAGATGAGGGAAAACTCTTAGGGCACATTGTAACTAAAGATGGTGTGAGAATTGACCCTAAGAGAGTTGAAGTAATAAAAAACATTCCGTTACCAAGGAATAAGAAAGAAGTACAAGTGTTCTTAGGACGAATCAATTTCTTGAGAAGGTTTATTCCTAACTATGCTGAGATAGTTAGGCATATAACTGATATGTTGAAAAAGGAGAATGAAGTAAAATGGTCCCAGGAGTCTAGAGATGCATTCACCAGGATAAAACAGGCATTTGCTAAAGCTCCTGTGCTAGCAGGACTAGATTACATGAAGCCATTTATGATTTTTTCATTTGCTTCACCTCACACAATTGCTGGAGTATTATTACAGAAAAATGAAGAGGGATATGAACAGCCTATAGCTTTCTTTAGTCAAGTGCTTTATGATGCCGAATTGAAATATAATATATTGGAGAAGCAGGCATATGCCCTGGTAAAGTCCCTTAAAGCTTTTAGAATATATGTGTTGCAATCTCATATTATTGCCTACGTTCCCACAGCAGCCATCAAAGACATTCTTGTTCAGAGGGATAGCGAAGGTAGAAGAGGGAGATGGATTGCAAAAATACAGGAGTATGATTTGGATATAAAGCCCACTAAGTGGATTAAAGGATAGGGACTTGCCAAGATGTTATCTGAATCAAAACATCAGGCCTTGGGCATTAATCTATCCATGTTAGCAAATGAAGAATCTGAGAAAGGAGAAGAACAACAAGGACTAGAGATGGCCACTCAAAAGGTACACATCAAATACATAACTGGTCCTTGGTATAAAGAAATAGTTGAATATCTTTTAACACTCAGCTGTCCTCCAAGTTGTGATAAGGTGAAATACAGATCCGTAAGAATGAAATCTCAGAAATACATAATTGCCAATGGACAACTATATTGGAGAGACCCTTCAGGTATATTACTGTTATGCCTCACAGAAAATGAAGTGGAGAATATATTGACATAATTTCACGAGGGAATAGGTGGAGGGCATTACAGCTGGAGGGCAACAGCTCATAAAATTCTGAAGGCTACTTTCTACTGGCCAAAATTGTATACAGACACTTTTGCTTGGGTCAGGGCATGTGACAAGTGCCAAACATTTGCAGAAAGACAGAAATTAACAGCTTTGCCCTTGATTCCTATTCATGTAAATGAACCTTTTCAAAAATGGGGATTAGATTTTATAGGAGAAATACATCCCCCATCAAGTGGCCAATATAAATGGATAATAACAGCCACATATTACTTCACGAAATGGGTAGAAGCCATACCTACAAGAAATGCTACAGATGCTGTGATAATGAAGTTTATGGAGGAAAATATCATATCTAGGTTTGGCTGTCCTGCTAGAATTGTAACTGATAATGCACAAGCTTTTAAATCTGTCAGATTTGTGAATTTCTGTCAAAGGTATAACATCATCCTGACTCATTCCACAGCATACTATCCGCAGGGAAGTGGTTTAGCAGAATCTTCTAATAAAACCCTGGTGAGGGCCCTGAAGAAGACAATAAGTGAGAATCAAAAGAACTGGGACTCTCAGTTAAAATTTGCTCTACGGGCGAATAGGATAACTAGTAAGAGAGCAACAGGGAAGTCACCCTATGAGCTGGTCTATGGGAAAGCGGCTATGTTTCCTGTGCAATTGGCATTGCCAGTGGCCCGCTTCATGCAGGAAAGTTAGGAAGAACCAGATGACATGATCAGAAGGATTAATCAGCTGGTAGAAATGGAGGAAACACGGAACCAGGTAAATCAGAGATTGATAGAATATCAGGAGAAAATGAAGAATATTTTTGATCACCATGCAAAAGATAGAAACTTCCAAATTGGTGACTTGGTTCTCAGATGGGATGTGCACAGAGCAGAGAAGGGCAAGCATGCTAAGTTTGATCCGCTGTGGTTTGGGCCATTCAAAATAGTGAAGCTAGGAAGAAACAACACTTTTTCTTTAGAAAACCTACAGGGTGATTTGTTGGATGCCCCTGTGAATGGCCAATTTCTCAAGCCATACTTCCAATTCTGACCCAGGCTGGGAATGACCGCTTGTATTATATTGTATATAAGTTGTTTTGGCTTTTATTTTTATAAAGAAATGAACGCCGTAATTACCTGAGGAAGAAGCGCAGAGGAATTGAAAAAACAGAATGAAATATTCAGTGATCTGCGTGTTCTCGACATGCCCGAGGACGAACATGTCGTCCCCAGATGGAGCCGATGTTGTACATATTTATCCCTGCCTATGAATTTTGGCCTGCTGCCCCATTCGAACCCATTTTAAACCTCCACCGTGGCTTAAAATCCCGATGCTCCTGCTTAACAAGTGCCATCCCCTTTCAGAAAATATGCTTGGCCAAAGTTTAAAACCCATAATTTAAATATCGGGCCGAGCCCCTAAGAATTTAGCCCCTCTTGCTTTGGCTTCCATATGTCCCGAGCCCGAAAAACACAAGCTAGAAGGAGAAGGGCTTATCATTTTATATTTCGGGTGCAATGGTGGCCGTCCGATCAAAGTCAAATCAACGGAGCGGCAATCGCCCTGTGTGGTGGCCCCCGCGCGCAGAAAACCTGTGGTAAACCTCGCACCACTTCCACCAGGCCGGAGGTATTTACCACAGGGGCAGCGATTCCACTAAACGTGTGCCACGTGTATTTGGTACGGGTTCCAAAATCTTTTTCCACGCGCGTTAAAGTCTGAACAATCGTCGGGCAGCGGAATTCATTTGAGTCGTTGGATCTGCTGATCATAATCCGACGGTGGATATTCTCTGGGGTTGCTCGCCCGTTATTTCGTCTCCGCTATGTCATATGGCCCACCATCGTGTTGCTCACATCGATTCCCAACCGTTGATCTATAGTTGTGATCCGACGGTCCAAAGTTTAGTCTCCCCACCTGTTAACTTCGCTGCCGTGTCACCATTCCACTTGCTCCCCGTACAGCTACGTGGCTCACTCCCGCACGTCGAAGATACTTTCCCCCCGTTATATATATATATATGCACATGTGTTTTCATTCATACCCTTAGTTTTTATTCGCCCCTCACGTCCAAGCTGTTCTACGCCGATAATTTGCCCTCCGTCCGTTTAATCAAACTCTCCATGGTCTTTCCTCCTCCACCCTGCGTGTTCTTGACATCCATTTGTGTCCACGACGTTGTTACCATATCCACCTCCATGCTCGTCACCTCCGAGTCTGATTTCCCTAATGTTTTGTGGGTTTTGCAGGTTTCAAGATGATAAAGAGGTCTCATAATTTACCGCCTCCATTGCAGAGGTCAAGAACATATCAGAGGACGTATTTTGCTGGTGAAATTTAAAGAAGAAGCCGAGGGTAGGTGTGTGAAATGACCACCATTAAAAAAAGGCAAAGATATGAATCTAAAAAACTCTCCAGAGAAATTCTCCCTACATTAAAGATCCAGGATTCAAATCCAAAGTCAAGGGCTGAGAGTACAGTACAGAATTGCAGAATATATCAGGGTTCTTACGGCATCAGATTTTTCCCTAAGCAAAAGGCAGAGCATTGCATATATTTTATTTATTTGTGTCTTTTATATAAGGAGATTTTCATCTCCCAGCATTTATTTCTATAAACAGTTTGTAAAGTAAAGTCATTTATAGTTAATCATTCATAGAGAGGGCGCGAATGTTTTCCGCCATTTTATTCAAATTGAGTCATTAAATGTGCTCCATCTACCTCCTCCTCTAGAATTCTCCCTATTTTTCTATAAAGGCCCGAAAAGAAGACATTCTAAGGGTTCCAGATTTCTATCAGCAAATGGTGCAGTGAAAAGGATTTTGAATACATTTTGTAATACTTCTGTATGAAGGTTCAGAGCCCGTAGGGTCTCTGTGAGGAGGAGTTATAACTGTAATGAGGATTCTGGTCTTTGGTATCTCACAGTATGTAATTTTCTCTTATGTGTTAATACAATATCTCCTTTCATGCTATCTATCTTCTTGTATCATGTTCTAGAATGCAAGTGGCTCACTAGTTTGCAGTAAGGATTCATCCTTGTTGATGCCTTTTCTGGAATTAGTCAAGCGCTTTAAATAGGCCTAGTCATGATATAATGTTCCATGTTCATCTCTTCCATATTTTCTGCTATATTAGTTACTTGAGGAGGGTGCTTTTGAAACGCCATTGTCATATAAGGATTCATAATTTAATATGCCCTTATGTGGTTCTGTTGTGTATCTGGGTATCAGTCTCATGTTAACTAATATCTTCTCTATGTTTCCTCACTGCACTCACTTCCTGATATTTGATTTTTGTGATATATTATTTGAACTGGCCCTCTTTACAGTAAGATGTCTCTTAACTGTCTGATGCCTTTGTATTGGAGTTTTACATGATGTCCCTACACTATTCTTATCTTTGTGTCAGCTTCTGAGAGAGTTTGGTCCCATTCAAAACTTATTTCCTTGTTCAAACAAGAGATAGCAAGTGAGATTTTGGATTGACAACCCAAGCTATATGAGGAGCTCCTTGCTATATTAAGATGTACTAGGCACTGGTCTATGGCAACTCTAGACTGTCTCTAGGGGGTGACAAAATCATCCACAACAGGATCTTTGCGTCATCCAGAAATGTCGGCTTCCCTACAACATCAAGCCCTTCATGAATGAGGCATTATGTCATGTTTCTCCTTGTGAAGTTTGTGAAGTATTATTAAGCCAACCATACTTGTGGAGTGACATGTTGTGTATGAGTCTAGGCCTCGCTCTTTTATTGTTACTTTGGGTAACTGAAGCGAACAAAGTTCGTACCTCAAGTCAATACTCTAGAAGACTTAGAATATGAAAATATCCATTGAGGATACAAATATTATATTAAAATGTATGAAGAATGAATGATTTATGATGTTACAAATGAGGCTCGCTTATATAGCTAGGCAGGTGCCTCTTCATGGAAGGTCATGTCCCATTTAGACATGCCTCTTCAACCTAATTACTAATTAACTAATCATTATTTATTGATTACATTATTTATATCATTTTATTCATAAAATTGACTTCCTCCTCAAAAAGCTTTGTCCTCAAAGCTTGTTGATAAAAAAGGCTTTCTCTATTTTTCTGCTACGAATGTTTTATCTTCTTGGGGTAGTCATCCTTGTTGATACTAGTTGATATGATCCTCTATGTGACAAACAAAACTGTCGCATTGAGAAGGGATAAGACCAACATAGATCAATATTTTGTGGAATCTTGTGGTGACTGGAAACTTGTGATGAATTGTGATCACATGAGTGGATTGCACCGGCATTAGTATTCTTCGGAACATCAATTTTCTCATTCAGTTCTGAATACATAGCTTGATTGAGATCTCTACTCCTGTGATTCAAATGTCGATAGGGAATTCTAGTGACTTGATTTTCCCTTGTCTTTTTATGTCATTTTCTAGATTTATTTTAAGTACCTAATTTCCTTTAGCTATGGACGTTGAATGTTTAATTTATGGATCTTCACTCAAAACTTCTGAGTACCTCTTTACTTCAACTAGTTTTTCCTCTTCTTCAGTTGGGATATTTCCTAGATCGGGTTTTGGATTTTTTTATTCAACATGGAATAAAGACTTCGATACTTCTTCTTGAGTAAGTTTTTCTAACTTGACATTAAGTAGCTTCTTGTCACTTTTGAGATTCTTTATTTGCGTAAGAAGGTTTTTATTATGATTCCTTAGATGTAAAAGTTCTTCATTTTCTGAATTGTTGACTTTATCCTTAGTATTCTTCTCTTCGTCTTTTAAACTTTTGATTTGTTCTAATAAATTTTTATGAAGGTTCTTTAAATGAAAATTTTCCTCTTCTTGTTCTGATAAGTGTTTCTTGATTTCCTTCTTTGTGACCTTAGTCTTCTTGACTTGTCCAATTAGTGTTTCAACGTGGTCCTTGAGGCGAGAAATTTCTTCGGCCTTTTCCATTACTTGTTTGTAATGTATATCTGCAAGATCTTCATATTCTTGTTGTAACACTTTCTTGTTTTGCCGAAGTTAAGCTATTATGTCTTTATTTTGATCTTTCAATTGCAATTTCTTGGTACATGGTATTACATTGTTTTGTATGGGTGATGAGGGGTGTTTATCTTATAATTTATATTATTTTATTCATAACATTGTCTTCCTCCTCAAAAAGATTTTTCCTCAAAGCTTGTTGATGAAAGGCATTGATCTCTTTTTTTGCTACGAATGTCTTCTCTTCTCGGGGCAGTCATCCTTGTCGATACAAGTTGATATGATCCTCTAAGTGACAAACATAATTGTTTCACTGAGAAGGGATCGGACCATCTTAGGTCAATCTTGCGCAGAATCTTGCGGTGACTGGGAACTTGTGATGAATTTTTATCACATGAGTGGATTGCACTGACATTAGTATTCTTTGGAACATTAGCCTATTGTTTCTGTCCTGAATACATAGCTTGGTTTAGTTTTCTACTCATGTGATTCGGATGTCGATAAGGAATTTTATTGATTTGATTTTCCCTTATCTTGTTTATGTCGTCTCCTTGATTTATTTGAAGTACCTGATTTCCTATAGCCGAGGATGTTGAATGATTAATTTCTGGATCTTCACTTGAATCTGTTTTTGTTGGAGCTGCAACTTCTGAGTACATATTTACTTCATCTAGCTTGTCCTCTTCTTCAGTTGGGATATTGACTAGATCGGGGTTTGGATTTTTTTCTTCAACATGGAATAAAGACTTACCTATGCGAGCCAAAACATAAATCTAGAAGAAAATAAACTGATGGATGCAAATCATAGATTGCTTGAGAAAGTGTGCTAATGAGCTTGAGGTTGCCTCTATTTATAACTTTGAGAGTGACCGTTTGGGGCTTTGATCGTATCAACATGCAGTTAGGCCAACTCATAAAATATTAAATTAGTTCATAACTTAACTTTTGCTTAACCGATTGGGCGATCTATAGTCGATTTTGATCCTCTTGAAAAGAGGAATCTAATTAAATTATTATCTTAATCATATGAGTTGTCCAATGTGGAATTTGACCTTAGTTGCACAAAAATTAACACAAGGGCCATGGCCAGAGGCAACTCTTAGCACAAAAATTACCTTTAAAATCAAAAGATAAACCCTGTTGAAAAAAAAAACTTAAATGGTAATAGAAGTGCCTAGATGTTTATGTGAACCTAGTTTTGTTGCTCTTTACAGGCTTGAGATCCATGACTTACACAACTACATCAAAGGATTTGCTAGCACAACCTCGATGGAACCTGAGGTGATGATTTCCTTCTCCATAGTTTGTTGTTTCTTGGGACAAAATTGCGACAACTAATCTGCAACATTGCAATTCAATCTAGGGGCGTGGAATGAAAAACAAATGGCAATAAAATTGGATAATTTATAACGAAAATTGTTATGGGGGGGGGGGTAATAAATTTTCATTGTATACCAAACTTATACTTCAAATTCGAGCCTAGATACATACATTATACACTTGGTACTTTCTCAGAGTCATATACATACCAGGTAACCGAGAATTCAACTAGAAAAAAAATGACTAGTGTGATGACCTGATGAGAGACTTCCCAAACAACGTTCCCTTTCAGTCCATAACTCTAAATGAACTTTATTCCAAATATGGAAAAGTAAATCAAATAATTGAAAAATGGAAATCTACTATGGATAGATAATATAATTTATAAAAGAACGTACCTCCTTTTGACTAGATGGATATCTTAGTATTGGGATGAAATGGCGTGGATTCGTAAGGGACTATCTGTATCCGACCTTTTCAGATATGGGTCCGATCTACCAGCAAGAATCTGTGGGCTTGCCAACCTTGCGAAAGAACACTGAAGAGATATAAATATGTTGGTTTTCTAGCAGGTTTTATGAATTTTGATGTTAAAGTACTCTATAATATATGTAAAACCATTTCTCCCAATATTTCCCCTTGGCTCTGGTTATCCATCAGGTTTTCTACCTTGTAATTATCATATCCCAAAGTTCCCACACCTCCTATTGCACTGTAATTAACAGGTGGACCATAGCTATTTGGAGGCAGATTAGGAGGTGAATAATCATTCGAGGCACCATACCCACCAGAAGGTGGAACAACAACTCTGTAACTTGGAGTTTTGCCATATCCAACCGTAGGTGGGTTTGCATAGCCTCCTCCAATAGGAACCAAAGACATACGTGGTTCCAAGTACTGACCTGCATAACCAGCAGGACCACCATATCTGCGCCAAAAAAATGAATGCACTCAGTAATTCATATTTTCTCAAAATCGCATTCCTTTGCTAGAAATCATTGCTCTTTTAGCTACCTACTAGGTAAGCAACAAGTGTTTAAGGCTTGACAACAAACAAGCCACACAAAATTTCCTGTTGTTGAAGCTTCACGCAGTCTGAGCACGAAGATACTAGGGGAGTAGCATTTAGCAAGGTGGTCTGAGCACAAAGATATCAGGGGAGTAGCATTTAACAAGGTGTTTTGAGCAAAGAGATACAAGGGGAGTATCATTTAACAAAAACAAATTGCGACTCTAAAAAATGTGATGGAGATTGGTCAATGGGGCGTGGGACACATGTTCAAGATTGTGTCGAATATGACAAATCTGAATAGTGTTACCACAAAAAAACCCCACTATAAAATTCCTATCGACATAATTAATTGAATAAAACATCAGTACCACTAATTTGAAATGATTAAGCTGATATTAGATATCAGGTGGTCATTTCAATATGGAATTTTATTGCACATGGTGATATCCAATATGAGTTAGGTGACATCGTAGGATGATGACATGGATCAGGACGATGTGGCATTTCCATGTGGATACCATGCACTTGGTGATAAAGGCAATTATAATTTCCAAAAAAAGGCAGAAATTGGGTAATATGTACCACATGACGCATTAGTACTTCCATGTTTAGCATATGTGAACATCTATGTTGTTTTCACATATGTGAACATCTATTTTATTTTCACATGGATAATTTTTTCCCTCGTCCTCTGTTATATTTTTAACATCACATGAGGAAGGTATATTGTGTCGGTCACTCTGTTTTTTTTTCCTTAACATTTTTCTCATCCTGTATAGGATCGAATGGTTGTCTCGATCCACATTTTGAGGTGCTGTTTGGAGTTGTCATCCTTCACAAGAGAAATATCTAATTTCTTTCATCATTTTAACAGGAATACATTTTTTCTGATTTGAAAAAAAAATGATGATACATCAACGGTAGGATCATGCAATGAATAAAACTTCGATATTTCATACTAAGTGAAGGAAAATTCCCCATCAATCATTGAAAAAAGTTCTATAAAAAATTTATGGTCATCTAATGGAAAATTTTATCAGTTTGGGCCATTACTGAAAGTAGACCCGACGTGAAACAATGGTGTTGTCTATCGACGCAACAAGTTTGCCTCGACAACAAATTTTCTGTCAGAATTTGGTAAAAAAAAAAAATTCAAAAAATAAAAATGTTGGCTTGAATGGATTTTTTATGGTGGAAATGGATTCAACACCATCAAGAACCCATGGGGCTCCCAAAATCCTGAAGTTTGACAACGATAACCCATATTTTCAAAAAATTCTTCTAGATTTTGTCATAATCTTGCCAGAATTTCCATTATTTTCTGAGCTATGTTGTGGGTTCTTTAGGCTACACTTGAAAGAATTGGTAAAAAGGGGAACCAAATATAATATATTATATATTTCATAACGCTTTGATGAATATTTAAAATCTGATATCAATATTGGTAAATCACAAAATTTTCTTAATAAAGGAACAAAACATAAATGAGTAAAAATACATTGTTTTGGGAAATTGTTCACAAATTTGGGGTACTATTCACAAATTAAAGATTGGGATTTCTGACCAAGTAGTAATTTCTTATACTTATATTTTGAGGAATCCTATAGTATATCAACAATAATGAGGAATTTCTCTTACACAACACCAAGAAGTTATAGTGATAGTCATGAAAGTATATGACACATAAAGGGGTTATAGTGGTAGTGATCTGAATTGGTCCTTGTCAAGAAAGTACAAGATCAACATGGTCTCCCTCTCTCTATATAAAACTAAATCAATTTATATATAATATATTTTTCTCATTTTTTTTTAATAGACTTGCTATCATTATATTATGATGCTTGAAAGACAAGTAATGTAGTTGTTTCCTCATTTTCAAGACAATTAATGTAGTTGTTTACTTATTTTCCTTTCAAATTAGAAAAACTATTATTATGCCAATACACATGTATATTTATAATATGGATTCATGAATTTTAATTTAATTATTAATAATGGATTAGTCCAATTTATAGACGAAATTGATTATTAATAATGACTTAGTCCAACTTATAGATGAAATAACTTTTTTCTCCAGAATTCATCAGGTAATACAATTTCAAGATTTGTTGTTGTTTAAAATGCATTTTTGAAAGCATAAATGGATTCAACACCTTGAAAAACGCCTACGACACTGAAATTATGCAAACTAAACAATTTAAATTCCAAATTTTAAAAATATTTGTTATAGTTTGATTAAAATTAACCATAAAAGATGTCTTGAAAAAACCATTTTGTCTATTAGGTGGATGGATTCATGAAGTTTAATTTAATTATTAATAATTATTAGGTGGATGGTAAATATATAATATTCACAAATAAAAGGTTGAAATTTATCTCCAAAGTAGTTATGCATTTTTCCCCTTTTAATTAAATAAGTTGTGATTTTTTGGGCATGTGGTATTGATAATCCATAGTATTTGCCCATAGTATTGCAACAAAGCTATGGTTAAAAATCTTCCAATAAGTTTTTTTAAATATTTGTTTAACTTATATATTTATTCTTTTATCATTAATAATAATATGAATAATAATATTTTTGTTAATTTTTATGATTTTTTAATTACATCGAAGGTGTCCCTTTTTGAAATTGGTCACACTAGGCATTGTTTTGCTAAATAAAATTTGCTTATATATAAATGAATGTTTTTTTTCAAAGAGAAAAAAACTGTTGTATTATATATAAAAATATATAAACAGTACATATTCAGTATATACTCCTTCCATATGTATGGAAGTATATATCAACATATTTAATTACCATTGAAATATCTGATGCCTCATAATAACTGATACCATACAATAATTCCCAATGTTCAAATAACGCCATTCCAGAAGACGACATGAGCGCAAATAATAAGCATGATGATAAGGACAGATTTAATTCTTCATAGCCGAATCCTCTATAAATAAACATGGCTGTGTATTAGAAGTATAACAATGGAAAGCCATGTGCTGTATGTTCTATAAAAAAATCGCCTCTATCCAAAAACTTCCAGCACGTATTCAACAAGCAATTGTTTAATGCAGTGGGATAGTTCTCAGACACGCTCGCATGTAATTAGATCTGGCTTATTGCTGGGATGTATTTTACCTCAAACCATTTACCCAGAAACCATAACTTAATTCCAAAAAACAACGGCAAGATAAATAATGTATCATCTATGTACAGGCTCGCTTGTATTGTAGGTTGGCTCGCTTGATTTCATGTGTAGGCTCGCTTGTTATCGTGTTCAGTCTTTCATGTAGGAAAAAAGAGTAATCGTAGGCAAAAATGTATTTCACAAAAGATGATTCCCAAAGGACTTTAATCTATCATCAAGGAATCAGAATGTCACTCATCCATATCTTTTCGTTGTGTTTAAACTGAGAGACTTGTATTATACCAAAAGCCATGCTCACACCCATCTTGGATAAACCGTCGGCTCTTGTGTTGTTCTCTTTGTAAATGTGAGAAATGGGCGAGCGTTTCAAACGTTCCCACAGGTGTCTAGCCCTTCTATACCATCCATGTTCAGTGATAGATGAATTCGATGCCTTTCCATTCATAGTGTCAATGATGAGCTTGGAATCTCCATATATCGAGACATCATTCAGTTCCAGGTTAACTGTAGCAAGTAGGCCACACCAGATGGCCATAATCTCGGCAAGATTGTTGGTGCCTTTACCACCGTTCCAACATATCTCAATCCTTTCCTCTTCTGATAGCTTCAGCCATGCACCACATCCCATAACACCACCACGGCATGCTCCGTCGAAGAATAAAGTTGGTAGGGATATGGAATGTGACCTAATTCATCTTGATGCATCCTTTATGGCAGGGGAGTGTGGCATTCTTCCCCGAATTCATGACATGATAGCACCATATATGCGAGGATGATCAATAAGAGCATTGTCAAATATGTGTTTGTTCCTGTTCAGCCATATTTCCTAGATAAAGAAAAAGGGAAGGGATTGGAATTGTCCCTTGATCTTGTCCCAATGGTGAGCTGCTTCCATAAAATTAGTAGGATACCAATCCATCCCCATTAATGGCTTGCTAAATAATGACCATAAATGATCAGTCCATGGGCATGTAAAACAAATGTGGTTAATAGATTCCTCCGCAATACAACAGAATACGAATCTGCTGGGACCATGATACCCTCTACGGATGAGATTATCCCAAGTTAATATTTTCCCTCTCCATACAATCCATCCGAATAGAAGTATTTTAGAAGGCAAATTCCTTTTCCAGAATATATCGAAACCCATATCCATATGTTTGAAATTTTGGAAAAGAGTAATGTTGTAATATAACTGTTTTACAATAAAATAACCCACCTTCATATACCTCGCCCACGTTAGATTGTCTCCTTCCATAGAAAAAGTAAGGCCAACCCCTTATAAGCCTTCACAGTACTTCATCCATTCCAAAGCATCCCTGCCGGATAATCGAAGCTGTGCCGCCGTTTTGAAAACTGGGGCATAATGCACCCAATGATCAATCAGATGTCCAAGATAAAAAAGACCTTTGGTGTTAAGTATGTGCAGGAGTCTATCGTTCATATACAGAATCTCATTCATGCCCTGTATCTTATCCCCACTAATCAGAATTTTTTGACCACTACTAAATCTCCATACCAAACCTTCAGCTATCGTGATATGTACTTTAATCAGACTGTTCCAGATCACAGATTTTCTCCTAGGGAAACACATCTGTCTTTTGTATAGAAAGCTTGAATCCTCCTATGGAAGGTATTTAACAGCAATAATGTTCGCCCATATTCCATCACCAGTGAGAGCCCTCCACAAATATTTTGTGAGTAGAGCTTCGTTAAAATCCCTTGGATTAAGTATGCCCCATCCGCCGAGCCTCTTTGGACAGAATAACACCTCCATTTTACAAAGATGAAATATTTTATAAGAGTCCGTCCCTCCCCATAGAAAATGAGACATAATGAATATGATCCAGTCAATGATACCCTGTGGTAAATAATACAGGTTCCCCCAATAGACAATTAATTGAGATAGAACCGCTTGGACCAGGATGTAATTCCCCCCCAGAGATAAATATTGGTGAGTCCAATTTGTTATTTTCTTTTTGAATTTCTCAACTATCCACAGCCAGTCCTTGTTCATATATACATTAGGTTTAATTCTGAATCCAAGATAAATGAAGCCTTGCGTAGCACGGATTTTACCAACCCCCAGGAAACTAGAAATGAAAGAGACCTCATTTTCATCTCCCGATTCATAGAGAATAAATGATTTTCCATTGTTAATGCAGAGACCAGTCGCAGCAGCGAATCGATTCATAAGATAATGAATATAAAACCAATATTTTCTCATTAAAACCCCAAATATCAGTAAGTCATCAACAAAGAGTGAATGAGATACACTTACAACATTTGAAAAGGTGAATCCAGCGAAGTAGCCAGCCCTGGTCGCCATGTGCATAAGACGACTGAATCCATTCATTATCAGGATAAAAATCATTGGAGAAAGCGCGCATCCCTGCCTGAGACCCCTCTCAGCACTGAAAAAGGGATTTGTCTTCCCATTGATTAATACAACATATCTGACAGATGAAATGCATCCCATAATCCACCTTATGGCTCCCATAGGTATCCCCATTTTCAACAGCAACATTCTGATATAAGACCATTCAGCCCTATCATATGCCTTTAACAGATCAATCTTCATAATGATACCCTCCTTTTTACCACCATGCATTGAATGTAATACCTCCTGAGCGATGGCCACAACGTCATGGATGGATCTCCCTTTTAAAAACCCATACTGTTCCTTCTCAATATGCTTGGATAGGAAATCCTTTAACCTATTTGCAATGATCTTGGATGAGATCTTGTAGATCAAATTACATAATGCGATGGGTCTATAATCTCCAAAGGTCTCAGGCTTTGAGTTCTTGGCAATGAGTGCAATGAATGTAGCATTCATGTTAGTGGGTATATGCCCTAATAACCGACCTTGTTCCACCATAGATGTAATATCATCCCCCATAATATCAAAGAATTGACAATAAAACTTTGCAGGCCAACCATCAGGGCCAGGACATTTATCGTGCGCAAATGCTTTTAATGTAGAGAGTACTTCCTCCTTTGTAATCACCACATTAATATTCTGACAGCCTCCTCATCAAAACATCTTGTATAATGTTGTAACACCCATTCCTGGATATCAGAGAAGATATCTTGATCCTTCTTATAAAATCTCGAGAAGTGTTTGAAATCTTCGCTCCTAATCTCCTCCTTTGTGCGCACAAATTCCTCGCTATCCTTCTTTATGTGCCAGATAGTGTTAGCATTCCTTCGGGCATTTGTTGTCTTGTGGAAAAACTTTGTATTCATGTCCCCCTCCCTCAACCAGGTGATCCTGCTTTTTAGCTTCCAAGTGAGCTCCTCCATCTTTAAGATTTTCAGTCTTCTACGTTGGAGAGAATCCATATAGCAGTATGTTCCTTCGTCAGGAGCGCATTGCGCAAAGGATGATTGAATTGCCATCAGCCTAAATATGATGTCAACCATCTCAGCCTTTAATTTCTTTTTCTTTTTTTTAATTTCCCAATCCTTTGTAATTAATTTGATTTCCTGCATCTTGTATGAAAAAGAAGCCCATCCACCCAATTCCATATATGCAGACCCCATAGCCCATTTCTCCCTTACCAACTGGTCATAATCCGAATCCATAAGCCATGTGCGATTAAATTTAAATGGTACAACATGGTTCCTTTGAGCCCCCTTCCAAGTCAGATATATAGGCCTGTGATCGGATAGGTCAGAGATAAGATACCCCGACTGAATGTGGCCCAATACTGAGAATAAATCTATGTGCACCATGGCCCTATCCAGTCATTTTGCAATGAATTCAATCTTGGTTCTGATATTATTCCAAGTTGGCTCGATAGGATTTGGCCTTATGTCCCGTAGGGAAGCCGCGTCCAAAATCGATCCAGTGACCCCCGCAAGAGGATCCATTCTTGCCTTATCACCCCAAGATTCATCAGAATTTAATGTTGCGTTGAAATCTCCCATAACAATCAAATTAGGTAAATTAAGGATGCCAGATTTATTAATCTTGTCCCAGAATCCAGCCCTATTCTAACATGGCGCATACAAATTGATGATATTAATGCCAACATTAACATCTTTGAATTTGCCCGATAGCAAGATACCTCCAATAAATCTATAAGCACGAAATACAACAAGTTTAGGATTCCAATAGGCAACTAATCCCCCAGCATGACCATTTTCTTGAATCCCTATCGCCACCCAGCCCTTGCAGATAGATAAAACAAAATTAATAGCCTTACACCTATCACATAAGGTCTCTTGTAGAAAAACCATCCCCGGCCTTGAATCATTTATCAGTTCCTTTAGGCACAGTCTTTTAGAGGGGTCGCTCATACCCCTAATATTCAGGGGAATCATGTAAGTCATTGAGAACCCTCATGAGGGAAATTTGCTCTAAGGGCCCTATCTTCATCAGCAGAAGATACCGGTATATCAGTTAAGTCCAGAAGCTCATTGTGGAAAAGAGAGCGAGTCTTTACCCTCCCCCTACCGCGGGACGATCTAGCCCCAGGTGCCTGCTTCTTCCTATCAGCATTTTTGGAAACAGGTATAGGTAATTGAGAAGAGGATTTCGTTATGGAAGGCATTAGGTCGAAAACGATAAGAGCCACCAGGTCAATCTCAGGGTTGGCGAAAAGGTAATCTATGTTGCTCCCAATAGAATTCCTAGGGGTATTGCCATTAAAATCCTCATTCTCCGATGGGACAATAGGAGAGGATATGGGAGAAACATGCTCAAGTGGAGGCATGGAGGGAGATGGGGCTTCATGAGAAGACTGATAACTATAAGGACAGGAGGGAAACTTATCAAAGGAAGGTCTGTCAAAGGCCATTAGATTCTTCGGTATGGATCCGAAATCAGACAAAGGGTCGTCCAGAGTTGGAGAAATCCCAACAGGATCGGTAGAATAGGACAGGTAATTATGCTTATCAGAGTCATACTGGCCGGATGCAAGAACAACGTCGGTGGGCAAAGAAACCAAGGGGGTAGCCTGTCAGCTAGAGTCCAGAAGGTCCCTAGGGTCATTTTCAACAGATAGACACGGTCGGTGGCCTTCTCTCCAGGTCTCGATGGACCCATCTCAGAATTGGACAAATTAGTACAACCAATATCCTTCTGACAACTAACATTTAGACCAGGATTGAGACTAACCGATTGATTCGAATGCGAAGATGGTCCAGATAAAGGAGCAGAATTATCCACGTTAATATGCACAGCATCAAGAGAATTATCAGGGTACGAGCTACCTGATCGAGTATCCTCATCGCCACCTCTAGGCACGTCATGGGGATCCTTCTCGTCCAGATGAGCACCTGGTCGCCAAGTGCGAAATCTCGAAGGGCAGTTGCTTCTAAGATGCCCGGTTTGATGACAAAGCAAGCATCTAAAGGGGATCCCCCAATAATCAACTCTCTGGCGGTATTTTCTACGTCCCCATACCAAATCAATCTCTGCGGCCAGTCTACCAGTGAAACAAACCTCGACCAGTATCTACGCGATACGTTTGTCACTTGTGCCCAAAATTGCAGGGTCAATATATCTCGTGCTCCCAATAGAATCCCCAATAGCCCGGAGGGCCTTGAGCGTCCATAACTCAAGGGGAAGTCCAGGAAATTTCACCCACACGGTCCGATTCATAGGTGCCTCCATAATGGGATTGAATCCCAAATACCATGGTAGCAGTTGCAGAAAGTCTTTTCCCCTGACCCATGCCTTATTACAAATGAGTGCAACATCCTTTTCGTCCAGGAAATGAATACTAATCCAGTTGTTAAGGAGGAGGCTAATTTTCGGAGTGCAGCCAACGATGGGATTCCATGCCGACTTCGCCCATTCCACCATGTTAATTTCTTGACCCTCTGCGAAGAGCCATCTCCCAATAAGTGCTCTCTTCTGAAAATTGACCACACGACCCCATAGGTCATCATGCTCCATGACAACCTCCTTTATCACCATCGATGGTTTGTATACGACAACCTTCTTGATTCTGTATCTGTGTCTAGTAGCCCGCACAGAGAAGGGATTTGATCTACAGCCCGGTTGACGCTGAGCAAACCCCAGAGGAACAATGATAAAGCTGTTAATGAGTTCGACATCCGCTACAAAATCCTTCTATCCATCTATCTCGATACCCGCATGCCCATCCTTGTCAGCATCCCTAATGTCATCAATGAAGGCCTCCTGTCTCGACGTGTCCGAACCCAGGATGTACATCGGAAACGATGGAAAGAAATTATGGCACCAGAGAATGTTCTGATAGATCTAAGCTACTCCAATCCGACATTAGCAGATTTGTCAGATGACTGAACGACTAGATGCATGGGAATTGATGCATGTAATCGAGAACAAACCCAGAGCATTAACCAAATAGATTGGTAGAGGATCGATCTTTATGGCTTTTTCAAGAACAGGATGGATAATCGTACCAATTTGATTCCCAATCCCCACCAATATGTATCTCACTCCCAACAACTATAATGTCTAATTATGGTAGCCACCTATCACTGCATTTTACCTCCAAATAGCCATCCCCCAATGTAAGTCTGCACACCGTCACCCCACACCTCTTAAATGTTCATGGAGAAATGATCATCACCTTTCTCAATGGATCACTGCCCTCCATGACGTAAATGCGGTAGGATCACGGGCCATCTCGTCGAATCAACATCATTTGAATTTTCGATAGATAGGCAGGGAATTCCGATCAACATCCAGAAAACAACATCCAGTATACACAAGAAAACTGTAGACACTATTGTTGACAACAACAGCAGCATATGTAGCCCAGATAATACCACCATTTATCAAATAGCCTAAAACCAAAATCTCTGCATGGCTTGGAAATTATGATAAAATCACCCCATCTGCGCCACAATGAAAACCAAATAGAAGAAATCCAACCCGTCGGAATCCCCATATCAGTGGACGGTTCCTGATAAGGAGGCTTATCTCTGCAGTTTGGCATAGTCGTTATTGAAAATCTTGATGGATTCCATTAAAATCCATACAGCTAGAAACAAAAGAGTGGCAATAATGTTAATCTCCATTTGCTCCGAAAATGTCAACATGTGAAGACAAAATACAACCCACACATATTTCGTGACATATATCAGAAAAACAGGGGATACATTAATTTTAATGGCCCTATGTCTACCCCAAAGCCCAGTACTCCAAATGGGTATCATAACAGCACCACATTAATCATAATAGATAGCCCCAGGTAAACAAGCAAGGATGGATAAAACATTAGCCCCGACATCTGGTAAAAAACAATATTGCCCGTCTTATTTCGGGGCTATCCAAGATCCCACAAACTAACCTATCCCACAACCCACGACCTATCTAATCAAGGATTTAGTAAGAAACCAGTGCTGAGCTTACCACCGTCTGAAAGATTTTCCATCTCTTCATACCTGCGATTACTGAACGAGTTGCCATCCCTTCATCGAAAGCTTCACAGTTTTTCTTGTCAAAACAAGCTTCACTTGACCCCTGGTATTGCACCATCAGAGATCAGTAATTTTTCCAAGCACCAAGGTCCTTATATATGAATGAATGTTATAAATAATAATGAGTAACTTATTCAAATTGGAATAGAATTGGAATAATCTCAAATCCCTAGGAAATTGGTGGGTGGGGAGCCACCTGGCATGAATCTAAAAAATATATTTACAAAATTTTCATTAATTTTAAAATTTAATTATTTAGAAACAAGATTTTGAATAATCAAACTTAGATTCTTTCTCCTCTCTTAAAGTCCCATAGACCACATCATCATCATCATATTTTGGAATGATTTTGGTGGATGGTAAGGATTTAACCTCCATGAAATATTCTAGAATTTTCATAGTAGTATACACAAATCAATGATAATATGTAAATGAATGTTATAAATAATAATGAGTAACTTATTAGAATTGGAATAATCTGAAATCTCTGGGAAATTGGTGGGTGGGGAGCCACTTGACACAAATCTAAAAAATATATTTACAAAATTTTCATTAGTTTTAAAAATTAAAAATTTAATTATTTAGATAAACGTGTATATTTTGGAATTGTATTCATAATTTTAATTTAATTATCAATAATTATTAGGTGAAAGGTAAGCATTTAACCTCCATGAAATATTCTAGAATTTTCATAGTAGATAATGATTTAGATTTATCTCCAAAGTAGTTATGTCTTTTTTATCCTTTTAATTAAATTAATTAATTTAAAAAATGTTATATGAACAAGTGTAATATGAAATGAGTTATGGTTTTTTGGGCATTATCCCATGATATCATAACAAATCCTATTTACAAATCTGGTAGGCATAAATATATTTAATTAATTTTTAATATTTAAATTAAAATTAAGTTTGTTATTTGTCCACGGGGTCTTGGTTAAACGACAAGTTATTTATTTATTTTTAATGTTTTTGAATAATAATAATAATAATAATTTAATTTTAAGATTATAGCTAAATTAAATATTAATTGATATATGAGGTTTTTTCATTTAGAGTTCATAAAGGTATATATATTTTAATCCTCTTTGAATTTGAACCTATAAAATTTTATCATTAAATTTCTCTTTTATATATATATATATATACTTTGTTAATATGAAATTGAGATTTATAATATCTCCATTCCACATACGACACAAATATATGTAAAATAAACAATTCAATAATGTGAAAATTTTCCAAATTATAAATGCATATCATATACTTAGTAGGTACTCCTTCAAATTGAAATTCTTAATATAACTCCCACAAATAAGTGTTTTAACTAATTATGATAAAGTCTCACCCACCTTAAATCCTGTTTAAGGTGAGAGGTTATTGGGCATTGTTTTGTCTAGGAATGATTATCTTTGACATAAAGAATTCTTAACTAATATTAACTTACATGGTCACTCGTTATTGTGGGACTCGCACGAGTTATGCAAAGGCAACTGTAATTACTTCTAGAAAATGAGAAAGAAAGAAAGAAAATTTTAAAGTCCACAAGGACCTCTTATAGAGAGAAAAATATGAAAAAAGCTATGCACCTCAAGAGATTTAATCCTCTTCAAAGTGGATCTATATGGATTTATATTGTTTCTATATATGCATATAGCATGTGTAACTTTTTAGTTTTAAAATTGTATTTTTGAATGCATAAATGGATACAATGTCTTGAAAGTTTACTTGGACAATTGGATTGTATAAACTACACCACATAAATTTGCAATTCCAATAAATCTTTGCTAGACAAAATTTAAATTTAAATTTAAAATCATAATTAATGGCTCCAAATTAATTTAAAATTTTAAAAAGAGATAGCTAAAAGTCTAAAACAAATTTCCTTCTTTATGTTGATTGGGGAAGAGTGAAAGATGCTTTTTATTTAATCTGATTATCAACACACACTGACTATAGTTAGTTCCTTTGTGCAATTACATATTTTGTGGGTCAGATCCCACTAGGACCTATGGTAATGTTTCCCCTCATTACCTTGCATGTTATAGCTTGGATATAATATGTATATAAGATTTTGACATAGTTGTATGATTGGAAAAAAATGATTTACGAGGTCGTTTGAGCAACATGTCATACATGCATCAACACAAGTGTGAGACTATTGCAAGTCTGAACACATTTCCTTGCCTCCATCCTCCACCCTTTAAGTTGTTATCTTTCCTTTGCTACAACATTTTTGCAATAACATCATAGGCATGTTCAATTCCTTTGGTGTATCTTTGTACCTTTAAGAGCTACTACTAATTTTAGAAATATAAAATTAATGAAACATGGGTTTTGATGCAACCATATAATTTATATTAATATATTATTATTATTATTTTTTTTTTAATTAAAACTAATGTTTTTTTTTATCTTTTATATTTTAATTAAAATCTAATATTCTTTATATCTTTTTATATCTTATTTAAAAAATCTAAAAAACAAAGTTAATTAACACAGAAAAGTATTGATTCATAAATGAAATAGTGTAAGAGATTTTTTTTACATTGATTGATTAAAAAATAAGTTAGTTAACGAGGCAAAGTATTGATTCATAAAAGATATACCTTAATTAAAATTAATTAAAATACCTAAAAGACAAAGTTAATTAACAAAGAAAAGTATTGATTCATAAATGAAATAGTGTAACCGTTTTGCTTTACCTTGATTGACTAAACGATAAGTTAGTTAACGAGGCAAAGTATTGATCCATAAATGGAATAAAGTAAGATGAAGTAAGATGTTTTGCTATATTGATTGATGTTTTTTAATAAAAAGAACCTTGTTTTAGTTTTAATTTTTTTAATAATTATATTAAATAAAATAAAATATTAATTAAATTGAGTGAAATAATTAAAATATTAATAATTTTATTTTTAAACTATAACGAATATAAAGAATATATAACTAAAAAATACATAAAAAACTAATTATGACTTCATTTTATATTAAAGAATGTAATTATTTTTTCCTGCTTTATCCCATAAATATTACATAAATAAGTTTCCCTTGGCCTAAAATAAGTAGATTCATGGAGCCACGAAGGAAGACAAGTAGTTATTTATCTTAAGAGGTTAAAGAAATAGCTATATTTTTATTTCAACTTTGGATAGCGAAGAGATTTCAAAATAAAAGCAAAGGGAAGAAACTAAGAATAGTACTAGCTGTTGTTTGGGTTTTGGATGTTCTATTGATACTTGGGTATAAGACAAGGTTGAAAATTGAGTCATCTGCGCATGGTGTAGTACGTAGGTTCAATTCTTACTCTTCAAATGATTTGTCCCATCAAAAATCAAAATCAGATATGCCCATTGTCAAGGCCCCATAACAAAAAGACAGTCAGTGATTTTCAAAGCTCTCCCTTCCTTTAATCTTTCATTTTAATTTGGATTCCACCTAATGATAACATTCACGACAAGCAGTCAGCTCGTTAATCCACGATGACGGTAAGATTGCTCCCTGACTGCTTGTTTGCTTGAAAAAGAGATTGAAGTAAGGGAGTCTCAGTCGAAGAGGAACAAAAGAAAAACATGGCAGAAACACTTTTTCGTGTTTCGTCTATAGAAGATGTGACTTCAATGTTCACTGAACATATCTTTGAAGAGAGTTTCAGAAAGGATTTCAAGTATCTCTGTGACGAGCTTGAGAAACTTGAGGATTTTCATGTCATAGATAGATGACGAAATCTATTAGAATGATATTTTTCGGTTAATGACTTTTCCAATAGGGAAAATTTTACTTTTGCACTTCTCAAAATTTCCCCCCATGTCAAGGACTAGTGGGAAACCTACTGTGAGCAAAACGACGAGAGGAAATCCTCCCTGTTCTCGGCCGCACCCACTTGGAATTCTTTCCAATATGCCATCACCGAATAATATTACTCCGTGGGGAGCTATGAGGACAAGTACATACAATGGACTACGTTGTGGCAACAAAGGGATCAAGATGTGCAAAAGCTGATGAATTTGTTCCATACCCTGCGCACAAAGTTGGGTATCAAAGATTCAGAGAAACATTTGGTGCTTAAGTACCACAATTGTCTACACAGATACATGCAGGATTAAATTGAGTTCCTGGACATCTCCTTGCTTGGTGCATCATATCGGTATGCTGCTAATATTGAGTAGAAATTCAAACAAAAGAAGCAAGACTTTGGATCTGTGAATCAAAAGCAAGGGAAAGGCGCCCCCAAACCGTAGAACAAAGGACAAAGCCAAGGCGGGGTAGCTCAGGACAACCCACCAAAGCCGCAAGTGAAGAACAACATCTTGAATCCAAATAAGGAAATGAGAAAGTGGTGTGAATTCCATAAGAGCTCCACTCACAACACAAGCGAGTGTTGGGCCAAGTAGTCACTAGTGGTCGAGTTGAAGGCTTCCGAATCAGATGCATGTTCCGAGTCTGAGTCAGAAATTCACAAGGGGAATGAAAAATGGAACCATATTATCGGTGCGGTGCTGAGTGCCACCATTACCACCACCAAGATCCAAAAGGAGGAACCCGAAGACCTAGAGGAGGGGGAGGACCCCTTCCATTCCCAGATGTAGGTGAAGGGTTCCCTATTGTAGTTCATTGTCGATAGCGCGAGCCAAAAGAACCTCATTCCAGTAGAGGTTGTGAAGTGGGTGGGCATGCTTACCACATCACTCCCACAATCGTACACCATCCGGTGGCTTCACCTAGGATGGGATCTTCACGTCATCCAGAAATGTCGGCTTCCCTACAACATCAAGCCCTTCACGAATGAGGCATTATGTCATGTTGCTCCTCTTGAAGTTTGTGAAGTATTATTAGGCCAACCATACTTGTGGAGTGACATGTTGTGTATGAGTCTAGGCCTCGCTCTTTTATTGTGACTTTGGGTAACTGAAGTGAACAAAGTTCGCACCTCAAGTCAAATACTCTAGAAGACTTAGAATATGAAAATATCTGTTGAGGATACAAATATTATATTAAAATGTATGAAGCATGAATGATTTATGATGTTACAAATGAGGCTCACTTATATATTTAGGCAGGTACCTCTTCACGGAAGGTCATGTCCCATTTAGACATGCCTCTTCAACCTAATTACTAATTAACTAATCATTATTTATTGATTACATTATTTATATCACTTTATTCATAAAATTGCCTTCCTCCTCAAAAAGCTTTGTCCTCAAAGCTTGTTGATAAAAAAGGCTTTCTCTATTTTTCTGCTACGAATGTCTTATCTTCTTGGAGTAGTCATCCTTGTTGATACTAGTTGATATGATCCTCTACGTGACAAAAAAAACTGTTGCATTGAGAAGGGATAAGACCAACATATATCAATATTTTGTGGAATCTTGTGGTGACTGGAAAATTGCGATGAATTGTGATCACATGAGTGGATTGCACCAAAATTAGTATTCTTCGGAACATCAGTTTTCTCATTCAGTTTTGAATACGTAGCTTGATCGAGTTGTCTACTCTCGTGATTCGGATGTCGATAGGGAATTCTAGTGACTTGATTTTCCCTTGTCCTTTTATGTCGTTTTCTAGATTTATTTAAAGTACCTAATTTCCTTTAGCTATGGACATTGAACGTTTAATTTATGGATCTTCACTCAAACTTCTGAGTAGCTCTTTACCTCAACTAGTTTGTCCTCCTCTTCAGTTGGGATATTGCCTAAATCGGGGTTTGGATTTTTTTCTTCAACATGGACTAAAGACTTCGATACTTCTTCTTGAGTAAGTTTTTCTAACTTGACATTAAGTAGCTTCTTGTCACTTTTGAGCTTCTTTATTTGCGTAAGAAGGTTTTGATTATGATTCCTTAGATGTAAAAGTTCTTTTTTTTATGAATTGTTGACTTTATCCTTAGTATTCTTCTCTTCATATTTTAAACTTTTGATTTGTTCTAATAAATTTTTATTAAGGTTCTTTAAACGAAAATTTTCCTCTTCTTGTTCTGATAAGTGTTTCTTGATTTCCTTTTTTGTGACCTTAGTCTTCTTGACTTGTCCAATTAGTGTTTCAACGTGGTCCTTGAGGCGAGAAATTTCTTCGACCTTTTCCATTACTTGTTTGTAATGTATATTTGCAAGATCTTCATATTCTTGTTGTAACACTTTCTTGTTTTGCCGAAGTTAAGCTATTATTTCTTTCTTTTGATCTTTCAATTGAAATTTCTCGGTACATGGGATTACATTGTTTTGTATGGGTGATGAGGGGTGTTTATCTTGTAATTTATATTATTTTATTCATAACATTGTCTTCTTCCTCAAAAATATTTGTCCTCAAAGCTTTATGATGAAAAGCCTTGATCTATTTTTTTGCTACGAATGTCTTCTCGTCTCGGGGCAGTCATCCTTGTCGATACAAGTTGATATGATCCTCTAAGTGACAAAAAAAATTATCGCACTGAGAAGGGATCAGACCATCCTAGATCACTCTTCTGTGGAATCTTGCGGTGACTGGCAACTTGTGATGAATTGTTATCACATGAGTGGATTGCACTGACATTAGTATTCTCTAGAACATTAGCCTGTTGTTTCTATCCTGAATACGTAGCTTGGTTTAGTTGTCTACTCATGTGATTCAGATGTCGACAAGGAATTTTATTGATTTTATTTTCCCTTATCTTGTTTATGTCGTCTGCTTGATTTATTTGAAGTACCTGATTTCCTATAGCCAAGGACGTTGATTGATTAATTTCTGGATCTTCACTTGAATCTTTTTTTGTTGGAGCTGCAAATTTTGAGTACATATTTACTTCATCTAGCTTGTCCTCTTCTTCAGTTGGGATATTGACTAGATCAGGGTTTGGATTTTTTCTTCAACATGGACTAAAGACTTACCTATGCGAGCCAAAACATAAACTTAGAAGAAAATAAACTGATGGAAGCAAATCATAGATCACTTGAGAAAGTGTGGAAATTAGCTTGAGGTTGCCTCTATTTATAACTTTGACAGTGACCACTTGGGGCTTTGACCGTATCAACATGCGGTTAGGCCAACTCATAAAATACTAAATTAGTTCATAACTTAACTTTTGCTTAACCGATTAGGTGATCTATAGTCGATTTTGATCCTCTCGAAAAGAGGAATCTAATTAAATTAATATCTTAATCATCTGAGTTGTCTAATGTGGAATTTGACCTTAGTTGCACAAAAATTAACACAAGGGCCATGGCCAGAGGCAACTCTTAACACAAAAATTACCTTTAAAATCAAAAGATACACCCTGTTGAAAAAAAAAACTTAAATGGTAATAGAAGTGCATAGATGTTTATGTGAACGTAGTTTTGTTTCTCTTTATAGGCTTGAGATCCATGACTTACACAACTACATCAAAGGATTTGCCAGCACAACCTCGATGGAACCTGAGGTGATCATTTCCTTTTCCATAGTTTGTTGTTTCTTGGGGCAACATTGTGACAACCAATCTGCAACATTGCAATTCAAATCTAGGGGTGTGGGATGAAAAACAAATGGGAATAAAATTGGATATTTTATAACGAAAATTTTTATGGGTGCGGGGGGGGGGGTAATAAATTTTCATTGTAGACCGAACTTATACTCCAAATTCGAGCCTAGATACATACATTATCCACTTGGTACTTTCTCAGAGTTAAGGTTGTTTCATGCCATCGCATCCCGGGTCTATAGTTGGTACCTCCTCAGGGATGAAATTAGAAAGTGGTCCAGCCAGGGCTAACAGGTATAGGTATTCAGGTAGGGTAGTTAGCAAACACTGAAGTAAGGGGTAATAAGGGTAAGGTTGTTTTATGCCATGCCATCCTG
This sequence comes from Pinus albicaulis, assembly GCA_034641835.2. Lineage (NCBI taxonomy): Eukaryota > Viridiplantae > Streptophyta > Pinopsida > Pinales > Pinaceae > Pinus > Pinus albicaulis. Next base: position 398,265 of record MU968363.1, on the reverse strand, counting down.
CCCGGAGAATAGAAGGATGAATAGCACGACTGAGAGACTTCCCAAACAACGTTCCCTTTCAGTCCATAACTCTTTGAAATTTATTCCAAATATGGAAAAGTAAAGCAAATAATTGACAAATGGAAATCTACTATGGATAGATAATATAATTTATAAAATAACGTACCTCCTTTTGGCTAGATGGATATCTTAGTATTGGGATGAAATGGCGTGGATTCGTAAGGGACTATCTATATCTGACCTTTTTGGATATGGGTACGATCTATCAACAGGAATCTGTGGGCTTGCCAACCTTGCGAAAGAAAACTGAAGAGATATAATCATGTTGGTTTTCTAGCAGGTTTTATGAATTTTGATGTTAAAGTACTCTATAGTATATGTAAAACCATTTCTCCCAATATTTCCCTTGGCTCTGGTTATCCATCAGGTTTTCTGCCTCGTAATTAACATATCCCAAAGGTCCCACACCTCCTATTGCACTATAATTAAGAGGTGGACCATATCTATTTGGAGGCAGATTAGGAGGTGAATAACCATTCGAGGCACCACACCCACCAGGAGGTGGAACAACAACTCTGTAACTTGGAGTTCTGCCATATCCAACCACAGGTGGGTTTGCATAGCCTCCTCCAATAGGAACCAAAGACATACATGGTTCCAAGTACTAACCTGCATAACCAGCAGGACCACCATATCTGTGCCAAAAAAATGAATGCACTCAGTAATTCATATTTTCTCAAAATCACATTCCTTTGCTAGAAATCATTGCTCTTTTAGCTACCTACTGAGTAAGAAACGAGTGTTTAAGGCCTGGCAATTAACAAGCCAAACAAAATTTCCTGTTGTTGAAGCTTCACGCAGTTTGAGCACGAAGATACTAGGGGAGTAGCATTTAACAAGGCGGTTTGAGCACAAAGATATCAGGGGAGTAGCATTTAACAAGGTGTTTTGAGCAAAGAGATACCAGGGGAGTATCATTTAACAAAAACAAATTGCGACTCTAGAAAATGTGATGGAGATTGGTCAACGGGGCGTGGGACACATGTTCAATATTGTGTCGAATATGAAAAATCTGAACAGTGTTACCACAAAAAAACCCCACTATATAATTCCTATTGACATAATTAATTAAATAAAACATCACTACCACTAATTTGAAATGATTAAGCTGATATTAGATATCAGGTGGTCATTTCAATATGGAATTTTATTGCACAACATGGTGATATCCAATATGAGTTAGGTGACATCGCAGGATGATGACATGGATCAGGACAATGTGGCATTGCCATGTGGATACCATGCACTTGGTGATAAAGGCAATTATAATATCCAAAAAAGGCAGAAATTGGGTACTATGTATCACATGACGCGTTAGTACTTCCATGTTTAGCATATGTGAACATCTATGTTGTTTTCACATATGTGAACATCTATTTTGATTTCACATGGATAATTTCTGCCCCCGTAATATCACATGAGGAAGGTATATTGTACCGGTCACTTTGTTTTTTTTCCTTAACATTTTTCTCATCCTGTATAGGATCGAATGGTTGTCTCGATCCACCTTTTGAGGTGTTGTTTGGAGTTGTCATCCTCCACAAGCGAAATATCTAATTTCTTTCATCATTGTATATCAACAATAATGAGGAATTTCTCTCACACCACACCAAGAAGTTATAGTGATAGTCATGAAAGTATATGACATATCAAGAGGTTATAGAGGTAGTGATCTGAATTGGTCCTTGCCAAGAAAGTACAAGACCAACATGGTCTCCCTCTCTATATATAAAACTAAATCAATTTATATATAATATATTTTTCTCATTTTTTTTAATAGACTTGCTATCATTATATTATGATGCTTGAAAGACAAGTAATGTAGTTGTTTCCTCATTTTCAAGACAATTACTGTAGTTGTTTACTTATTTTCCTTTCAAATTAGAAAAACTATTATTATGCCAATACGCATGTCTATTTAGAATATGGATTCATGAATTTTAATTTAATTATTAATAATGGCTTAGTCTAACTTATAAATGAAATAAAATTTTTCACGGGAATTCATTTAATTATTAATAATGGCTTAGTCCAATTTATAGGAAATTAATTATTAATAATGACTTAGTCCAACTTATAGAAGAAATAACTTTTTTTTCGCCTTCATAAATGGATTCAATACCCTGGAAAAACGCCTATTATGCAAACTAAACAATTTAAATTCCAAATTTTAAAAATATTTGTCATCGTGTGATTAAAATTAACCATAAAAGATGCCTTGAAAAAGCCATTTTGCCTATTAGGTGGATGGATTCATGAACTTTAATTTAATTATTAATAATTATTAGGTGGATGGTAAATATATAATATTCACAAATAAAAGGTTGAAATTTATCTCCAAAGTAGTTATGGATTTTTCCTCTTTTAATTAAATAAGTTGTGTTTTTTTGGGCATGTGGTATTGATAATCCATAGTAGTGGCCCATAGTATTGCAACAAAGCTATGGTTAAAAATCTTCCAATAAGTTTTTTTAAATATTTGTTTAACTTATATATTTATTCTTTAATCATTAATAATAATATGAATAATAATATTTTTGTTAATTTTTATGATTTTTTAATTGCATTGAAGGTGTCTTTTTTGAAATTGGTCACACTATGCATTGTTTTGCTAAATAAAATTTGCTTATATATAAATGAATGTTATAAATAATAATGAGTAACTTATTAGAATTGGAATAATCTCAAATCCCTAGGAAATTGGTGGGTGGGGAGCCACCTGGCATGAATCTAAAAAATATAGTTACAAAATTTTCATTAATTTTAAAATTTTAAAATTTAATTATTTAGAAACAAGATTTTGAATAATCAAACTTAGATTCTTTCTCCTCTCTTAAACTCTGATAGACCGCATCATCATCATCATCATCATATTTTGGAATGATTTATGTGGATGGTAAGGATTTAACCTACATGGAATATTCTAGAATTTTCATAGTAGTATACACAAATCAATGATAATATACAAATGAATGTTATAAATAATAATGAGTAACTTATTAGAATTGGAATAATCTCAAATCTTTGGGAAATTGTTGGGTGGGGAGCCACTTGACACAAATCTAAAAAATATACTTACAAAATTTTCATTAATTTTAAAAATTAACAATTTAATTAGTTAGATAAGCGTGTATATTTTGGATTTGTATTCATAATTTTAATTTAATTATTAATAATTATTAGGTGAAAGGTAAGCATTTAACCTCCATGAAATATTCTAGAATTTTCATTGTAGATAATGGTTTAGATTTATATCCAAAGTAGTTATGTCTTTTTTATCCTTTTAATTAAATTAATTAATTTAAAAAATGTTATATGAAAAAGCGTCATATGAAATGAGTTATGGTTTTTTGGGCATTATCCCATGATATTATAACAAATCCTATTTACAAATCTAGTAGGCATAAATATATTTAATTAATTTTTAATATCTAAATTAAAATTAAGTTTGTTATTTGTCCATGGGGTCTTGGTTAAACGACATCACAAGTTATTTATTTATTTTTAATTTTTTTGAATAATAATAATAATTTAATTTTAAGATTGTTGCTAAATTAGATATTAATTGATATATGAGGTTTTTTCATTTAGAGTTCATAAAGGTATATATATTTTAATCCTCTTTGAATTTGAACCTATAAAATTTTACCATTAAATTTCTCTCCTTTATATATTATACTTTGTTAATATGAAATTGAGATTTATAATATCTCCATTCCACATACGACAGAAATATATGTAAAATAAACAATTCAATAATGTGAAAAATTTCCAAACTATAAATGCATATCATATACTTAGTAGGTACTCTTTCAAATCGAAATTCTTAATATAACTCCCACAAAAAAGTGTTTTAACTAATTATGATAAAGTCTCACCCACCTTAAATCTTGTTTAAGGTGAGAGGTTATTGGGCATTGTTTTGTCTATGAATGATTATCCTTGACATAAAGACTTCTTAACTAAGGTTAACGTACATGGTCACTAGTTATTGTGGGACTTGCATGAGTTGTGCAAAGGCAACTATAATTACTTCTAGAAAATGAGAAAGAAAGAAAATTTTAACGTCCACAAGGACCTCTTATAGAGAGAAAAATATGAAAAAAGCTATGCACTTCAAGAGATTTAATCTTCTTCAAAGTGGATCTATATGGATTTATATTGTTTCTATATATGCATATAGCATGTGTAACTTTTTAGTTTTAAAATTGTATTTTTGAATGCATAAATGGATACAATGCCTTGAAAGTTTACTTGGGCACTTGGATTGTATAAACTACACCACATAAATTTGCAATTCCAATAAATCTTTGTAGACAAAATTTAAATTTAAATTTAAAATCATAATTAATGGCTCCAAATTAATTTAAAATTTTAAAAAGAGATAGCTAAAATTCTAAAACAAATTTCCTTCTTTATGTTGATTGGGAAGTGTGAAAGATGCATTTTATTTAATCTGATTATCAAGACACGCTGACTTTAGTCATTTCCTTTGTGCAATTACATATTTTGTGGGTCAGATCCCACTAGGACCTATGGTAATGTTTCCCCTCATTACCTTGCATGTTATAGCTTGGATATAATATGTATATAAGATTTTGACATAGTTGTATGATTGGAAAAAAAATGATTTACTAGGTGGTTTGAGCAACATGTCAGACATGCATCAACACAAGTGGGAGACTATTGGAAGTCTGAACACATTTCCTTGCCTCCATCCTCCACCATTTAAGTTGTTATCTTTCCTTTGCTACAACATTTTTGCAATAACATCACAGCCATGTTCAATTCCTTTGGTGTATCTTTGTACCTTTAAGAGCTACTACTAATTTTAAAAATATAAAATTAATGAAACATGGATTTTGATGCAACCATATAATTTATATTACTATACTAATATTATTATTATTATTTTTAATTAAAACTAATTTTTTCTTTATCTTTTATATTTTAACTAAAATCTAATATTCTTTATATCTTTTTATATCTTATTTAAAAAATATAAAAAACAAAGTTAATTAACACAGAAAAGTATTGATTCATAAATGAAATAGTGTAAGAGAATTTTTTTACATTGATTGATTAAAAGCAAAGTATTGATTCATAAAAGATATACCTTAATTAAAAGACTTAAAAGACAAAGTTAATTAACAAAGAAAAGTTTTGATTCATAAATGAAATAGTGTAAGAATTTTGCTTTACCTTGATTGACTAAAAGATAAGTTAGTTAACGAGGCAAAGTATTGATAACAAATATAAAGAATATATAACTAAAAAATAAATAAATAACTGATTATGATTTCATTTTATATTAAAGAATGTAATTATTTTTTCCTGCTTTTATCCCATAAATATTACATAAATAAGTTTCCCTTGGTCTAAAATAAATAGATTCATGCAGACACAAAGGAAGACAAGTAGTTATTTCTCTTAAGAGGTTAAAGAAATAGCTATATTTTCATTTCAACTTTGGATAGCGAAGAGATTTCGAAATAAAAACAAAGGGAAGAAACTAAGAATAGTACTAGTCGTTGTTTGGGTTTTAGATGTTCAATTGATACTTGGGTATAAGACAAGGTTGAAAATTGAGTAATCTGCGCATGGTGTAGTACGTAGGTTCAATTCTTACTCTTCGAATGATTTGTCCCATCAAAAATCAAAATCAGATATGCCCATTGCCGAGGCCCCCATAACAAAAAGACAGTCAGTGATTTTCAAAGCTCTCCCTTCCTAACAAAAAGATAGTTAGTGATTTTCAAAGCTCTCCCTTCCTTTAATCTTTCATTATAATTTGGATTCCACCCAATGATAACGTTCACGACAAGCAATCGGCTCGTTAATCCACGATGACGGTCAGATTGCTCCCTGACTGCTTGTTTGCTTGAAAAAGAGATTGAAGTAAGGGAGTCTCAGTCGAAGAGGAATAGAAGAAAAACATGGCAGAAACACTTTTTCTTGTTTGAGGATATACTAATTTTAAAATATCAGTATTTTCCGATTGAGAGTGTAACAAAGAAACCCCCATCGATGATAGACGAGGAATGGGATAAGCTAGATAGAAAGGTGATTGCAACAATCCACCAATATCTAGCAAAGAATGTGTATTTCAATGTGTCTGGAGAAAAGATGAAAAAAGGATTATGGAAGAAGCTCAATGATTTATATGAGAAGAACAAATGATCAAACAAAGTGTTCTTGATGAAGAAGCTTTACAATCTCAAGATGAAGGAAGGTGCTTCAGTTGCGAAGCACTTGAATGAATTCATTATTATAACTAGTCATCTTGCCTATGTTAAAATAACTCTAGATGATGAAATTAGAGCTATTTTGTTAATGTGTTCTATTCCAGACAACTGGGAAAATTTAATTGTGGCTATGAGTACTTCAGCACCTACAGGGAACCTGAAGTTTGATGATGTCAATAGTAGTTTAACAAATGAGGAGTTGCGACGCAAGTCAATTGCGGAAAACCAGGGAGGAGAAGCTCTAGCTCTAGTTGATCATGGTAGGAGGATTGATTGAGGCCGAAAAGGGCAATCAATATCGAGAGGCCGATCAAAATCAAGGAGGGGCAGGATCACCTGCTTTCATTGTGGAAAACCTGGCTATATGAAGAAAGAACGCCGATCCTTGAAGAAAGGACAAAAGGATCAAAGACCAGCCAATACAAATCACAATTCATCTAGTACAAATGAAGGTGAGACTACTGTTGTAGTCACATATGGTGATGTGTTGTTTACTGTTTCAGTAGAGGATGCATTTTTATATACATCTAGCAGTAGCTTTGATTGGATCCTTGACTCTAGGGCATCTCACCATGTAACCCCATGCAAAGATATTTTTGTTGCATATAATCTTGGTGATTATGGTAGAGTGCATTTGGGGAATAATAATTTTTGCAGTATTTTTGGAGTGGGAGATGTCCAGATCAAGATGAATAATGGACAAGATATATTATTGAAACAGGTCAGACATGTACCAGAAATGCACATGAGTTTGATCTCTATGGGATGACTGGATGATGAAGGCTATTCCACAAGCTTTGGAAAATGATCCTGGAAAATTAGCAAAGGAGCATTGGTTGTGGCCAAAGGACCCAAGATAGGAACACTCTATTCATTGAAGGCAATGATATGAAAATCATATTTGGTTGTTGTCACTAGAGAAGGAAATTTAGTAGATCTGTGGCATAAGCACTTGGGTCACATGAGCGAGAAGGGTTTAAAAATCCTTGTTGGTAAAAATTTACTACCAGGTTTGAGATCCTACAATCTTGATCTTTGTGAGCATTGTATATATGGTAGAAAAATAAGGGTCTCATTTCTTAGAGGTGATCATGATAGAAAGAAAAATGTGTTAGAATTGATACACTCAGATGTGTTCAGACCAGTTAACATCAAGTCATTAGGAGGAGCATCATATTTTGTAACATTGATAGATGATGCATCCAGGAAGGTTTGGGCCTATCCCATGAAAAGTAAAAGTGAAGTGGTCGAAATATTTCAAAAATTTCATGTTGCTGTTGAAAGAGAGACTAAAAAATTGCTCAAGTGCCTAAGAACATATAATGGTGGAGAATATTTCTCAAATGCATTCAAAGAATATTGTAATAGGTTTGGCATGAAGCATGAGAAGACTGTGCCTGGTACACCTCAACAAAATGGTGTTGCAGAACGAATGAATCACACCATTATGGAAAAATTAAGGAGCATGTTGTAAAATTCCGGTTTGGACAAGCATTTTTGGGCAGAGGCTATGAGGACAACTTGCTACCTCATAAATAGATCTCCATCTACAGCCTTGGATGGAGGCATCCCTAAAGAAGTTTGGACTGGTAAGAAGTTGAAATATTCTCATTTGAAAATCTTTGGATGTGAAGCATTTGTACATATTCCCAAAGAAAATAGAACTAAGCTAGATGATAAATCTATGAAATGTATTTTTCTGGGATATGCGGATGAAGAATTTTGTTATCATCTATGGGATCCAATCAAACATAAAATTATTAGAAGCAGGGATGTTATATTTAATGAGTCAGAAATGTTTAAGAGGAATGTAGGTGAGGTGGAAGTCAAGAAAGTTATTGACAGGTTTGAAGAGTAGCAAGAAGACATCCCACCAATGCAGGAAAATGGGCAGCAAATTCAAGAGCATGAAGGACAACAAGAGGAAAGTGATGAACACCAAGAAGAAGGAATCTTGCAAGAACCTTTATAGGAGATTCAACCTGATAATGCACCACCACAGTTGGTTCGCAGATTTTCTAGGCCTCATAAACCTTCACAAAGGTATCCTCCTTAAAACTATATCCTATTGACTGATGAAGGTGAGCCTAGTTGTTTTCAAGAGGCTTGTAAAGTTGAGCACAATAAACAATGAAAAAAAGCAATGGAGGAAGAAATGAACTCTTTGCTGGAAAATAAAACATGGAAGTTGGTAACTCTCCCAAAAGGTAGAAAGGCTTTGCAAAACAAATGGGTATACAGAATTAAGCATGAAGGTGATTAAGCAAGGTTGGTGGTGAAAGGATTTGCCCAAAAGGAAGGTATTGACTTCACTGGAATTTTCTCACTTGTTGTCAAAATGTCATCCATTAGAGTCATTATTGGTCTTGTTGCTGCTTTAGACTTAGAATGTGAACAATTATATGTACAAATTGCTTTCCTTCATGGAGAATTAGAGGAAGAAATATATATGAAGCAGCCAGAAGGCTTCATAGAAAAAGGCAAAGAAGACCTTGTTTGTAGGTTGAAGAAGAGTCTCTATGGGTTGAAACAGGCACCTTGAAAATGGTACAAGAAATTTGATTCATTCATGTTAGAACATAGTTTTCACAGGCTGGAAGCTGATCATTGTGTCTATCTCAAGAGGTATGATCAAGGAAAGTATCTCATATTATTGTTATATGTGGATGACATGTTGATTGTTGGGCATGATAAGAATATGATCAATAGGTTGAAGAAGGAATTGGGCAGCAAGTTTTCAATGAAGGATTTGGGTCCAACACTACAGATATTGGGCATGAGGATCATGTGTGACAGGGAAAACAAAAGGTTGCGGCTGTCACAAGAAAAGTATATCAAGAAGGTGCTTGACAGGTTTAATATGAAGGATGCCAAACCAGTTGGTACGCCCCTTGCAGCAAATTCAAGTTGAGCAATGAGTTATGTCCTAGTGATGACAAAGAGAAAGAAGAAATGAGCAAGATTCCTTATGCTTCAACAGTTGGCAACTCGATGTATGCCATGGTATGCACACGACCAGACATTGCATATTCAGTGGGAGTTGTGAGAAGATTCCTTGCCAATCGAGGAAAACAACATTGGCAAGCAGTAAAATGGATTTTCAGGTATCTTAAGGGTACTAGTCATTATTGCTTATGTTTTGGTAATAATGATAATGTGCTTGAAGGTTTTACAGATGCAGATATGGATGGAGATATCAACACCAGAAAGTCCACTACAGGATATTTGTACACATTTGCAGGTGCAGCTGTATCTTGGGTGTTGTTGACGGGCAAAATTGTACTGCCGACAACAAGGGGGTATCCCCGGTGAAAGGTCCCAATTAGACCTCACACCGTTTGGGATAGGAGCCCCATCTGGTATGTGGGTCCAACTGCCACCATGATTGTTTCCACTCTTGGTTCTCGGATGAGAATATGATGGAGCAGAGGCGAGGATGAAATGACCAATTAGCGAAGAAAAATCAACCCAAGATTAATGAACCATAAACAAAGATGCAAGCAAGTATAAATAGAAAAATAAAAATGGGATATTCCGTAACTGGGATCAGTGAGCCAAAAACCAGTCAAACATATATGAAAGAAAACACGCCAGAAGTTAACTGCAAAGTAGTTCACAATAGACTACCGCCGTGGCAAGGATAAATAAACACTAATCCAAAAGTAGACATACATAAAACCATTGAGAAATAGTTCATAGCCAATGACATGCATGAAAGCAAACGTACAACATAATGAAGTACTAGACAACTAGTACTATCACCACAAACAAGCACGTGAATTAGTGCCGAGAAGGAGAATATATTATTAATGCTGCTGCAATGTTAAATGCATGTTTACAACTCGTTAAAACCCAATAGTGGAACATGGGTTGTTCGTCTCAAAGCATGATGAAAAACCCTAGCCTCGCTACCCTTCTCTCTACTTAATACCAAGAGCTGAGTGCCTTTAGCTCTCTAGCAACAATTCCTCTATCATTCTGGCTTCCATTGTCGAGCTAAAAGTCTTTGTACTCTTTCTCGAAGTTGTACATATAGGCTGAGATGAATCTCGAGTTTCCCCTTGACTCTTGGTCTTCCCGACTGTTGGGTTGGTTTGAGACTTGGTCCATTTGCGACCCACGACCCTGGGCCATCTGCGACTTGCAACCTTAGGCAATCCGCGACCTGCGACCTCGGGCAACCCGCGACCTGCGACCTCGGGCAATTCGCGACCTGCGACCTCGGGAAATTCGCGACCTGTGACCTCGGAAATCCACGACCTGCGACCTCGAGAAATCCTTGACCTACGACCTCGAAGAATCTATGACCTATGACCTCGAAGAATCTGCGACCTGCGACCTTGGGCAATCTGCAACTTACGTTCTTTTTTCGATGATCGCTGGGCTTCGCGGTAAGATTCCTTTTCCTGTATCTCTATCTCGTGAACGTGACCAGGTGCCTTTGAGCTTGGAGTGAGTTTCTTAGGGATTTGTGAGAATCCACTGGCTTTGAAAAGGTCCACCTAGCATGCTAGAGAAAGCCCTAGCTTCGGCTCTGCGCATCGACTAGCTCAACCTATAAACAACGCAACATGGGTCACATGTCTTTAGAAAATTGATGCTAAAACACATTTAGTTAGCTGAAGGAATGATTTAGCAAATAGTAAACTTAGACCCCTGTGTGTTCAAGTGTTCTTAGACTATAAACATGTAGATTTCCACTGCAATCACTAGCTGTCAGGCAGTCTCGCACCTCCACTAACAGCTAATGAGCGAAAACCCCAAGCTAGATCAACAGATTTCTCTGCCTCTAACTGTTTCTTGATAGGATCCCCATTTATCTCAGAATATATGACACCAAGTGTGTCCTTACAATAAATGTTAGTCGATTTTGAATCTATTGCAGGGGCTTTGTGATGAATTTCTTTTGTGCCCGGCCCTAAAGCAAGATCCCATAGCCTTATTGTACCATTGGCAGAACCTGTCACAAGGAGACCCTTTGCTGGTGCCATGCCCCATAGAATGTAATGAGTTTCTAGTTTCCAGATTTTGATTTGGTAGAGGATTAGAAATATCCCATATTCCGGTCATTGTGCGACAAGTACGCACAGAACCTGGAAGGTTAAGGCCTGCTGAGTTATGCATCATATGGAAACTTGAATGAAATTTCTCAATATTTAGCCCATGGCACCCATGTGGTGCTAGCTTGGGCACTGTTCTAGCATATAAAAGTTTCTTGTATGAAAAAGGTGAACAACACCATTGCCATATGTACAAGCAATAAGTGATTTTGAAACAGCGCGCCCATAACCTTGTTGTACCTTCAAACCAACTCATCTTGTAATTGCAACACCAAAATGCAGAAGGAAAAGGATACCAGTAGCTGTTAAGGCATAAAAGGCTGAGGAGTCTCTATTGGTAGGCCTGCAGGAGAGCATGCATTTTAATGTATGATGCAGAATATTTTGATACAAACAAGCTTTCTTCTGACTGCCAAGATTCACAGGTTTTCCATGCGTAGCAGACAAGGCTCTTCACTCTTTTATTTAAAACATCTACCACTCTCTGTAATATAAGAATGTGACCACCCAATTTAAGAGTGCGACTTTGATTCTTGATGGGCGTGAGAGATGCCTTTGAGAGAGGTCGCACTTCTGGAGTGGGGCCGCATAGTTGGAGAGATTCATCGATCGCGGTCTCTACAGGACGCACCTTTTGCGACCTTGCGACTTCAGAGAGGTCACACAATCGCATTCGAGTAAGGTCGCATCTCCTGGCTGGTAGCAAATATTGCGACTTCACGACTTGGGTGGCGGTCGCACAGTCGCATTTGAGTAAGGTTGCACCTCCTGCCTGGTAGCAAATATTATGACTTCACGACTTGGGTGGCGGTCGCACAATCAGAGAGTCGCACCAGGCACGATCTCTCTTGGATGTATTCATATGTGACTTGGCAACTTGGGTGATGGTCGCACCATCGGGGAGTCGAGGAAAAACATATTGCGACCTTATGAGAAGAAAGAATGGTGTGCTACCTTCTTTATGACGGCGAAAAAAAATAAGTTTTCATGCCTTAGCTGCATGATCGAACTATCCGTTTCATAGGTGGAGATCTCGACAGTGTGACTCGATGGGATTGCTGAGTCGCAACACCCGTAGGTTCCAGCTCCGGTGAATCTTTTGAAAAGTGTGACCTCGCGACCATTTTCTTTGGTCATCTTGATCCATTCGTAACTCTTCCTCTGCAGCGAATTGCACTCTTTCTGACAAATTTGGATGCCATGGATGTCTTGTGTGAGAGTCTCCAGGCATACGTTACAAGTGAAAATACTGTTGAACACACCGTTCTCTAGTTAATAATATCCTACGCGCATTTTTGTCACGTCTCCAGACTTTACGACATGTGCCTCCTTGGGCAGCTAGTAAGGCATGCAATTTGTGGAAACAGAGGTATACCCATGTCGCACCATGACTCCTTTTATATTCCACAACGGTCGACTGCTGGGATTTTCCTTATACCTTAATATAAAAAAAATTCTGACCTCCAGCAGGTGAACGTCTATGAGTCTGAATTGTAATTATGCTGATACGTTGAAGTCATGTATTGAAATGCCTTGGATTTATGAGATGTAGAGATTACACTTGAAGCAGCTCATTGCGGAGGATGTCGATAATTTTGGTGGCCTTGGAAGAAAGAAAAAAGATTTCTTTGCTCCGAGTGATATGGATTAGCGGGTCAAAATTATCTCAATGGGAGGTTTCTTAATGTTCTTCTTTGTCTTTTACATTCCCTAAGATGCGGAATTTTAATGCCAACTCTTACGTCATTCACTTCCTTGCACATTCCTTTGTTAGCTTATGACCTTTCACAACATTTTGTAATGCGTAATCATTCGAGCCCTCCCTTTTTCCTCTAACTACGAATTTGGCATGTATGTGGAATGGGGCTCTGATGTAGGATTTACTTCCATCCCAATGAGACTCTCATGGATGAGAGAATCTAGGTCGGTGTGCACTATCACAAAGGTCACAAGCACTGAGCTTCCAAATCTGAACAACAATGCTATATTTTCCCAAAAGAGGTTCTTTTTCCAGATGGATTTGCAATGGATCGCCTGTTGAAAGGGAAACATGGGGCCATGCCAATCTGGGAAAGCTAAAATAAATATTGCAAAGCAGGAGGCTTCCTAAGATTATTTCCATGCGCAATATTGTGAGTGAATAGGAATGTAGCTGCCAAGTGATCAGTATCACTAGCCTTGCCATAATGAGGACGAAGTTTAATTGTTGTCATTCCTTTCATGAAGCTTGTAGAGTGAGTACAAATTTGCATAGAAATAGTAAGGATAATATGAACAAGAAGGATTGAAATCATGTGTCCACTGAGCTGGGGTTGGCATATGATTTGTGGGACGTCTTTGAGGTTTACTTTCATCATCTACCAAAGCCAAACACCTGTTTCAAGAAGATGCGTAGTTGGGGATGAGAACTTGGATCAACTGTAACCTCAAAGAGAGGAACGAATATGTTATCCAAAATATTTCAAAAATATGGAGCAAGTCCTATCCCTTTGTACACATTGTACAGTTGAGGAGACTGAATTAACCAGATGGCACTTTCGCTGTATATCTCATTGTTAACAAAACCACTTGCCGAACGGTTTCATTCGTGTTGTTTCCTTTCATAAACAGATATCCCACATTCTTCCATTTGACGTTCACTTGCTTCCGGATCAGATCATACTTGTTTTGATAGCTAAGCATGAAAACAACCTTGAATGAGATTGTCTTGCTTTAGGGAAATCTTCCGAGTCTACTTTTTCCACATGGCTTATACTTCAGACTAGACTTATCAGATTGGTGAAATGTATTATTTTCTGCATGTACATCCAGGAGATCAACATTGAGTTGGTATCTTGTAGGAATTTCAAAAACTTCCTTTAAGATGAGATATTTGCCATCCCGGAATATAACTACCTCGTCCGGCTCCTCCTTTAGCTTAGATTTGATAAAATGCAGATTACGCTTCTAGTTCATGCACGGTGTCAAAGAGGTACGAACATTTCCCAATGGAGTGATTCTAAGTATCCGATGTTCATCAGTGAAGAATGTTGTTGCATCAACAACATGAAAAGTTCTTTCCTTGACTCTTTATTCAGACAAACATGTACCACACCATCCTCCGTTTAACAATACTGCTCACTTGCTCCTCCTCCTCACCTGTCAGTGCATCCTTGTCATACGCCTTAACGAGGTCTTCAGTTGTAGCCTTAAGTCTCATCCCCACATGGGCAGGGGGAATGTGGATGAAAGTGTCATGTTTCGTAGCTGCGGCCTTATCGTTTAGCTTCAATTTCTTTCCCTCGGTGTGGTGATGACATTGCTGGGTATATCATTCGTGGGATTGACCTGTATGAAACATTATAATATCAATTAGTTTATTGTTACCCTGTAGATAATGATGCCCTCAAATAATTTACATGAGCTTGGTGAAGTATCCAAACAGAATGCCTGAATGATCCATGGTGAAAGGGCTTCTAACAAATATATTTAATGCACAAAGAAGTTTCCATTCGAGTGTATGCATGATGATCCCCCCACACATAGCGTGGCTGCGGCAAAAGAATCTCGTCATGATGGTGAGAAGGTTCAATGACTACAGGCCAGGTTAAAACCCTAATGGCTAAGCGAGCAGGGGGACCCGAAATTTTAGATATACCCAAAATTTTGGGTGGTGTTGTAGAGGCTACAACAATTGGTGAACCACTGGTAGAATCTAGCATCTCTGTCAACACCCCAACAATAGTCTGAGTCCAGGTAGTGATGCAAGGGAATATTGAACAAGTTCTGAGGGTACCCTTGTATTATTTTGACCTTTTCAAATATGCCCAATCCTTGTGCCTCAGCTAGGTCTCGTTAATCAAAACGCGTCAAAGTGGAAGTTCACGGACGCCAATGGTTGGTTGATGATGTAGAGAGCAAGGCAGCGAGCTTATTAGATTCAAAATTTTAAAATAAGTTTTTGGTGTTGCTCCGCTGCGAGCAGGCCTGGATAGTACCCCGGCGGAGTCACTTCAAGAAATCACAAACGTTGCTCCGCTGCCAGCGAGCTTGGTCAGTACCTC
Organism: Pinus albicaulis; assembly: GCA_034641835.2. Classification (NCBI taxonomy): domain Eukaryota; kingdom Viridiplantae; phylum Streptophyta; class Pinopsida; order Pinales; family Pinaceae; genus Pinus; species Pinus albicaulis. The sequence goes on along the minus strand of MU968363.1, from coordinate 382,857 downwards.
GGTAGAGTCATTGCGTTGCCTCTCTGCGCAAGAAGCCTTTCTCAATCCTTTACCCTTATTTGTTCATGTGCTTGTAGTACTTATTTTCATGTGATCATGGCACTTATTTTTCATGGGCAGATGAGGGATCCCGACTTATTTTACGGGTAAGAGAGGTTGTTTCTTGTTTGACATAAACTAAAAGATATCCTGATTTGGGTTTGCCCTCATGCCAGGCCTTCACCTCCCATCTACCACCTACAGGCGAATCGTGAAAAATAGATCATTAGGATGCTCGAGACTATGCTGGGCACAAGGCTCAAGTTATGGGTATAGGCCTCTCAGAACACGTTAAGGTTCCCCACAAGAAATCAGCTCGTATCTCCCTGGCTAATGATTTTAACCTCATGGGAAATATGTTGAGAACGTGAATTTGATGACTTGTCCTGAGAGAAGCTGCCCCTTGAGGTAACCGCCGCAACTTCACACAAATAAATGGAGCTAGGGTTTCAGCACTCAGGGCCAAACAAGTAAGAAATATCATCGGGATTTCAAGGTGTGCATCGAGGTAATTCAATCCATCTAGCTTTGAACCCATGCAAGGGGGAGTAAGAAGGCTAGTCTAGGCTCCAAGGGTTTTAAAGCTCTGGGTTTAGTGAGGGCTCATGCAGTGGTGTGCAATGTAGGGAAAATTTCACAGCTATCTCAACAAAAATTGCAAATGATGTGCGGAAGAAATCGTACAACGCGATGCAACCGACGAGGCTTATGATGCAATGAAATGCCATGTGTGAGAAAGACCAACTAGTTGCAGGCTGGAAACAAGGCAAGCCATATGCAGTGATTATTTGACTATTATGCATCAATAAGAAAACCAGAAGAAAATGAGTGCAACATAAACGGATAATTATAATGCATGAACTACTGACCGCAATAAAAGACAGCAAGCATAATATTAAACCATAAAGAAAAACCTTAGCAAGTAAACGTAATTAACAACTTGATTAACAAAATTTTATTAGAATATCCTAGCTAGCCTAAACCTAAAACCCTAGTTTAACCAAAAAGGCAACCAAGTTATGCGAAATCAGCTTTCCAGTGCAGCCACCTTATTAGTTCTTATCCTGCAATAACCACAGTGTTCGCAATCAGAGCCAGCTTACAAAATTTTGCACCAACAACAAGACTTACCTGAAAAGCATGTGCTACAATAAGAAGGTCATGGCTACTTACCAGAGAATGCGCCAGAATGGACTGTTCAAACCGAATTTCACTTTCATCCTGATACACAGCAATATGTACTCGAAATATAAAATCATTTAAAAATGACACACATCCACCCCCACACAACTTTAGGTCTGACGAAAGTGGGGAAAGACATTGCCTACTTGCAGGTATATTCATCGGATAGTGCCCGGAAAACCAACCGGGAATCTCATCATGGTGTTAAGGAGGATTAATTTGATGGAATGGAAAAAATAGGCATCTGCCAGGCGAAGTTGAGGTGTTTGCGAATCCAAGTGTAGAAACCCTAATTTTGAAAAACCTAGTTCGATGTTGTTCCCAGGTTTCGCCGAGGATGTGAGAATCCGAAGTTACTGTCAGCGGAGGCCGCAATGCCTCACCATCCTGGAATAACTCTGGACCTTCGAGCAGGGGACCTCCAAACTTTGATGGTTTTGTGAGATTAGCTGGTGAAGAGATGTGATCATTAGTTGTGGTGATTGGAAAAATGTCAGTGGGCTTTATATCAATTTGGCAAAATGTTTGCGTACTGACAGATTGACAATCTAATGTATCAGATTCTTTAGATTTCCCAGGATGAGGTGAATTGACTGGAATATTTCCAGGTAGTAGAGAGGTTTTCCAAATATCACATGCTTGCATCTGAGTGAAACTGGTACTGGCTGGGCAACAACTTGAAAGATTAGGGACAATGGTCGGTGTTTCCCTTCTAGTGAATAAATTAGGGTATATCAATTGTTGCATAGCGGCTGTGAGGTAATAGAGATATGTGCTCATGGAAAGATCACTCGACTGGAAGACCTGCTCAGATGAGCTGACATCTGACGCGGTTATGCTGAGAGGAGTGTGATACATGGGAGTCAGCATTTCAGAAACCCTAATTCGAGGAACCCTAGTTGGAATTGTTTGAGGGGTCTCATCAGGATCATAAGAACTTGAGGTAACAATTAGCAGAAGCTGAATTGCTTCGATTTCCTGATGGGTCCTTGAATCTTCACAAAGCAGATCATCAAATTTCGAAGGCTTCATATGGTTGACAAATAGATATGAATGACAGTCCTTAGAGGCATGAGTGAATATGTTTTCAGATAAGCAGTGATCACTGGATCCATCAAGTTGATCAGGTTGGGGACCTAGCACGTTAGGCTTCTTAGGAGTTAACAATTGGGATGAATCGATAAAAAAAACGTCTTGAAGTTGCCCAGAAAGGTAGTCGCCCCTTTGGCTATTTAAAGATTTTGGATGAAAAAGATCAGACATAAGGGATTCATCAATTTCATAATGTGATTTCGAAACATCATTCGTATGTTCGTGATTGTCATCAATACTAGTATAAGATAATTTTGAATGACTTGAAGAAATTACAGAAGTGGCTGAATTGCGAAATAAATCAGGAAAGGATGAAAGAAAAGATTAAGAAGCAGGAGTATCAACCGCGCAAGGGCCTTCCTTACGCACATTAGTGTCATCCGGAGAGGTCGATGATTTGGCATGCCCATCACGGCCCAATGATTTTTTAAGGAAATCAGCTTTGCCTGGGACAAGACTCAATTTATTATGAGTATGAGAATGTGATTTAGAATTGTACCCATGCAAAAATTCAGTGGACTCGAGATAGGTTTCATTGACAAGGAGAGACGTTAGGTCAATATGCTTTTTATGTTTCGATTTGACAGAGTGTGTGAAAGATTTTGGGACAAAATCTGAACAACTGGCAACTTGAAGGTCATCATAACAGTCACTAGGATCAGGCTCAGTTGCCGATTGAAATTGTTCTAGGGAAACAAAAATCCCCAGTCGAAACTATTCAATCAAATATGTCCAATTGACATCCCTTTCAGGGAACTCAAGACAAAAATTAACAAACCTAATAAAAAACTCCTCTATAGATTCTTGAGGTTCCATTCTGATTTCATTTAACCTTGTTAATACATTTTGAAAATTGTACCTGTGAAAAGCTTGTTGTAATTCACTAGCGAGCTGTTCGAATGAATGGATGGAAGCTACCGACAATGTGTGGCACCATTTCTCTGAGTGACCTTCGAGAGTGACGGAGAAAAGTACGCAAGCCAACTCCTCGTCATCAACTTTGTAACACTCACAAAACTCACAGAAATCCAAGAGGTGTTCAGTTATGGAAACTCCATTTTCACCATCGAATTTTAATTGGGACAAGTGATACATAGGTTCATCAGGGATTGAGCAGCGAGAACCAGATAAATCCGATAAAAATCTCAGGAGAATGATTTGGGGACGAGCCATTATAGATATGAGACTAATTGCGGGCTCTAAGGGCTTAGCTTGTCATTTGGCCCTCCTTCTAGCGCCAATTTGTTGACAGGAAAAATTGTACTGCCAACAACAGGAGGGTCTCCCCGGTGAAAGGTCCCAATTAGACCTCACACCGTTTGGGATAGGAACCCCATCCGGTATGTGGGCTCGGCTGCCGCCATGATTTTTTCCACTCTTGGTTGGCAGATGAGAATATGATGGAGCAGAGGTGAGGATGAAATGACCAATTAGCGAAGAAAAATCAGCCCAAGATTAACGAACCATAAACAAAGATGCAAGCAAGTCTAAATAGAAAAATAAAAGGGGGGTATGCCATAACTGGGATTAGTGAGCCGAAAAACAGTCAAACATATATGAAAGAAAACACGCCAGAAGTTAACTGCAAAGTAGTTCACAATAGACTACCGCCGTGGCAAGGACAAATAAACACTAATCCAAAAGCAGACATACATACAACCATTGAGAAATAGTTCATAACCGATGACATGCATGAAAGCAAACGTAAAACATAATGAAGTACTAGACAACTAGTACTATCACCACAAACAAGCACATGAACTAGTGCCGAGAAGGAGAATATATTATTAATGCTGCTGCAATGTCAAATGTATGTTTACAACTCGTTAAAACCCAATAGTGGAACATGGGTTGTTCGTCTCAAAGCATGATGCAAAACCCTAGCCTCACTACCCTTCTTTCTACTTGATACCAAGAGCTGAGTGCCTTTAGCTCTCTAGCAACAATTCCTCTATCATTTTGGCTTCCATTGTCGAGCTAAAAGTCCTTTTACTCTTTCTCGAAGTTGTACATATAGGCTGAGATGACTCTCGAGTTGCCCCTTGACTCTTGGTATTCCCGACTGTTGGGCTGGTTTGTGACTTGGGCCATTTGCAACCCACGACCTTGGGCCATCTGTGACTTGAGACCTTAGGCAATCCGCGACCTGCAACCTCGGGCAACCCGCGACCTACGACCTCGGGCAATTCGTGACCTGCGACCTCGGGAAATTCGCGACCTGCGACCTCGGGCAATTCGCGACTTGTGACCTTGGGCAATCTGCGTTCTGCGACCTCAGGATGTTAGGTCCCTATATTAGTAGTATAGTCCCTTATTGTTGTTAGTGTAACCCCCTTATTTTTATTATTGTACCCTTGTAACCCCCATTTTGTTATTATTGTGCCCTTAAATTATTATTGTTAGGTCGGCTAGGATTACATTGTGGTCCACTAGGATTACATTATGGCCCCATGGACTCCTATATATAGAAAGGAGGTTTTGTAAATTGTATCATCGAAGAATTGTTCATTTATGTAATGTATTGGAGGTTTCCCCCTCGAAGTGGTTCATTTCTAAGGCGTTGATATCTCTTTTCTTCTCTTTTTGGAGCTGGTTACACAACACTTGGTATCAGAGCTTTGGATTCTAGGGTTTCGCTGCTCCAAATAGGTCATCGTGGAATTTTTGCTATAAATTTTGTTCTACGAAGTTTCAGAAGCTGAAAGTTTTAGGGTGCGAATCCAAAATCTTGAGGAAGATCATCTAAAAATTTCAGAGCTTGGTTCGCAATATTTTCGGAGATATGATCTGTGGAAGTTAGGTATTGTTTCAGGCTCCTAAACAGGTCATCGTGGAATTTGCGCTATAAATTTTTTTCTACGAAGTCTCAGAAGCTGAAATTCATAGGGTGTGACGCTGAAATCCTAAGGAACATTGTAAAAAACATTTCAGATCTTGGTTTGCAACATTTTCAGAGATATGATCTATGGAAGGTAGTGCTTTTTCAGGCTCCTGAATTTCATCTCAAAGAGGTGATCGTGAGAAAATATTCATAACTCTCTCTCTGAGCATCGGATTGGAATGACGTAAATATTGGTCACTAGTACACAGAATTTAGTTTCTTGGCTATCAATTTCAGAGCTGAAGGATGAAACAGTGACACGTGGAAAGTCGTACAAGTTCGCTGTACTGAACCAGTCCATAATTAGGTCCTTGTGGGAGATTGGACACAACTTTGTCTTGGAGAATCCAAATCAAGTCAGACTTGTGGCATTCAAAAGAGAATTCAGAGCGCTAATTTAGTGTTGAATTTCAGATATTTAAGAGCCACAATCACAGAGATAATCTAATTTCAATATCGAGCTCCTCAAAAGCAAGAAAAAGGTGTGTATTTTTTTTCCGAATTGCATAAGTCTTGTTTGAAAAATCAATTTGAATTGATTCCAAGGGCATATTATAGAATTATATATCAGTATTGAGTTATAAAAAATGCCCCGTAAAAATAATTTGACACCCATTAAGCCGTTAGAAGGCTCTACTATGACTCATGAAGATGAAGAATTGCAACATGATCTATCAAAATTACAAGAGCAAGTGCACCAAATTTCGCTCTCGCAAAGAGCAGCAAAAAATGAAATGGAAGTTTTGAAGAAAGGCATGGAAGAGAAGATGGATGGTGTGAAGAATAATATGGATGGTGTGAAGAATAATATGGATGGTTTGAAGAAAGGCGTGGAATCTAAGATGGATGACATGGAAGCTAAAATGGAAAACATGAACAATGATATAAAAGCAGACATGGAAGGTTTGACAAAGTTGATACAAGAAATGTTCCCTAATGGTGAAAAGATAGTAGAGGAAACTCATGATGAGAACAAAATAAATGCTAATCGTGATTTCACAAACTCTAATGTTGGCGGGAAGAACCACCATATTCCAAAAATGGATATGAGGAAGTTTGATGGAAAGGATCCTGTAACATGGATACTACAGATGGAGCAATATTTTTATCTCCATAACGTGAAAAACACACAAAAGGTACGCATTGCAACTTTACATTTAGAACAAAATACATTTGTATGGTATCGATGGCTTTGCTCCCGTAAAAAAATTGTCACTTGGTCAATTTTTACGGAGGAAATGATAGCACATTGTGAGGATACAAAGAGCAACACCTTCTTTAGCCAATTGATAAATCTCAAACAAAAGGGTTTAGTGGGGTAGCACATTGAGGAATTCCAAAAATTGAATATAAGGGTAATTGATATTCCAAAGGAACACATGATTGATCTCTTCATAGGCACTTAAAGATAACATTCAACATGAAGTTCGCGTTCTTGAACCTGATTCATTGGAGAAGGCATTCAGGTTGGCAAGAAAAGTTGAATGTAAAATTATGGCGACAAGGAAGCCTACCACTAAATTCTATAAAGAAGGAAGTGTGGCTACACCTAGATTTCCACAACCTACAAGGTTGACACCACAACAATTGGAAGAAAAAAGAGCAAAAGGGCTTTGCTACAGTTGTGATAGAAAATACACTAAAGGTCATAAGTGTGCCGAGAAGAAATTATTTTACATAGATTGTGAAGAGGAAGAAGAAAATGAACAAGAAGAGGATATACACCAGGAACCAGCCCTAGAAGAGCAAGAAATGAATCCGACCATATCGTGTAATGCACTGGCAGGAATTACCACTCCTCAAAATCTCAAGATAGCAAGACAAATCAAGAAGAAAAAGGTAATAGTGTTGATTGATTCAGGTAGCACCCATAATTTTATTCATTGTAAGGTAGCCAAGGAATTAAATTGTTTCCTATACCCAACACCCGAATGTCAAGTGATGGTTGCAAATGGAGGAACTATAAATTGCTCTGGAAAATGCCATAATATCAAGCTAACCATGGGGGAATATGTATTGACTATTCCAATGCTTTCCATTCCTGTGGGAGGTGTTGATGTTGTACTAGGAGTACAATGGTTACAATCTTTGGGGACGGTAGCTTTTAATTTTCAAGAACTTTTCTTGAAATTTTTTTCAGAAGGAAAGGAAGTCGAATTACGGGGTATTGAAGAGAAGCTGAGAAGGATAATAAGCTCTAATGTCATGACAAAGCTTCTAAAGAAAGAACAACGAGGCGTAATTGCACAATTATGCTCACTAGACGTTCCGACATCAAAATCATCTATTTCTGCAGATCTCCAACAAGTCTTGGACAATCATTCCAAGGTGTTTGAAACTCCCAAAGGACTCCCACCTATTCGTGATCATGATCATGCTATTAATTTGATTCCAGGAAGTGTTCCTCCAAACATCGGGCCTTATAGATATCCTTACTTCCAAAAGAGCGAAATTGAACGTATGATTGCAGAAATGTTAGAGGCGGGTATAATTCAACCTAGTCATAGTTCTTTCTCTGCTCCTGTAGTATTGGTACACAAGAAGGATGGATCATGGCGAATGTGTCCGGATTATAGGGAGCTCAATAAGCTCACCATTAAAGACAAATTTCCCATTCCTGTGATTGATGAATTATTGGATGAATTACACGGAGCAATTTATTTACCAAGTTGGATCTTCGTTCAGGATATCATCAAATTAGAATGAAGACTGAAGATATTCCAAAAATAGCATTTCGAACTCATGAGGGTCATTATGAATTTTTGGTCATGCCTTTTGGCCTTACCAATGCACCTTCTACATTTCAAGGGTTGATGAATTCCATTTTCAAACCCTTCCTTAGAAAATTTGTGCTAGTATTTTTTGATGATATACAAATCTACAGCAGGTCTTGGAAGGATCATGTTGAACATGTTGACAGGGTGCTCAAACTATTGCAGGAGAAACAATTATATGCAAAAAAATCCAAATGTTTCTTTGGAGTACAAGAGGTGGAATATCTGGGTCATATTGTATCTCACGAGGGTGTTAAAGTAGACCTAACAAAATTAAAGCCATTAAGGAATGGAAAGTCCCCACAACCATAAAGAAGTTGCGAGGATTTCTCGGGTTAACAGGGTATTATCGCAAGTTTGTTAAGAATTATGGGAGAATAGCAGCACCTCTAACAACATTATTGAAGAAAGATACATTTTCATGGACTCCTGAAGCAACTAAGGCCTTTGAACGTCTTATAGAGGCAATGTGCCTAGCACCGGTCTTAGCTACACCAGACTTCACAAAAACCTTTATTGTGTAATGTGATGCCTCAGGAAATGGAATTGGTGCAGTTTTAATGCAGGAAGGAAGACCCATTTCTTTTGAAGTCGTCCAATCAAAGGAAAGTATTTGCAGAAACCTATTTATGAGAAGGAAATGTTAGCAATACTACATGCACTAAAGAAATGGTGAACTTACCTAATGGGAAGATACTTCAAGGTAAAAACTGATCATGATAGTCTTAAACACTTTTTGAACAAAGACTATCTTCAGAAGAGCAGCAAAAATGGGTCACAAAGATGTTGGGTTATGACTTTGAAATAATCTACAAAAAAGGAAAGCTTAATGTTGTTGCAGATGCACTCTCAAGAAGAATGAAGAGGTGGAAGCATTGCTTTGTGCCATTTCTATTATCCAACCAGATTGGATAACCGAAGCAAGAGATGAATGGAAGAAGGAAAAAGATGTATGGACACTCATTCAAAAGTTGCAGCAAGATCCTAGTACATCTGATACATTTGGTTGGAAAAATGATTCCTTATGGTACAAAGATCGCTTATATCTTTGTAAGAATTCCCAACTAAAACAAAAGATTCTTCTGGAATTGCACACTTCTCCTTTAGGAGGACACTCAAGATTTTTAAAAACTTACCACAGGGTAAAGAAAGAATTTTTTTGGGATGGCCTTAAATCTGATATTCGAAAGTTTGTGGCGGAATGTTTGGTTTGCCAACAGAATAAAGTGGAAACAATTAAGACCCCAGGACTTCTACAACCTTTATCCATTCCAGGTCAACGTTGGGAGGAGATTTCAATGGATTTTATCACGGGTTTACCTAAGTCCGAAGGAAAGAGTGTCATCATGGTGGTAGTTGATAGACTTACCAAGTATGCACACTTTTGTGCATTATATCATCCATTTAAAGCAAGTACAGTTGCTACTACATTTGTGGACAAAATTCAAAAGCTACATGGAAGCCCAAGGGTTATTGTGAGCGACAGAGATCCCATTTTTACTGGAAATTTTTGGACAGAGTTATTTTCTTGTTTGGGTAATCAATTAGCTCATAGCTCATCTTATCATCCTCAATCTGATGGTCAAACTGAGATAGTAAACAAATTTTTGGAAGGATATCTTCGTTGTTTTGTATCTAATAAACAAACACAATGGGTAAAGTGCTTACCTCTCGCTGAATGGTGGTATAACACTTCCTTCCATACTGCAGCAAAAATGACCCCATTTATGGCACTTTATGGATATCATCCACCATCAATCACATCATCTTTAAGGGAAAATTCAAAGGTTCAAGCAGTGGAAGATCACATCGAGCATCAGCAAGAAGTTCTCCAACTCTTAAAGGATAGCCTGAATTTGGCACAAAATCGAATGAAACAACAGGCAGATCAACATCGTAGCGAGAGAAGTTTTGATGTAGGAGATTGGGTATTTTTACGGCTACAACCATACAAAAAATGTCCCTCAAGCAAGAAAAGAAGGATAATAAATTATCGCCAAAGTACTATGGTCCTTACAAGGTGTTGCAAAAGATTGGTACTATGGCATACAAATTGGAGCTTCCTGCTTCTTCACGAGTACATACAGTTTTCCATGTTTCATGCTTAAAGAAGGTTATAGGTGAAAATCTTCCAGTTCAAACAATATTGCGAGAACTTGATGAGGAAGGAAAAATCATATTGGAACCTGAAGCGGTCATGGAAACAAGAACTCGACAGCTACGGAATCGATCAATTTCAGAGTATCTCATCAAGTGGAAAAACTTACCCACTGAAGATTCTACATGGGAGGATGAGAATTTTATACAGAAGCACCCGGAGCTACTCAAGCATTGAGGACAACACTTTTTGAAGGAGAGGGGCATGTTAGGTCCCTATATCACTAGTATAGTCCCTTATTATTGTTAGTGTAACCCCCTTATTGTTATTATTGTACCCTTGTAACCCCCATTTTGTTATTATTGTGCCCTTAAATTATTATTGTTAGGTCGGCTAGGATTACATTGTGGCCCACTAGGATTACATTATGGCCCCATCGAATCCTATATATAGAAAGGAGGTTTTGTAAATTGTATCATCGAAGAATTGTTCATTTATGTAATGTATTGGAGGTTGCCCCCTCGAAGTGGTTCATTTCTAAGGCGTTGATATCTCTTTTCTTCTCTTTTTGGAGTTGGTTACACAACACATGCAATCCGTGACTTGCGACCTTGGGAAATCCATGACCTGCGTCCTCAAAGAATCTGCAACCTGCGACCTCGAAGAATCCGCGACCTACGACCTTGGGAAATCTGTGACTTGCGTTCTTTTTTCGGTGATCTCTGGGCTTCGCGGTAAGATTCCTTTTCCTGTATCTCTATCTCATGAACGTGACGAGGTGCCTTTGATCTTGGAGTGAGTTTCTTGGGGATTTGTGAGTATCCACTGGCTTTGAAAAGGTTCACTTAGCATGCCAGAGAAAGCCCTAGCTTCGGCTTTGCGCATCGACTAGCTCAACCTGCAAACAACGCAACATGGGTCACATGTCTTTAGAAAATTGATGCTAAAACACATTTAGTTACCTGAAGGAATGATTTAGAAAATAGTAAACTTGGACCCCTGTGTGGTCAAGTGTTCTTAGACTATAAACATGTATATTTCCACTGCAATCACCAGCTGCCAGGCAGTCTCGCACCTCCACTAACAGCTAATGAGCGAAAACCCCGAGCTAGAACAACAGATTTCTCTGCCTGTAACTATTTCTTGATAGGATCTCCATTTATCTCAGAATATATGACACCAAGTGTGTCCTTACAATAAATATTAGTCGATTTTGAATCTATTGCAGGGGCTTTGTGATGAATTTCTTTTGTGCCCAGCCCTAAAGCAAGATCCCATAGCCTTATTGTACCATCGGCATAACGTGTCACAAGGAGACCCTTTGTTGCTGCCATTCCCCATAGAATGTAATGAGTTTCCAGTTTCTAGCTTTTGATTTGGTAGAGGATTAGAAATATCCCATATTCCGGTCATTGTGTGACAAGTACGCACAGACCCTGGAAGGTTAAGGCCTGCTGAGTTATGCGTCATATGGAAACTTGAATGAAATTTTTCAATATTTAGCCCATGGTACCCATGTGGTGTTGGCTTGGGCACTGTTCCGGCATAGAAAAGTTTCTTGTATGAAAAAGGCGGACAACACCATTGCCATATGTACAAGCAATAAGTGATTTTGAAACAGTGTGCCCATAACCTTGTTGTACCTTCAAACCAACTCATCTTGTAATTGCAACACCAAAACGCAGAAGGCAAAGGATACCAGCAGCTATTAAGGCATAAAAGGCTAAGGAGTCTCTATTGGCAGGCCTGCAGGAGAGCATGAATTTTAATGTATGATGCAAAAGATTTTGATACAAATGAGCTTTCTTCTGACTGCCAAGATTCGCAGGTTTTCCATGCGTAGCACACAAGGCTCTTCACTCTTTTCTTTAAAACATCTACCACTCTCTGTAATATAAGAACGTGACCACCCGATTTAAGAGTGAGACTTTGAGTCTTGATGGGCGTGAGAGATGCCTTTGAGAGAGGTCGCACTTCTGGAGTGGGGTCGCATAGTCAGAGAGTTTCATCGGTCGCAGTCTCTACAGGACACACCTTTTGTGACCTTGCGACTTCAGAGAGGTCGCACAGTCGCATTCAAGTAAGGTCGCACCTCCTGGCTGGTAGCAAATATTGCGACTTCGCGACTTGGGTGGTGGTCGCACATTCACATTTGAGTAAGGTTTCACCTCCTGGCTGGTAGAAAATATTGTGACTTCGCGACTTGGGTGGCGGTCACACAATCAGAGAGTTGCACTAGGCACGATCTCTCTTGGATGTATTCATCTGCGACTTGGCAACTTGGGTGATGGTCGCACCATCGAGGAGTCGGGGAAAAACTATTGGGTATGTGTTATATTCTTTCCACGACTAGCCCCATGCGCAGTAAGTTGCGTCGGGCACAGTAGGGGGGTCATAGGGGGGGCGACAACGCCCCGACGAAATTTTTTTTGGTATGCGGTCCCACTCATATGCGGACCCACCCATGTTTTGTGCATGAGTTTGCACATGGTTTTGGGGTACGATGGTTTTCGGCCCTTGGTATTTTGTAGATCCGGTCAAGGGAACTACGGTTATGTTATAATCCAAGGTTAATGGATTGGGGTTTATGTATGCTTCGGCATGTATATATATGTGTTGTAACACTAAAAGGAATATAATGAAAAATCAAGCTGGTCGTCCCAATTTGGGATCCAGGGGAAAATCTCTGTGTTTATCTGTTTGATGTTTTATGCTCTCGCTATTGTTTATTTTCTGTTATAAGATTCGTGTGTAGATAATTTCTGTTCAGGGTTAAAACCTACAAAAACGTATTGCTACCTTCCGAGAAGAAAGAATGGTGTGCTGCCTTCTTTATGACAGTAAAAAAAAAACAAGTTTTCATGCCTTAGCTGCATGATCGGACTATCCATTGCGTAGGTGGAGATCTCGGCAGCGTGACTCGATGGGATTTCTGAGTCGCAACACCCGTAGGTCGCAGCTCTGGTGAATATTTTGACAAGTGCGACCTCGCGACCATTTTCTCTGGTCATCTTGATCCATTCGTAACTCTTCCTCCACAACCAACTGCACTCTTTCCGACAAATTTGGATGCCGTGGACGTCTTGTGTGAGATTCTCCAGGCATACGTTAGATGTGCAAATAATGTTGAACACACCGTTCTCTAGTTAATAATATCCTACGCGCATTTGTGTCACGTCTCCAGAATTTACGACCTATGCCTCCTTAGGCAGCCAGTAAGGTGTGCAGTTTGTGGAAACAGAGGTATACCTGTGTCGCACCATGACTCCTTTTATATTCCACAACGGTCGACTGCTGGGATTTTCCTTATACCTTAATATAAAACAAATTCCGGCCTCCAGCAGGAGAAATTCTATGATTCTGAATTGTAATTATGCCAATACGTTGAAGTCATGTATTGAAATGCCTTGGATTTATGATATGTAGAGATTGTACTTGAAACAGCTCATTGCAGAGGATGTCGATAATTTCGGTGGCCTTACAACAAAACAAAATGATTTCTTTTCTCCGAGCGATATGGATCAACGGGTCAACATTATCTCGATGGGAGGTTTCTTAATGTTCTTCTTTGTCTTTGACATTCCCTAGGACACATAATTTTAATGCCAACTCCTACATCATTCACTTCCTTGCACATTCCTTTGTTAGCCTACGACCTTTCACAACCTTTTGTAACGCGTAATCATTCGAGCCCTCCCTTTGTCCTCTAACTACGACATTGGAATGTATATGGGATGGGCCTCTAATGGAGTAATTCCTTCCATCCCAATGAGACTCTCACGGATGAGAGAATCTAGGTCGGTGTGCACTATCACAAAGGTCACAAGCACTGAGCTTCCAAATCTGAAAAGCAATGTTGTATTTCCCCACAAGAGGTTCTTTTGCCAGATGGATTTGCAATGGATCGCCTGTTGAAAGGGAAACATGGGGCCATGCCAATCTGGGAAAGCAAAAATAAATATTGCAAAGAACGAGGCTTCCTAAGATTATTTCCATTCACAATATTGTGAGTGAATAGGAATGCAACTGCCAAGTGATCAATATCACTAGCCTTGCCATAATGTGGAAAAATTTTAATTGTTGTCATTCCTTTCATGAAGCTTGTATAGTGAGTACAACTTTGCATAGAAATAGTAAGGATAATATGAACAAGTAGGATTGAAATCATGTGTCCACTGAGCTGGGGTTGGCATATGCTTTGTGGGACACCTTTCAGGTTTACTTTCATCATCTACCGAAGCCAAACACCTGTTTCAAGAAGATGCGTAGTTGGGGATGAGAACTTGGATCAACTGTAACCTCAAAGAGAGGAACGAATATGTTATCCGAAATATTTCAAAAATATGGAGCGAGTCCTATCCCTTTGTACACATTGTACAGTTGAGGAGACTGAATTAACCAGATGGCACTTTCGCTGTATATCTCATTGTTAACAAAACCACTTGCTGAACGGTTTCATTCGCGTTGTTTCCTTTCATAAATAGATATCCCACATGTTAGGCCTCTGTAATTTAGTAGAGTGGCAAGACTAAATGCTGCAGAGACTACATCAAAAACCACTTTGGGATTCTAGGATCTAGCCCTCCTGAATCCAGAAAGGGATCTCTCTATAAGTGCAAAGATTGATTTATCTTTTAAGGTTTTAGTATGATATTAGGCTAGTTGTTAAGAACAAGTGTTTTTTGTTTGTTTGGTTGGTTGAGTATGATCTTTAATTGGATGGAATATCACAAAATGAAATAGTTTCAATGGGTGAAGATGCAAAGATATTGAGAAGTGTTCAGCAGATAGAATTAATGTGAAGCAGCTTTAATCCATTGGGCAATGGAGTCACAAAAGGGTTTAAATGTACAACAATTTCAAGAGTGGTCCAAGGGGCAAGTCATCTATATCAAAATATCCTTTAGATTAAGTGATGGAGCGGAACATTAAAAGTGTTGTGAAAGTGGAAAAAGCCAATAATTTCAACAAGGATTTATCAACTTACCATACAAGAAAATCCTTTTCAAGCAACTGTTTGAAACCAACCAAATGACAGGGCTAACCATAGACTTCTTTGGACAAGCTTGTATTAAAGCTAACTTATCAGACAACAATCCAGTAATCTCACTAGACTACTTTCAGAAGGGATGAAAATAGATAAGAAAAAAAAGTGCAGCTTAAGATTAGGTTAGATGCATTAAAATCATGGCTTGCTTTTATCATACTCTTAGGGAAACTTTCAAACAACTTTTGGAGCAAAAACCAAAAGACAGGGAAAACCATAAAATTTTCTAGTTTAACTCTACTCAGCATGTAATGAAAATATCATTCAAGAACTTCCTTTCAAGTTGTGCACATCAAGACATGGAATAACCAACATTCCTTGATAATGTTTATACTTAATTTAAGTCATTCTCAAATATCACAATTAGCATAAAACATATAGATAAAGCTTATCAGTGAGAGTAGGGTGCTTTAGAAGTAAATCCTAGCTCTTATGCTTGTTGTTCTTTATCAAAGAAAAGTGAACAAAATGGCATACATGAAAGGAAAACAATAATAGTAAGAGGTACTTCACCAATGATATAGACCAGGATCCCAAGAATCATCTTGTATATTGATTTTCAATCCAGTTATAAACTATATGTCCAATGTTTCATCACAGCTTCAAACATATCTTCTCATCCTATCTTCTTCAATAACTTAACAGAGCTTCAGAACTTATTTACATTCAACAATGATTCGATACAGCAACTATTACATCAAAAGTCCAACAACCAAAAACATCTCATCTTCTTCGGAAGTATTTATAGAAGAAAGAGGAGGTGGAATGAAAGGAAGAGTAATTTTCCAATCAATACAAGTTTTAATGCTTCTCTATCTTTGAGGGGCTCAATAGAGAAGTTTTCTGATATTTTCTCTGTATTAATTGGTTTTCATTAAGAATTAAGCTATTTGGCAGATTTTGTTGACTTTAAAACTCTTTAGGTAGGCTGTCAATAACTCTAGCTGTCTTTAAACAAAATATCACTGACTAGGCAATAACTATGCATTCTTCAATTTATGAAAGCTTTTAGGTGGCACTTTTAGTAGCTGAAAGGGTATTTCAGCCTCTGATGTGGCAGTGGAGGCCTCTTTTACTGATATAACTCTTTGTTTTTTCCTTAAAACACCTTTAATTTGCTTTTGGTCTGTGTTTAGGCTAAATTAGCCTTAAAATTCATCTTCGAGACTTTGTTCTTTAACATTATCTTTATTTCTTTATTCGGTGGATTAAAACTCTGATCTTCAGGTTTAGGCATTAATCCCATTATCGTTAAATTCTTCACTGTGATACACTTTGTTGTTCTGTCTTCACTGGCACAAATGGTTTTATGCAGTTGGAGGGTTTCTGTTAAATGGATCGATAATCATGATCTATCGACCGAGACTGTGGAATTTAAAACTCCTTAGATCCCTTCCTGTACTGAAAGGTTTGGAATCGTCATTCCTGGCCTTCGTGTTATCTTTATAACTGTGGGAAAACTCTATAGAACCTGCACAAAACAAACAAAAATGATATAAATCTTGCGAAGATAGGTTTAAAACTGCTTTGGAGGTTTGGGTGCGACGACGAACAGGAGCCGTTGGATTAGGACAATCAACGCTTGAGATTACTCGGTGAAATATTTTGGGAGCAAGTTAGGTGGGACATGAATGGGGGCGAGATTAAAACAGGACCGTCCGATCTTCGAGATCGACGGCTGGGATTAAAAGCGAAGGCATCATTGTGGAGAGCGGCGGTATGGTGGAAAACCGGGAATGGTTTTCGCAAAATAAAATGGGGGGTAGGCGGTATTTCCTGAAAAAATGCGATTCTATACATTACTTGACACGTGGATCTTCGAAACCGCCTATTTCGCAAAATTTTTTGAGCATTAAACTTTGCAAAATTTTTTGAGCATTAAACTTTGGGCACAAAAATTTTGTGATATGGAGTGTCAGCTGTCTGATCATGAGGTGTTGATCAGACGATGCGGGTTGCATGCGATAGGCACAGAGATGCGGGCAGAGGGACTGGTGGGCCAAGTAAGTGACGTATGGTTGCTTTGTCGCGTAGTGGATAGGTATTGGTTTATCGGGTTTATTCTCGTCCGTTAGATCTGATGATCGAGTGGCAGGGATATAAAAGGAAAATGGATGGGAGGCATATAGGCGGGTGAACGAGCGGAAGGATGGGGGCCCGATGGCCGTTGATTTATGTAGATCAACAGTCCAGATTCGTTTTTAATATTATATGTCGGGAATGAAAAATAGAAGGGAAAAGGGGTTTGGGAAAGGTTTTTAATCCATTTAGCGCCTGATTTCGGGGCTTTAGGACGCATGGAGGAAGGGGCTAAAGGAAATAAGCCCTCGAGGGCTTAAATACCTTATAGTTGAAAAATGGGTTTTTAGGCCAAAATGAAGGTTTTTCAAGGCTAAGTAAGGGTTCTGATAGATAAAAGGAGGTATTTTTAAACCAAATAAAGGGAAATATAAGGTTTAAAAAGGGGTTGTAGGATGATTTTGGAGGTTAAATGAAGGTTTATAGAGGAATTTTGGAATGGGTTAAGGGTGAAAAATGGAATCTCATAAGAGTCAAATGGAGAAGTGAATGAATGAAGAATGGAGTTTTAAGCAGTCTTTCTTGGTAAACAACAGGTATTTTACGACTAATAGTGAAATAGCAGTGAAGATTAACTCAAAGGGTAATTATCATCATAAGACTTCAAGAACTCACAATTTGGACATGAAATTGTTTCTTGAAGGCCTAAAAAAAAAATTTAGCCACCATTTGGTATGAGAAATTTTTATAGGTGGATAACAGTGGCTCCACATGGGGATGGCATCTTCTTGAAGGTGTCAAGAACTTCAGACAATTTTTTCTGGAAGCTAATCAGTGCCTTGCACTTTGATAATCTTTTACTTGAAAACAGTTGCTAACAAAAATGATTATAACTTGTTATATTAGCAGAAAACATTTTCCCAAAGAGCTACCTACCCATCCTACTGTCCTAACATTTTTTCTTCAAGGTGCACTTAGACTTGTAGACCTTCCTCATCATCATTTTTTATTGAAAGAAAAAATAATATATTTCTACTCTTATTTCTCCATGAACTCAGTTTAAACAGCTGAGTTCACAAAATTTCTCTACCTAACTACTATCTGTCAGGATTAGATTGTCTGACATATCTTTATTCTCTATTTTCTAAAACAGGAAATTTAAAAGAAGCCAAGCCAGGATTAAGGAGTCTGACTTGATGCAGATATATGGCATAAAAATAAGCTACACATAGACTGTTATTTGCAGAAAAGTACAACAAAATTGTGAAGGCTTAAGATCTGAAAATTAAAACATCCTTCATCATTTCTTCAGCTCTGATTTTAGGCTTGTTTGAGCTGTTTTTCTTTCTCATTTGGTTCAAGTTTTGAGCATATTGGAACCAATTTGTTTTCTATCTTTGACTCAAGATTTAATCTAATTAGAGCCATTCTTCTTTTGAGATTCATAGGTTCAGATGTTTGAACCTTTTTTTTCTCTATCCTAATCTACCTTACTGATAAGCCAAGATTGTGTTGTTTGGCTGATTTAATTTACTAACCTATCAGCAGTAAATTGAAAAGCTAATTAGTCATGATTATGTTGTATGACTAACTAGAAATGTGTTTTTAGGAGTGGCATTTGAGCTTGCACACTTTCAGACTTTGTCTCTCTTTTTTGGTATGGGGCTATACCTTTCTTGTTTTTATTCTGCCCTCTTTTCTTTTCTATTGTTTTTGTATTTTTATTTTTCTAACTTTGAATGCAATGTTCTGACAATGATAATTTACAATGGAAAGTAAAAATCTTTGAAACTCATGACCCTTGACAGAAGTAATGCTTGAGCATCCTGCCATTGACATGACCTCCAAAGAGTTCAGTTCCATTCAATTCCTGCAAGAAATAAGCATTGTTACCAGCACTAGAATGAATGAGATAAGGGCCTAGCCATAAGTTATCAAATTTTCCATGTTTTCCCTTATCTTCTCTCCTGGAATCCCACTTCAAAACTTTGTCACCAATGCTGAAATAACTGGCCTTTTTCCTTTTATCAAACAACTTCTTGATGTTTTCTTTCTTGTGTAGGGCTCTTTTGTATACTTCCTCTCTGGTTTGTTGAAGATGTATAGTATGATTGATTCTCCTTTTCATATCATTATCCTCAGAATGTACTTCTTGGATCAGCTTCATGACTGACACTCCTAGACTGATTGGAAAAATTGCATCTGCTCCACAATCTAGCTGGTAGGGTGACATTCCAATTGATTTCTTAAGTGTTAATCTGTCAGCCCATAGTGCATGTACTAGCTTTGTATGCCATGATTTCTTATTGTCTTCTAGAAATTTTTTGATTATATTTACCAAAATCTTGTTTGAGGATTCTGCCAACCCATTACCTTGAGGGTAATAAGCAGTAGAATGGCCCAATGTAATCTGATATTTATGAAAAAATTCAACCATCTTTTTGGATCCAAATGTAGCAGCATTGTCAGTGATAATCTTTCTAGGAAAGCCAAATCTGGATAGAATATGACTTTCAAGGAATTTTATGATGACAGAGTCAGTGGCTTGCCTAGAAGGGATGGCTTCTATCCATTTGGTAAAATAGTATGTTGCAGTGAGGATCCATCTATGTTGGGCAGATGAGGGAGGATGGATTTCCCCAATGAAGTCTAGACCCCACTGTTGAAAAGGAGCTTCAACAGTGATTGGATGCAAGGGTAAGGGAAGTAGTTTTCTTTTGCCTTCAAAGAGTTGGCATTTGTGACAAGCAATAATCATTTTGTGGACATCTTGAAAGAGGGTGGGCCAATAGTAACCAGCTCTAAGGATTTTATTGGCAGTTGTCTTCCAGTAGAGATGGCCTCCACATTCTCCTTCATGTAATTCATGCTTGATCTTATCTGCATCATTCTCATTTAAACATTTAAGCAATAATCCACTAGCATTTTTCCAATATAGACATTTATCTAAAATGCAGTAATTAACAGCTTTCAACTTTAAAAATCTTGCCTTCATTTTAGATAAACCAGGAGGTGTATTTAATTTGAGAAAAACATATAAAATATTAGCATACCAAGATGAAAAAAGAAAATGATCTTCAATAATGGGAGTTGACAACTCCTCCTGTTCATCTAATGCATCTAACATGTTTATATCAAGAGCTTCAAAATTATACTCAGCCATTAATCTTGCTAGTCCTTGGCCTTTTATGAGCTTAGTGGGCTTGATTTCTAAATCATATTCAAGTATCACAGCAATCCACTTTCCTCTTTTTCCATCTGGATCTTGGGTTAAAATGTCTTTTACAACTGAATTTGGCACAAATGCAATTATGTGGGAATGTAAAATGTAGACTCTGAAGTCCTTTAAGGCTTTGAATAAGGCAAAGGATTTTTTTTCCATAATATTGTACTTCAGAGGTGCATCTCTCAATGCCTTACTAAAGAATGCAATTGGCTGCTCTTGTCCCTTCAAGTTTTTCTGTAATAGGACAACAACCACTGTGTGTTCTGATGCAAATGAAAAAATGAAAAAATCCTTTGTAAAATCAAGACTAATGAGAACTGGTATTTTGGTTAATGCTTGTTTTACCAGTTCAAATGATTTCTTTTCTTCTAAGGTCCATTTAACTCCTTCTTCTCTTTTAAGCATATTGGTCATGTTTCTAAGGAGTTCAGCTAAATTGGGTATGAACCTTCTCAAGAAATTAATCTTTCCAATGAAAGATTGAAGTTCCTTGATGTTTCTAGGATGGTTGATTTGCAATATACCATCAATCCTCTGTGAGTCTATCTTTATCTCTTCTTCTGATATGATGTGTCCAAGTAGTTTTCCTTCTTGGAGCCCAAACATTGTTTTCTTTGGATTTAAAGATAACCCATATTTTTTGCATTTCTCAAAGACTTTTCTCAAATGTTCTAGGTGTTCTTCATCTGTTTTGGAAAAAATAGTGATGTCATCAAGGTAAATGATGATGAAGAGACCTAATTATTCTGAGAATGCAATGTCCATGGCTCTCTGAAATGTAGCACCAACATTCATTAAACCAAAGGGCATTTTCATATACATGAAAGTACCCCAAGGTGTGGTAAAGGTTGTTTTGATTTGATCATTAGAATGTACTAATATCTGGTTGTAACCTGAGAAGCCATCTAGCAAAGAAATTATTTTAGAACCAACTACCCTTTGTAAAATATGATCCATCTTGGGTAAAGGGTAGTTGTCCTTCAGAAAGGCTTTGTTTAAGTTTCTAAAATCAATACAAAGCCTAATCTCTCCTGTCTTCTTCCTAACTGACACAAGATTAGACACCCACTCTGAGTATCTAATAGGGACAATAATTCCAGCTTCATACATTTTCTTAATTTCTTTTTCTACCAAAGGTAATTGAACAGGGTTAATTCTGTGCAATTTTTGTTTAAAAGGTTTCTGGTTTTCCTTAAGGGGTATCTTACGCTGAATTATCTTTGTGTCATATGATTTTAGATCTTCATAACTCCATGCAAATACATCAGAAAATTCCTTAAAGAGCTCAATGTATTTCAGTTTTATGTGAGCTAGTAAGGTTTTAGACAGTTTGATCATTTTTGGTTTTTGTTCACTGCCTATGTTACATTCTTCTACTTCAGTTTCAACAGGTTCTAGTTTTGGTTTTTTGGCAACATCATTGAAATCAAACAAATATTCTAGTGGGACCAGTCCTTTTGGCAAGCTTTGAGTGTTAGATTGCAGCATTTCTAAGTCTTCTTTTTCTAAATCTGCACTAATTTCTGTTGTATGTTCAAGTTTATTAGATAACAGATTTATCTCAACAATCTCTGGAGACTTTACTTCTTCATCAAGTAGATTTTCTTCAATAGGTTAGTCTTTTTCATAATTTGAATATGAACTTGGTGACTCAAATTCATTTCTGGACTGTAGGAAGTCTTCTACTTGTTTATCTCCCTCAAATACTTGCTAGTATTTTTCATTGTCTGGGAGAGCTGGTCTAAATTTGACTTGGGTGGTGCATTGCATGGTTTCATAAGGTGTTAGACAAGTTTTAGCAGCAAAGGCTAAACCATTGACAAGGACATTTTGGTTTCTTGGGACAAAGATAAGTTGGAATTCATCAAATTTTTTTAATAAGTCCATGACATCATTTCTATAGGCTCTAAGTCTGGGGTATTTGGCACTATATTCCCCATTCACTTACCTAATAATAAACTCTGAATCCCCATGAGCTTTTATCCTTTTGGCCCCTAATTTCTTCAATAAGTGTAGGCCTAAAAGGAGGGCTTCGTACTCAGCTATGTTATTTGTACATTGAAAACTTAACCTATAGGAATGCCCTTTAGCATGATTTTTTTCAGTGTTGTGTATCCATATGCCTGCTCCGGCATCATTCTTAGTACAAGATCCATCAAAACTCATACTCCAAAGAGGACTAGTTTCAGACTGACTAGTTTGACTACTATCCTCTTTATCTATTGTGCTTTTAGATTGCTCTTGTAAATTAGCACTATGTTGAATTTGGTTTAGTTCCTCATGTTCTTCATTATGTTGAGGAATCTTATTTTGACTCTCAAGTTTGACAACCAATGGATGACTGTTTTGTAGCCCTAGACATGTGATTAGTTTGCTGTAATTTTCTGATTTGGCAAATTGTCTTGATGCTTTTGTCTTGTCTTCCTCCTTTTCTGTGTCTGCCACTATGTTACAGTGAGGGGTGGCCACTAAGTCAGTCAAGGTTTCTTTCTCATTAAATGTTTCATGATTGAAGAGAATAAATGAGTCAAGGCCTGTATGCACAGAATAAAGAGGAGAGTTTGCAGGTCTTTCTTGACTACTGACCATGTATTGCATGTGAGATTCCCTATAAATTCTTCTAGTTTGATTAAAAATAGGGATAGTATCATATGTCATATCCATTTTCATTGTTCCTTATAATTTAGCTCCCCATGATCTTGATAACAACATACCATATTTGGGAGGTACATCAGCCACTACAATATCCATCACTAAACACTGGGCTGGAATTTGTGCTAAGTTTACACAGAGGTCTTTGATCAAACCTAAACATTTCACTCTGCTGGAGTCAAAGGAATATAGATCTTTGTATGGTCTGGTAATTTCAAGGCCTAGACTCTCCATTACTGCTTTGGGCATTAAGTTGTGAGAGGCCCCTGAGTCATGCATAGCATTGTGTAAAATTTTGTCATGAATTTTCAAACTAACATAAAATGGAGGAACTAACCCTTCTTGGTATCTTCCTTCAATATTAGGACCAAATAAGAGCTTTGGTTGGTCATCATTGAGGTTGACAGTGTCATTATTTTCTCCTATGTTGAAGGCTTTTAAAATTTGTGATCTATAAACATCTTGAGTGATTAATTCAGTGAGGGGAATAGATATTTTAATCTTGGCAATTTCCTGTTCCAAACTAAAAGGCCGCTGATTTTTTACAATGTGTGTTTTAGCCTTGTTAATCACCACTTTATCAGAAAAATCAGTTTGCTGATTTCCTCTATTTTCATTGGTCAAAATTTTTTTAATAGGAGCACTAGTTGAAGTACTAACGCTGCTAAGATATGCACTCCGTTTTTCATTAATTTGAGTGCCTTTCTCTTTGTTTTGATCAGAATTTACAACCACTATTTTTTCCTTTTGTTTAATGTTTTTGGGTTTGCTCACAAGGTTGTTTTTTGTAGAATTTTCAGAGGTTTTGTTCTTGGGAGCTTCCTGATTCTTTTTACTCCTAAGGTCATATTCTTTTGGGGTCTCTATGATGACATTTTCCAGCTCTTGATAATAATTTTCATCCTCTGTTCTTTCATCATCATAGGGTGTGTATAGACCTTGTTTTCTATTAATGGGAAAATCAAAATGGTCACTACCTACTCCCAACATGTTTATGTCATCTTCCTCTGTTTGTTCAATTGTTTCTTCAACCTCAATTACATAGTTTTCTTGGAAAGGAGGTCTGATCTGTTGATCATCCTCTCTTTGTCTGTTTTGAGGTTGATTTCTCCTAAAGTTCTGATTTTGATTTTGAGATTGATTTCTGTTTTGGGGAGCTGATTGGTTTTCTCTAGATTGTGTTCTCTCAAGTATTCTCATCTTTTTCATCATCTCTTCCATCATCCTTTCCATTTTTGAGCTAGATGTGGAGGGTGCAGATTCCTCCCTAAATGATACTTTCTTTTCATTCCTCATCCTAGCTCTTTTCTCAATCAGATTTACTTCCACAGCTAGAGCTCCCTTCTGCATATCTTCCAAGGTTAAAGGATCTCTTTCTCTTAGCTGATATGCCATTTCAGGATCAAATCCTTCAGGAAATTTAGCTAAGGCTGAACCTTGTGGAGGTTTCAAGTCTGGGGGTAGTGCATTATAAACACTATTGAATCTAGTGCAATAATTTTGAACACTTTCCCCAGTGTTTCTTTTGAGATTTTTGTAGTCTGAAAGTATTTGGAGAGGGTTTTTTCTAACTTCCCACTTGTTTAGGAATAACTGATGGAGGGCTTGGAGGTCATTAATACTATTAGGGGTTAAGATTTTGAACCATTTTCTTACTTCTCCCCCTAGACTTTGAGCAAACAATCTAAGTTTGATAGTTTCATCATCAATCTCATTTTTGTCAAAATAGTCATTCATCTTGTCCACATGTTGTGAAGCAGTAGTAGTACCACTGGCATCATATAATGGTATCTTGGACTGATAGTCCTGTGGCAGATTGACTAGAGGTAAAGGAAGGACTAGGGGAGCATACCATGTTGCCATGATAGGAGGTCGTGGAAAAAGGGGGGGGGTTTACAGGTGGGGGATGTAAGATAGGAGGAGGTTTGTGGAATGGTGTAGTTTGAACAGTGGGTGTATGGATAACAGAAGTGGATGGACCAGCAAGATATTGTTGAGCAGATCTAGGATGAGAGAAACCGAAGTTATGAAGGAAATGCAAATCAGGTGGGGTAGTTTCTCTGCTACTAGGATGTTCACCTCTATCTTCGGATGAAGTTGGAGACTCAAAATATATCTGATCTATATCATCAAGTGACCTAGTTTTGAATGGGTTTCTTAAGTCAACTTGTGAAGCTTGTAGAGCTGTAAGGTTTTCACGAACAAAATTAGCTTTATG
Source organism: Pinus albicaulis (assembly GCA_034641835.2). NCBI lineage: Eukaryota > Viridiplantae > Streptophyta > Pinopsida > Pinales > Pinaceae > Pinus > Pinus albicaulis. The sequence continues at coordinate 357,629 of MU968363.1, read as the reverse complement.
GAGTGACCTAACAATAGTTGAAGTTTTGGTCTTAGGAGATTTCCTAAGTATACTTTCAGGATTATCAACTATCTCAGGAGGATTTGGGTCAGGATGGCTCCTAGTATGAATTCTATTTGAAGCCATTATGCTATGTTTTTAGACCCAATAATAAGAAAATTTTAACCAAATTTGACAATCTTTAATAGGCTAACTGATCTTTTAGCAAGAAAAATTTAATCCTCAAAGTCTTCTGTACTGAGTTTAAATGATATTATGATAAAGGGTTTCCCAGTGGAGTCTTTGGAAAACCAAGGAAAATCAACAGGCCTACTGATGTTCAGTGGAGTCACTAGGTGGAAATTTTTAGCTTTTTTGGAGGTAAAATGTTTTATGGTCCACCACCATATACCAATCTAATTTTTTTTTTGGGTTTTCTGAGTCTTTTATAGTCCTATAGGTTATTAGAGTGTCCTAAATCTGTTTCAACACTTAGCTATGGTGATGAGACAAACAAAGTTTACTCTTATGGCTTAGCTAGCTGATTCCTTCAAGCTTTGATAAGGCTCTCTGAGAATCCTAAGGGTTACTTAGTTTGTCACTGATTCAAATAAGTCCTATCATGATCACCATTTTCTTTGGTAGTTCTTGAAGAGAGCTACTTATACTGCACTGAATAGTGAGTGTTTTGTTTTAAGGATTTTACTTAGATACTCCCCAGTATGGTCGCCATGAATGTTAGGCCTTTGTAATTTAGTAGAGTGGCAAGACTAAATGCTGGAGACACTACATCAAAAACCACATTGGGATTCTAGGATCTAGCCCTCCTAAATCCAGAGAGGGATCTCTCTATAAGTGCAAAGATTGATTTATCTTTTAAGGTTTTAGTATGATATTAGGCTAGTTATTAAGAACACGGGTTTTTTGTTTGTTTGGTTGGTCAGGTATGATCTTTAATTGGATGGAATATCACAAAATGAAAGAGTTTCAAAGGGTGAAGATGCAAGTATATTGAGAAGTGTTCAGCAGATAGGATTAATGTGAAGTAGCTTTAATCCATTGGGCAATGGAGTCACAAAAGGGTTTAATTGTACAACAATTTCAAGAGTGGTCCAAGGGGCAAGTCATCTATATCAAAAGATCCTTTAGATTAAGTGATGGAGTGGAACATTAAAAGTGTTGTGAAAGTGGAAAAAACCAATAATTTCAACAAGGATTTATCAACTTACCATACAAGAAAAGCCTTTTCAAGCAACTTTTTGAAACCAACCAAAGGACAGGGCTAACCATAGACCTATTTGGACAAGCTTGTATTAAAGCTAACTTATTAGACAATAATCCAGTAATCTCACCAGACTACTTTTAGAAGGGATGAAAACATATAAGAAAACAAAGTGCAGCTTAATATCAGGTTAGATGCATTAAAATCATGGCTTGCTTTTAGCATACTCTTAGGGAAACTTTCAAACAAATTTTGGAGAAAAAACCAAAAGACAGGGCAAACCATAAACTTTTCTAGTTTAACTCTACTCAGCATGTAATGAAAATATCATTCAAGAACTTCCTTTCAAGTTTTTCACATCAAGACATGGACTAACCAACATTCCTTGATAATGTTTATACTTAATTTAAGTCATTCTCAAATATCACAATTAGCAGTAAACATATAGATAAAGTTTATCAGTGAGAGTAGGGTACTTTAGAAGTAAATCCTAGCTCTTATACTTGTTGTTATTTATTAGAGAAAAGTGAACAAAATGGCATACATGAAAGGAAAACAATAATAGTAAGAGGTACTTCACCAATGATATAGACCAGGATCCCAAGAATCAACTTGTATATTGATTTTCAATCCAGTTACAAACTATATGTCCAATGTTTCATCACAGCTTCAAACATCTCTTCTCAGCCTATCTTCTTCAATAACTTAACAGAGCTTCAGAGCTTCAGAACTTATTTACATTCAACAATGATGCGATACAACAACTATTACATCAAAATTCCAACAACCAACAACATCTCATCTTCTTCGGAAGTATTTATAGAAGAAAGAGGAGGTGGAATGAAAGGAAGAGTAATTTGTCAATTAATACAAGTTTTAATGCTTCTTTGTCTTTGAGGGGCTCAATAGAGAAGTTTTCTGATATTTTCTTTGTATTAATTGGTTTTCATTAAGTATTAAGCTACTTGGCAGATTTTGTTGACTTTAAAACACTTTAGGTAGGCTGGAAATAACTTTGGCTGTCTTTAAACAAAATATCACTGACTAGGCAATAACTATGCCTTCTTCAATTTATGAAAGCTTGTAGGTGGCACTTTTAGTAGCTGAAAGGATATTTTAGCCTCTGATGTGGCAGTGGAGGCCTCTTTTACTGATATAACTCTTTGGTTTTTTCCTTAAAACACCTTTAATTTTCTTTTGGTCTGTGTTTAGGCTAAATTAGCCTTAATCTTCATCTTCGAGACTTTGTTCTTTAACACTGTCTTTATTTCTTTATTCGGTGGATTAAAACTCTGATCTTCAGGTTTAGGAATTAATCCCCTTATCTTTAAATTCTTCACTCTGATACACTTTTTTGTTCTGTCTTCACTGGCACAAATGGTTTTATGCAGTTGGAGGGTTTCTGTTAAATGGATCGATAATCATGAATTATCGACCGAGACTGTGGAATTGAAAACTCCTTAGATCCCTTCCTGTACTGAAAGGTTTGGAATCGTCATTCTTGGCCTTCGCGTTATCTTTATAATTGTGGGAAAACTCTATATAACCTGCACAAAACAAACAAAAATTATATAAATCATGCGAAGATAGGTTTAAAACTACTTTAGAGGTTTGGGCGCGATGGTGAACAAGAGCCGTTGGATTAGGACAATCAACGCTCGAGATTACTTGGTGAAATATTTTGGGAGAAAGTTAGGTGGGACATGAATGGGGGTGAGATTAAAACAGGACCGTTCGATCTCAGAGATCGAAGGATGGGATTAAAAGTGAAGGCATCGTTGTGGAGAGCGGCGGTATGGCAGAAAACCAGGAATGTTTTTCGCAAAATAAAATGGGGGGTAGGCGGTATTTCCTGAAAAAATGCGATTCCATACATTACTTGACACGTGGATCTTCGAAACCGCCGATTTCGCAAAATTTTTTGAGCGTTAAAATTTGGGTGCAAAAATTTTGTGATATGGAGTGTCAGTTGTCTGATCATGAGGTGTTGATCGGACGGTGCGGGTTGCGTGCGATAGGCACAGAGATGCGGGTGGAGGGACTGGTGGGCCAGGAAAGTGACGTATGGTTGCTTTGTCGTGTAGCGGATAGGTATTGGTTTATCGGGTTTATTCTCGTCCGTCAGATCTGATGATCGAGCGGCGGGAATATAAAAGGAAAATGGATTGGAGGCATACAGGCAGAAGGATGGGGGCCCAATGGCCGTTGATCTATTTAGATCAACGATCCAGATTCGTTTTTAATATTATATGTCGGGAATGAAAAATAGAAGGGAAAAGGGGTTCGGGAAAGGTTTTTAAGCCCTTTAGTGCCCGATTGTGGGGCTTTAGGACACATGGAGGAAGGGGCTAAAGGAAATAAGCCCTCGGGGGCTTAAATACCTTATAGCTAAAAAATGGGTTTTTAGGCCAAAATGAAGGTTTTTCAAGGCTAAGTAAGGGTTCTGATAGATAAAAGGAGGTATTTTTAAACCAAATAAAGGGAAATATAAGGTTTAAAAAGGGGTTGTAGGATGATTTTGGAGGTTAAATGAAGGTTTATAGAGGAATTTTGGAATGGGTTAAGGGTGAAAAATGGAATCTCATAAGAGTCAAATGGTGAAGTGAATGAATGAAGAATGGAGTTTTAAGCAGTCTTTCTTGGTAAACAGCAGGTACTTTAGGACTAAAAGTGAAACAACAGTGAAGATTAACTCAAAGGGTAATTATCATCATAAGAATTCAAGAACTCACAATTTGGACATGAAATTGTTTCTTGAAGGCCTAAAAAAAAATTTAGCCACCATTTGGTATGACAAATTTTTATAGGTGGCTAACACCACATTCTGCCATTTGACGTTCACTTACTTCCGGATCAGATCATACTTGTTTTGACAGCTCAGCAAGAAAACAACCTTGAATGAGATTGTCTTGCTTTAGGGAAATCTTCTGAGTCTACTTTTCCCACATGGGTTATACTTCAGACTAGACTTATCAGATTGGTGAAATGTATTCTTTTCTGCATGTACATCCATGAGATCAAAATTGAGTTGGTATCTTGTAGGACTTTCAAAAACTTCCTTTAAGGTGAGATATTTGCCATCCCGGAATATAACTACCTCGTCTGGTTCCTCCTTTAGCTTAGATTTGATAAAATGCAACAAACGCTTCTAGTTCATGCATGGTGGCAAAGAGGTACGAAAATTTCCCAATGGAGTGATTCTAAGTATCCGATGTTTATCAGTGAAGAATGTTGTTGCATCAGCAACATGAAAAGTTCTTTCCTTGACTCTTTATTCGGACAAACATGTACCACACCATCCTCCATTTAACAATACTTCTCACTTGCTCCTCCCCCTCACCTATTGGTGCATCCTTATTATCTGCCTTAACGAGGTCTTCAACTGTAGCCTTAAGGCTCATCCCCACATGGTCAGGGGGCATGTGGATGAAAGTGTCCTGTTTCGTAGCTGCGACTTTGTCATTTAGCTTCAGTTTCTTTCCCTCGGTGTGGTGATGACATTGCTGGGTATATCATCCATGGGATTGACCTGTATGAAATATTATAATATCAATTAGTTTACAGCTACCCTGTAGAGAATGATGCGCTCAAATAATTTACATGAGCTTGGTGAAGTATCCAAATAGAATGCCTAAATGATCCATGATGAAAGGGCTTTTAACGAATATATTTAATGCGCAGAAAAGTTTCCATTCGAGTGTATGCATGATGAACCCCCCACACATGGCGTGGTTGCGGAAAAAGAATCTCGTCATGATGGTGAGAAGGTTAAATGACTACAGGCCGGGTCAAAACCCTAATGGCTAAGCGAGCAGGGGGACCCGAAATTTTAGATATACCCAAAATTTTGGGTGGTGTTGTAGCTATTACAATAGGTGTCAAGGCTACAAAGAATAGTATCTCTCTCTACAACAGAAGCAGAGTACATAGCTGCAACAGAGGCTTGCAAAGAAATGTTGTGGATGCAACGATTCCTAGGAGAAAGAGGAATCAAGCAGGACAAGTATGTGTTGTATTGTGATAGTCAGAGTGCCATTCACTTGGCGAAAAATCAAGCATTTCACTCAAAAACCAAGAACATTGACTTAAGGTACCATTGGATCCGACATGTGTTAGAGGAAGGGAAATTGTCTTTAGAAAAGATCCATACAGATAAGAACCCTGCTGATATGCTCACTAAGATTCTACCAAGAAGTAAGCATGAGTTATGTAGAGGCATGATAGGCATCGGTGTGACTTGATTCAAGATTCTTCATTCGGCTTCAAGTGGGAGAATGTTAAATGTGAAGCTGCATTCAACAATGACGTCGGACCTAACCTCTCTGCCCATGCAGTCCCGCCGACCACCGACCTCGCCGACTTTCTAAAAAGCAATGGCGCCAAACCTAACACGTTGCCCAACCACCATGATTGACTGTGTAATCATCTGTTTTTCACATGCAGAATTAGCCCTCTTCTGCAACTATAAATTTGTATTGCATGCCTCTACCTGAGCATGTCAAGGCATGCAAGGTCAGGCCTCTTGTAATAGAAGTCTGTGAATATTTTCTCCAATTATGTGTGTTGTTTCTCCATTCTTTTCTCTTTCTGTTATCTCTGTTTGCTATCTCTTTTCTATCTCTGTTTTCTATTCCGCTGCTCTGCACCCAACACTAGAGATGTAAATTCTATAATAGCACGTTTGATTCATATTTTTGAGCAAGAGTCTACAGATTTGTATAATATTTGGCAACAAAGTTGTATGGCACTTTTGTTTTTCTAGCATTATATTCCAACATATTCTAGTAAAACTTTAAACGAAATAAGCATTTTTTCGAAGTATCCCAATTATGTGTGAGTTTTATTTTTTATTAATAATCATAAATTAATATTAATTATATGTGTTTTCTGAAAAAATTAAAATAAAATATAAATTTTAATTAAAATAAATGTTTTATTAGCTAGTTTGTGTCTAATACTCCTTAAAACGAAATCAATTTTTTGACAAATCAATTTTTCTAATACCAAGTACCAACTACTATAAGGAAAATGGTTTCGACAAATCAAATTTTCTTCGTACCAAGTACCAACTACTATCACGAAAATTGTTTAATAGCTATATGTTTCTGGAATGTTTTCTATTTTTATTTATTTATTTATTTTAAACACATAGAAGTAAGAAAAAGAATTAAGATAAATCCATTTTAAGTATACATTTAAGAAACATCAATTCACATATAAATTTATGTAGAGTGCAAAATACTATGTGTTATTTTTCATTGTTTAAATTGTATTTTTGAATGCTATATATATATATATATATATATATATATATATATATATGACCAAATAAAAATTTTAACCGTAAAAAATTAAAATTTTCATGATATGTACATAGTTTAACCTAATGGTTAAGAGCATGTCTTTCCTCCTAAGAGGTCATAGGTTGAAAACCAAAGGGAGTAGAGTATGTATGTCTTGCTAGACTCAAAAAATTGTTTCAAAAACAAATATTTATTTTAATTTAATTTTATAACATTTTTTAAATTAAAATGCAATACTTACAATATAAATGGATAATAAATGTTGTTTTATTTTTTATAAGTAATATCAACTATGGTAAGCCAAAAATACCAGACCAGACAGTTAGAAGACATATATTCCTTTGGGTGAGAGGGAAGAAGACCTTGGGCAACCTTGAAGACTTGGTGCCTGGTTGGAGGAGGCCCAAGAGAGGAAATAAAGTTGTAAGCTTGAACCTCAGACATGATGTTGTTGAGGTAGGAAGGACGCTCAATGAAGGATTCTTGAGTTGGTTGGACAGTGGAATCCTAAACTGAAGCTTGGTGTTCAGTTGAATTCCAGACTAAGCCTAGCTGGGGATCAGGAAAATGTCTTGAAATAACTTGTAAAGGTTATTGCTTAGATAAATATTCTGGAAGTGCTAAATAGCTCGAGGGGAGCTCTGGTGTGGAACATTGTTCTCACTGGTTGGGTGGAGCACTCTTGAACCTGGTGTTTTGTGGCTGAACCATAAAATTACAGAAAAGATAAGTAAAATGATGTATTATTGTTTATGTGTCTTTCTTCAAAGGAAAATTTTCCTATCTATAAATAATTGGAGTTATCTGTTGATGATGTATTACTGTAAATGATGATGTATTACTGTAAAATAAAGGACTTTTTTCTCTATTATTGTAAAAGAAAACAATTTTCCTGTGTAATAAGGTGTATGTCCATTGTCAGTCTAATTTAAGGGTATAAATTATATAATCAATTTTATTATCCATTCTTAGTTATTAAGCTTATAACCACACCAAAATCTATGGTTTAGAGATTGTTTCTAAAAATATTCACTTAACTAACTTAAGATCTTAAGCATTATTGTCAAGTAAATTTCAATCTCCATTACAAGAGATGGATTCAAAAAGCCTTCAATGAAAAAATTAATACCTCAAAAAGCCTTCAATGACAAAATTAATACCTTAGATCATCATTATTTTTTCAATTAAATAATTAATTAACTAAATTAAAGCAATCCAATCACATATAAGCAAAATGAACAATATTTTGACAACTTTAACTTGTTGAAAATGAAAGGAATATTAAGCTCCCTTACAGAAGGTCAATTCATTATATTTCTTATCAAGTATATCAATATCAACTTTGTCAAATGATACCAAAATAAATAACGAATCCACACAATGAAATTACAAAAAACTAAAAATCATACCAAACAATAAGAGACTAGTGTACAGGCTCGGCAATGGGGGCCCTCCACGCTTTGCTTGCACACTTTAAGTGAAAACCAGCTTAGAAGAACTTGAAAACCAAACTGAAAATCATTCACTAAGCACATAAGAGATATAAGAAGCTGTGAAATCAACTCTCTCTACTAATTTGCAAAATTCTTCAAACTTATCATAGCATAATGGATGTCTTCTTCCTTCAAATGCCACATATTTATACAAGAGTTTTTGTAACAAATTAACTAAAAATATTCAAATGTATTTATCAAAATCTTCAATAAAGGCTATAGGTCGAATTCATCCTTCCTATCACTAAAATTTGGGGAAAATCCCTTAAAAAAAAAATTAAAAAAAATAAAAAAAATTGCCGACATTTTATGCTTAAAATAGGGGATTTTCTGTATGATTATTGGCCTAGTTTGACCAGTGTTGACTGAACACCTCTATGAACCTTTTGAGGAGAAAAATAGGTGTTTCACCATCCTTGTACACCGAAAATACCCAACAACCTTCGGATTTCACCCAGTTGTCCTGCACATATGAAAACCATGGAGATATTACGGGAAGTTGCAAATTCCCGTAATTACTGCTAAAATTTTAATTTTAAAGCAAGACTTTGTCAAAATTTAAATCATTAAAAATAAATGACATATGTACCTGATTTGACAAATTTCAAAGGTTTTATAAATGAAAATGGAAGTGGAAAATGGAAAATGAAGCAAAAAATGGCTTATGTCGCGAAGATAAAACACCAAAAAATGATACCCAACAATACCCCGCTAGACACCAATTCGTCAGGGGCTAGTACAAGTGCACCAACAACACCTTTGACCATATCAAATATGCCTATTAAACCTTTGCCAAAAATGGCTAAGGGACCAACTGGGCGGGCAAGAAACCATTCCAAAGTAGCCCATAACTATAGCATTATAGATGATCTAGCTCAATATCCCGCCGCCATGTTAGCTTTGGAGGTATTACAATCATGCCCAAAGAAAAGGAAAGCCTTACTTTCTGCATTAGGCACCATCGACCCTGTCGATTCGTGCCTAATGGATTTTGATTTAGAAAAAGCCACCCCTAGGCTTCCCTCAATGGTTTCCTTCCAGATACCGGTGTCGGTTCAAAAAATCACCATTCACCGATGTATCATTGACGAGGGTGCATCCACATGCATCATGTCAAAGAACTTATGGTAGAAGTTAGGGTATCCTGAACTAAAGCCATCAGACATCAGAATTAGAGCATACGATGGATGCCCTTCAGCTCCTGTTGGCCTCTACCAAAATGTTCTGGTCTGCTTAGCCGAAAAGACAGTCCTTATAGACATTGAAGTATTGGATGCTCAACTAGATTACAATACTCCTTGGCCGGAGTTATATATATGCCATGTCAGCCATAGCCTCCTCCGTCTTCCAAACTATGATGTTCCCACATGAGGATCGCATCATTACTGTCGACCAATTGACATATAGTGAAAATCAACCCCTAAAAAATACGAATGTCATTATACCCTATGTAGACACATATGTTGAGATGCTTACATAGTACCTAGAATATGGCCCCGACTAGTTCAAACTGTCGCGCATCTTAGGGTCATTCCTAGGAGATCCCCTTATTATACCTGAGTCATCACCTGATGTCATAGAGGCTCCGGTGTGCATGATTTCCTCATCAAGCACTGAAGCTAGTCAAGACAAATAGACGAGCAGTAATGGCACCGAGTCCTCGGCCATGATAGCCTCTCTAGCCTACGCCACCTCCCAAACTCCTTTCCTCTTCCCCCTAGTTGGTTTTGTGTTGCAGCAAGTCATGGCCAAAGTGGTCCTACCAAACTTATCGTTTGCAATGCTAGTTTGGTACCTAGTCCCACCTACCACAATGGGAGTTGCGCACATCACCTCTACAGGGTTAATGCCCCTCAATCCTAATCAGGCCCCAACTGTTTAGGATACTGTTGCAAACATCCCTTCAAAGAAAATTCCCATCGCAAAGCTAATGGTTATGACCCAGAACACCAATAAAAGAGGAAATAAGGTAGAGAATCCCACCACGCAACGTGAATCACCACCCTGCGCCATATGCGACGTAGTAGGCCACCCTACCCACATCTGCCCGGAGCTAGATGAATTAAAACCACTCCTTAGCTCTGCGGTAAACATCACGTCAACAAGTTCCCGTAAAAAGGAATCTACCACCAAAATTCAAGGCAAGGAAATGCGTACAAATCACGCATGCACTATCTGTAGAAATTATGGACACTATACCCATAATTTCCCAGAGACTCCATGATATAGGGATGCCTTACATGCCATTGAGAAATCCTATCAAGAGGATCCCTCCACCCAGTCAACTGGAGATGAACCTCGCGTCATTCTATACCTACAAGAGGAACGATAGTCGCCTGAAAGACTCACGTTCATCTTCCCCCCTCCTATCATATGCTGCGCACTGTGTGATGAATGTGGCCACTTCATCGAGGAATGCGCAGCCTTGGAACTTATCCACAGGTGGTATCTAGTAAAGCGCGTTTACTATGTTGGTTTGTGGGTAATGCAATTTACATGTCCTTTATGTGCTAACAACCACATTTTAGAACAGTGCCATTATATCCCCCGATTTCTCTTAGCACTAGCTAGTTTTCTCTCAACAATAGTCTGCCTCTCCCAAGAAGATGGCTCTGACTCTGAATCCATGAACAACTCGACAACTCAAGAAGATATGACGAGTATATCCATCCTCTTTTTGTCAGCTGAAAAACGACCAATCAGGGAACCCTTAGTCACCCTCAAAAACCCTTCGCAGAAAATACCAACATGTGCGTTGTGTAAAACGCCCAATCATGTGGTCACGGCCACTTCCCCTCACTTAGAAGCACTACACCGCTAGTACCCAGTCACACCATGAAGCGAGTAGGACGGGAACCCCATATCTAGGATGTTTTTCCTAGTATGCTGGGGAAATCACCATGACCAGCGTTGTACCTATATCTCATGAGTACTTCCTCTAATTGAAATGATACATCTATTAGAGACAAAACGCTGGGACCTTATCAACTCAAAACCTAGAGACCAAAATGGAAGGTAGAACACCCCTAGGCAATCTACTCCATACCCATTTCTTCATAGTGGGAAAGTTAGGAAGGCGCACCAACCAAGCATGACCCAGGTTCAACCTAGTATAACAAGCAGACTATGTGACCTGATCGGCCACCGAGTCAATCAATGCAAAGAACTAAAGCACCTCGCAAATGTTTTTCACATAGTCTCTTCTCTCCCACAAAGACATCTCTCTAACCAAGAGAAGATTACACACATCTATTGCCGGATTTTTTCACACTTCCATCATACAATAAAATGTGATCATCTCTCGAAGCTTAGAGCAGAAAGAGTGGTGTTAAGTCTACACTCCCTAAGAGAGAGAGACATACCCAAGCCAAAAACTCAGAAATGGAAGCAGAGGACCTCCTCCTCTACGTCTGATCCCTTATGAGTGTCCACTTATGGGACAAAGAGTAGTGTTGATTCCCACACAATCTACTCAGTTGACACAATGGTACCATGCATCATTTTCATCGAACATAACCATGAAATAGAGGTGTTCTCACTAATGGAAACATTCAGGCGCCTCTATACCAGGCACAATTTCCACTCACCGGAAATTGTCCATCCTAACAAGGGTTCTAGCCTTGTACTCACGCAAGCTCCCATCAAGGAAATTCTTCCCCCACCAAATACTGATGACATGATACACCATATACGATTCATATCATCATGTATCAGAACTATGACTCAAGTTGTCTACTCATCTGCCATAGGTGTCGAGTCAATTGCAACTACGAGAGTAGTTGTACCTATGACAGTGCAAACCCAATCTGTATGCACTCTGTCAACCGCGTCTGGTTCCACCACGTGATGATGGAATCCATTTCATGTCTATCAACCAGCTCTATGCAGACTGAACCTCTTCTGCAAAACCTTGCATATAATCAATCCCCCTTAGGATCCCTATTCCATTCAGATGAGGATATCCTAGAGGCCATGACGGAGCTGGATTATCCATGGGATGCAATGCATCACCGCTCTCTTTTTCTTCGACGAAAAGTGTTCAGTCCTGACAAGAAAAAAGAAAAAGAAATTTATGCGATTGAATCGAAAGATTTCCTCCCCTCAGGGAAAGTTTATTGGTTCAAGAACCCCATCCCGACGCCCGATGTGTTCGAGGAAGAAAACATGTCAAACATCTCACCTATCGTCAAGGTTAACATATCCCAAAATCTTGGAAAGGTCAATGAAATCTCGTTGGGGGCAGCATGTTCTCCAAAAGAAATAACCTCTTACACCCAATTGCTACAAGAGTATAGAGATATCTTCGCATGGGACTACTCAAAAATGCCTGGGATTAGCCCCACTATCATAGCACCTGTTAGGGTCCCGTGATTTGGCTGATTGGCAAGCCAAATGACAGTGTAACATCAAACCAAGCTTTGGAGCCCGAGGACCTAGCCTTCCTGGACTCAGAGAGGGCTCTCTCTATATACGTAAGGGATATCTGTGTGTTTGTTTATTGTGTTCTGATTTTAGGCTAGTTATGAAGTAAGTTTTTGATTTTTGTTTTTTAAGTTGTGAGGGATGAAACTGATCAAAGATATAAAATAGATAACAAGATGTTAGATTAACTGGGCTATGGGGTCAAAAAGTCAAGAAAGCTATTAGATGACGATACAAGGCTGTTGGAGGGCCGATTTGATTCAAGGTAGAAAGGATCTTAGGGAAAAATGGAGTAAATGGACATCAAGTTTGTGAACAAAAAAGAGTTTCAAGCATCACTGGTTTAATAGATAACATAAACATGGTAGGGAAAACCATTAATCATGCAAAATGTAACTATAAAATAATCAATACATAGAAACAAACATTCAAGCCATGCATAGAAGTATAAGACCCTCTAACTTTGGGAAATGGCTATCAGACTTTGGGGAAAACACATAAGACGGACTAACAACTCAAACACTATGTAGGAACGCCTAAACACAGTACTTTAAGTTATTGGGCACTTTGAAAAACAAGATTCGCATAGTTTTAGGCAAAGGGCTAGATCAGAACTAGGCCTCCTTGGTTCAACAAGATGATAATCTAATCAGTCAAAGAGATAGTTTCATGGATGGGACTATGGACAGTCATAGGTAAGCAGGGCACACCATACATCCTACTTAACATGCATAGAACTATGAATGAAACTAGCAATAATATCCTCAAGTTGTTAAAGAGCAGTTAAGAATTCTTTAATGCAACTAAGGAAGAAGAAAACATGAAGGCTATGAAGATTCAGGAAATTTGAGGTGCCTCCATGGGTATATCTCAGATTTGTTCTCTACTGATCTATAGCAAGAAAGAAACATGTATTCATGAATGAAAACCAGAAGACAACAACAAAGCAAGGGACACTATACCATTCTACCATGTCATGGAATCCATCAACAATCCCTCATCATTCATCCAAGAACATCCAAGAGGCAATCCAAAAGCATAACACAAGTATTTCTTCCAAAGCTGATATTACCATATATTGCTTCTCTTCTCAAGTTCAACCTTGTTTACAATGAGAGCCTTTGGAATATATAGGCTCAAGTGAGGAAAACCTCATGGTTCAACTTGCATCCTCATTGGCCTAATCAAAATATCTAAACTTGTCCTTGAGACTTTGCAAAGCCCAAGGCACAAAAATATCTCATAAAATATCTAAAAAATGCTAAAAAAGGGAATTTAATTGACTTTGCATAATTTTTCATGTGTAAAAATAGCTAAACGCACATTTGGAAAAAGCAGATTTTAGAGGTTCAAAAATTACAAAAATATTTCAATTTTACATCAGAAAAAGGTCCCCTAACTTTTCGGAAACATTTGGCAGCCTTCCTGATGTCAAAATGAGGCTCATGATAGCTGGTTGGAAAGCTTTGAGTGTCTACTTTCCGGCACAACTGAAATTTCTTCAATCTGATGCCCAGAAGTCCTCCAAATATGCACCTATGTGTAAAAAACCAGAAAATAACAGTTTGTTGATAGACCGGGTAGAGTGTGCAAAATGCGAGTCTTTTTCGCTGTTTTGAAGGGGCAAATGATCTCCAAATGCTCTGAAAATCACTGAGGACATGATCATGAAATTATGGCATCTGATGGTACCATTCTCCTCCCTTGATGAATCCTCAAAATGAAATGGCGAATTTATGAGTTTTTGATCAAAAACTCAAAAATGCCAAAAAAACCAAAAGTTGTCAAAATGGGCCCAAATATGGTATGTATGGCCCTCAAGGGTCCTGGGCAACATGCTTCGAAGCTGAAGCCAAAATTTCAAGCGCTGATATGCCTTTCTTCTCTTTCCGTGCCGGGCGTTTCCTCTTTTCTTCCTTCAGTTTCTCTTGGGTGGCCTTTAGCTTGCGCCGGGCAAACTGATTCAACTTTTGATAGTGCTGTGTCATCTTCCTTTGCAACTCCAGGTCTCTGTTTGACTTTTCAAGCTTCATCTCCAAGTGTTTATTGGCTCTTTCTAGCCATGCCTCCTTATTCTCTTCAATTTCTTGCTCAAGTAGTGCAGTGAGGGGAAAGGATTGAAGATGGGTCTGTTCTTCTTCCTTTTGTTTATCCAGGGCTCTTTTAAGCCCTATGGTTCTAGGCCTCTTCCGCCTAGGCTGGTCTTCTTCTTCATCTTCATCAAACTCATCGATGAGCTCCTCTATCCTTACTTGTGCTTTAGCAACCTCTTTCTTGTATTTGATTGCTCGTGCCTCATGGACAGCCATATGGACACTCATTTGTTTATTTTGGATCTGCAAGAAATGATTGAAGTTCTTTGCCCGATGAAGATCATTCTTCAATGCTTCAATTTGACCCTCTCGATGGATTAGAAGGTTTTCAAGAATGCAGGCTTCATTATCGCTGTCATCACTTTGGATTGGAATGACAGCCAATGCACCTCCATGTTCTTGACTTTCTCCTATCTTGCCTTTCCCTTTACCCTTGAAAGCTAACCTTGCACTCTTCCTTCTTGGCATGCTAGTGGGAGACCCCTTTGGAGATTTTCTTTTGCTAGGGACAACTCTTGTCACTTTTGGAGTGGCAGCCTTAGGCCCTTTCTTTCTTGCTCTGCTAGGCTTTGTTCCTTTAGGAGAAGGAGACATAATTACTTTACCCTTGTCATCTTCTTGAAACTGCTGCTCTTCTTGAGGCTGCTGTGTGTCTCCTTTAGGTTTCTTCTGCTCTTCTATGTCATGATGCTGATCTGTCTCAAATTCTTGTTGCCCTTGATCATCAACATCATGCTGCTGCTGTGCTTGGAATTCTTGTTCATTTTGTGGCTCAAGCTGCTGCTCAAATTTTTGCCCAAATTGTTGTTCATGACCTTCAATATCAAGCTGTTGCTCTTCCTCTTGTCTCTGCTGTTCATTTTCACTGAGATGCTGCTGTTCAACACTCTTTTCTTCTTGCTCCTACTGCTGACCTTTACCACTGTCCTGCTGCTGTTCTTCATCTTCAGTTTGTTGCTCTTCATCCCTTTCTTCTTGCTCATGCCCTTTCTCTTCTTGCTGTCCTGACTGTTCTGTGGTAATCTCGAGCCTTCTAGGATTAGGCCTGCTGGACAAAGGTACAGGGTGATGAATAGGCTGGGTGGGAGATATATGGATAGGAGGAACAGTGGAGAAATCCGGGTGACTGATAAAAACATCCCAAGAAACCCCTTTCTTCTCCAACTGATGTAGAATGATAATTTTGATCAGAGAATGATGGAAAAGGGAAGCTATTTGCAGAGATGGAGTCTTCTTCTGGACTAAGGATGCCATCTTCTTGATGATTTTGCATAAAAAGTAAGGGAGATTGAGCTGCCTAGTTCTAGTGAAATGCATCAATAGTTGGACATGATAGGCATAAAATCGAGTAAATCTCCCTTCACAAGTAAAATACTTCATTATGACCTTCATTAGGGGAGCGTAGCTGGCAAGAAGATAAGAGAAAGGAAAAATAGTATTGCAAGTATCTCTGTGCTCGGGCTTGATGAAAGGCTTGTAGTCATCCAAGTCTAGATGGGTCTGTTTGAACCATTTCTCGCCATGATATGGATTTTTGGTGGCTTTAGACACTGACCTCAGGGAAAACTTGAAATCAAGGTCTGCTACCTGGAAATGTTTGCTTTGGAACCTCAGGGCGCATAGGTGTGTCAAGGGCGAGAAACTTTTGACCTCCTGTACCTTCTGGCAGAACTCTAAACAACCTACCTCATGAAAATTGAAGAGGATGGATGGATGTGCATTGACCTCCTCTGTAGAGATTGGCTCATATCTCTTATGTAAACCACTTCTACTGTCTTGCCTGGGCGGCATTTTGGGCTAAATATGCTATTGAATAACCAAACAACCTCACTGCCTTTAAACTGCCTTTTTAAGCTAAACCCTGTCAATTCACTATTTTGATAGAGAAACAATGTCTTTGAATGGTTTCAAAATGTCCCCTCACAATAAAACCCCTGCTCTTTTCAAACCACTTTTTTTACCCTTTGTCTGCCCCTTAACAAGTATATTTTAAAAACAAATACACAGTCAATAGAGATACACAGTCAAAGTGATCTGTTCTATGGAAGGACATCCAACTTTGGTTTTTTTTAAGGCAGTAGGACACCCTTGTCCTTTTTCAAAATAAGGACAAACACAATCCTCTTAGTTTCAAAACCTTGCCTTTCTGTTGGTAGGCCACTCCATCAGTGGTTTCAACACTCACAAATACAATTAATCACAAGGCACATACATTCAATAAAGATCACTGTATATAGGACAAGGTGGTAGCTCCTGCAATGTTTGATGTGAATTCAAAGACCTGTAGAAGTTTTAACCAATCAAGATTTTCCTTTAACCAAACATTGCTCCCTTTATACTCCATTGTTCCTCATACTAGTTTTGCCATAAACATGTTTGAATTGTAACAACAGCTTCATACCTTAAAGCTTGTTTTATGGACAGAATGGCAGCTTTGACTCTGTTTCTTCCCCACAAGGAGGATTTTTTTTTTAAATAAAAGAGCATTCATATAATGACCATTGTAGGTGAAAGTAGGCTCACTGCTTCGTTTTTTAACTTCTATGTTTCTCCTTTCAAACAGTGCCTTCACCTTTTGATATTGTTTGAGGGAAATTGGTATGGTCTTTTGGTGGCCATAAAAATCCACCTGTTTTGCTATGTCCACCTTGAGCACACATAAACCACAACAAATCTTCGGGTTCTAAACAAGACACCTCTCCCTTAAAAAAATCAACACTGTATTTAAGACTATGAATTTCATCTCCTTTCCCACCAATTAACAGTTTGAAAAGAGCATGGATGGCACATAAAATACCTTTGAAAAATGATGACAGGCCTCGTTTGAAGTTTGGAGCAGCGTTCACAGCGTTGTGGAGGCAGTGGATTGTGTAAAATGCGCGTGGCACGTTTGTTGATGAAAGTGCCGCGCTGTCGGGTCGTTGTCGTGTCTGGGTAACCCGCCGCTACAGGGGCGCCGCACGCTCCTATAGGAGTGCCGCGCGCGCGTGTTGAGTAGTGTGAAAACCACGCCCAGGAGCGCCGCGTGCTCTGCTAGGAGTGCCGCGTAGCATTTATAAACTTCAAAAACCCTGCACTTTCTGCAACCCGATTTGGAATTGGTCCTTCGCCTTGTTGAATCTCAAAGGAGCGTTTTGCTTGCTTGGGAGACTTTCAAATGGTTGTGCCACGGTTTTATTCTTTGACAACATGAACCCCAACGGTTACTTTGCCCCCTTTTTAAAATGAAAACGAACCTTTGATTGGTCTTTGCAAAGGTTCTCAAAACCTTTTTTCCGTTTTCAATAATACCTTTGGTGCATAGTGAACCTTTGGTTTCGAGATAATGTTGGCAGTGGTGTTTTGTGCCTTTTAAACAGTTTTCATATGGACATCCTTTTTATAACAAACCAACCTCTTTTGGAAATGTTAAAATTTTTTTGACTTATGCATTATAGTTTGACAAGGTGACTTTTGCTACCACTACCTCTTTTGATGATTACTTAGCACAGAGCTCCAAACCTGAATTCATACCTTAATAACATATAAGCTATCCTCTACCATTTGTCAGCACTTTTGGTGATTACTTTAAAATAGAAAATCCATTCAAGGTATGAGAAAAAGTATTTGACACTGCTTTGTCCTTTGAAATGATGAGGCTTATCCTTTAACTTGTTTTGACAACTTCTGTCTCCAATTTCTTCATCAACTCTTTTCCCTAACTGTAGGTGTCAAAAATTTCTGCATTTATTCAAACTTTGCCAATCTTCTATTGATTAAGAAAGGAGTTTTTTCCAATACACTGTCTCTGCTTAGAACATATTACTATGATATCTCTGGTCCGTGGATAATTAAGACCTGCATTTGTTTCAAGCTTCCCAAAACTAACAGTATGTCAAATGACCCCTTTTGGTCATTTAAACAATCTTTTCAGTGATGACGTCTCTTGATAATAAAGCCCAGATTGCCTTTGCCAGTTGTGATAAACAATTTAAAAAAAAAAAACACCTATCTATTATTGGAGTTACTTTCATTAATGACATGCCTCCCAAGGGTCTAAAACTCAGATCATAAGCTTTTTATACCTTTGTGCTGAGGAGACAAACATATGAGGAGTAGAATGACTGCTGGAATATTTCATAGGTACCAAGGCTTTTATCAATCATTTTCTTTTCAATGGAGCTCTGGAATCACTAACCCTACTGCATCTGAAGGATACATTTGTCTTTGTGGTGGAGTGTAGATCACAACACCTGAACCTGCACTGGCGCTTTGAATGATATCAAGGTGTCTCAAGTCTGGGGCTATGTACTACTTGACTGATCTTTCTCTATGTTTATCCAAAAACCATGGACTGTATTCCACAACTAAACAGAAAAATGAGAGTACACAGAGGTCCCTTTTGCTGAAATATCTTCATGCTCAGCACTGATTTGGGCCATTCAGACTAGCACCCTTGCAGAGATGTTTTGTTACAATAGCTTTGATCCATGGAGTCTCTTTCTGTTGCGCCATGAAGATGATGCTGGCAATTTCAATTTATCTTCTTTCTTAGGGCACAAGAGAAAAAAACTCTGCTTTCTCTTGATTTGAACATTTCAGATCTTAGCCCTGTTTTGATCATCATTTTCCCTCAGAAACCTTGAGTCACTGTTTCACTGTCTAGTAAAAAACAAACCTGTGCTTATAGTAAGTTTTGCAATTTTTCAAGTCAGCATTGGCCATCGCCCTCTGCTTGTGGATGAAGGAGGCGCCTTAACCCTCTGTTTATAGATGAAGGAGGTTCTTGGCCATGACAAATTACAAGTTTGTTTGACAGTGTTGTCTTTCTTCTACTGTGTTTCCATGCTGAATGAAAGCTGCAAAGTCTTGATGAGTAACTCCTCACCCTGCAGATGTATCTCAGGCTCATGTTCACATTGAGAAGCAACTATTCTTCTAAATGTGGATTCAATAATTTTCTCCTGAGATGATGACATGTTTCCTGTCTTTGTAAAATCCATAAAACACTGTAAAACACCTAAAATCAGCTTGAGACTGTGGTCTATGCATTGTTGAGACTTAGGGGTGTGTAAGTGGTGCGACTTAGGGCTGTGATCAATTTCATTAGCAGAGTGGGAGGTCTGTCATGATTGGTCTGTAGCAGATGGAGGTTTTTTTTCCTTTTGATGGTTGCCAAGGGTAAAATGCCTTAAAGCGCCACTTCCTAACTTAGGGGAGGTTTTGAAGT
Source organism: Pinus albicaulis (assembly GCA_034641835.2). Lineage (NCBI taxonomy): Eukaryota > Viridiplantae > Streptophyta > Pinopsida > Pinales > Pinaceae > Pinus > Pinus albicaulis. Next base: position 337,908 of record MU968363.1, on the reverse strand, counting down.
AGACTTGGATTGTCTTTTTAGAGCTGATGGGCAGACTAGTAAGGCTAAAGCTAGATAGGATAGTGATAATGAGGTTTCACCTTGACATGGGCAGGCTGAAAAATAGGAGGGTGAAAAAAAGTTTTATGAGGGTTTTCTAGATGACAAATTGACATATGGAGATCAGCTTCTAGAAAACTCAGCTATGGATTTAGTCATCACCAACAAGTGAAAAATACTGATGACTAATAGCACCATATTGATACCTGGCCTGAAGTACCTCCAATATGCCAGAAACAATGTCAACTGCACCCATCAAAGGTCGAAGCAATAAAACGAGAAATCGACAAGCTTCACAAAGCCGGGTTTATCTACCCCATTGCTTACACATCTTGGGTTTCCAACCCTGTTCCCGTCATGAAAAAACAGGGCACCATACGTGTTTGCACTCATTTTCGCAATTTGAATAAAGCATGTCCCAAGGACAATTAACCTACCCCATTCATCAACGAATTCATCGATACTTGTGCGGGTCATGAGGCCCTCTCCTTCATGGATTGATTCTCTGAGTACAATCAAATTCAAATCCATGACACCGACCAGTAAAAAACCGCCTTCACTACCCCCTGGGGCACATTCACATACAAGGTAATGCCATTTGGCCTGAAAAATGCAGAAGCCACCTTCTAGAGGGCCATGAATTACATCTTTCATGACTTCGCTCACCTTATCCTTGCCTACTTGGATGACCTAACCGTTCGATCCAAGAAGCGCTCAAACCATATTGAGGATCTGCGACTGGTATTCCAACGATGGTAGTAATGCAACCTACGCTTGAATCCCCTCAAGTCTGTCTTTTGCATCACGACAAGAAGACTTATAGGTTTTATCCTGTCCCAACAAGGAATTCGAGTGGACCCCCTCAAGGTCCAAGCCATCAAAGAGGTAACTCCACCTCGAACCCTTAGGCAACTACAAAGCTTGCAGGGGAAGGCCAATTTTCTGAGAAATTTTGTCCCAGATTATGCCACTTACACTCAAGGGTTCCTGTGCCTCCTTTTCCATGACATCCCATTCAAATGGGATGACCACACCCAACAAGCGTTTGACGCACTAAAAGACACATTGTCATCAACACTGCTCATCATTCCCCCAGACTATGATAAAGATTACATCCTGTATCTATCAGCATCCAAGACCGCTTTGGTCAAAGAATTGATCTAGGAGGGCCTAGATGGGAAGGAGCACATAATATAATACATCAACAAAACCTTATCAAGCCCAACATTAATATATGAACCCGAAGAAAAGACTGCCTTAGCACTGATTCATGTAGTCCAAAAATCTTCGCCACTACATCATCTTAAAGACCACTACAGTCATTGTGGATATTAACCCCATCAAATATCTGCTCACACACTGCCTAATGAACCATAAATACACCTGCTGGATATTCATTCTCCAAGAATACGACTTACAGTTTCGCTCCCCCAAGAGAAAAAAGGCTCTAATCTTAGTATAATTCATTACGAACCTCACAAGTCATACCAAAGGATCACCAGTAAACGATTCACTACGAGATGAACATCTCTTCCTCGTAGCATCGATGACCCTTGGTACAGAGATATCCTCCTCTTCTTACAAACCCTAAATTTTAGACCTCACCTCACTCAAGATGACTGTCGGCGCATTCTCCATCAGGCCCATGATACCTCCTTATGGGAGATGTATTATACCGATGGGGAATCAACACCATTTTACGTCGATGCCTTACTCACGACCAAGCGGAACAAGGCCTTAATGACTGCCATGACGAAGCTTGTGGAAGCCACCTCTCCTAGATTACCACTGCCCAAAAAGTCCTATGAGTAGGATATTTCTGGCCCACTTTATTTCGCGAATGTATCAAAACAGTCAAGAGGTGCAAGCGATGTCAGTGCTTCGCTCATAAGGCAAGAGCACCTCCCACTCCCCTGCACCCCGTCATCATTACTTTTTAAAATGGGGGATCGACTTCATGAATTGCAACCCAACATCATCAGGAAATCACAAATACATCATTGTGGCTGTCGATTATTTCACCAAGTGGGAAGAAGCTATGCCCACATACGACAACACTGCAGAAACCATCACACGATTTCTGTTTAACCATGTCATTGCCTAGTTCAACGTTCCCAAGGAGTTAGTCTCCAACCACGAGAAACACTTCGAGAACGAAGTTTTCCAGGAGCTATCTCACCACCTCAGAATCACCCACAAATTTTCATCACCATACTACCCCAATCCAATGGATAGGTAAAAGTTGTGAATAAAGTCCTCAAAACTATGTTACAGTGCATGGTGAATAACCATAAAATTAACTGGCACCATATGATTTTCTCTGCCATGTGGGCATAATGCACGACCATGAAAACATCCATTGGTTTCACCCCCTTCCACTTAGTGTATAGAGTCGAAGCTGTGATTCCCATAGAACGCGAGATCTCTAATTTACATGCCGCCATCAAGCTCCTTGATGATACCCATCCTTTAGAACATCGTTTAGTACAACTAGAGTTTGTCGAAGAAAGTCGACGATAGTCAATGCAACACAACGAGGCCCACAAGAAACAGGTAAAAGCATCGTTCGACCACCACATCAACCCTCGTTCATTCACTGAGGGAGAGCTAGTCCTCCGCTATGATGTCGCAAAAGAATCCCTAGGGCCAGGAAAGTTTGAAACTTTTTGGAAAGGACCCTACATCATAAAACATGGCCTCTTCAAGGGGGCATACATCTTGACTGAGCCAGACGGAACATGCCTCAACAACCCCATCAACGGCCTTTACTTCAAGAAATTCTACCCATAAGGGCCGAGAAGGCCCACCCCTAGAGTCAACGCACACAAACCCAAAAACTTTAAATTTTTGACCAAAAGAATTGTCACAAAATACGCTCTAGTGTCACAATGGATTATCAACCCGACCATTACATTGGATTTTCTGATGGAGCATCGTGATGGTCTCAAAGTTTAGCAGCAGTTTCCTGGGTCATCTACCACCCTGACCGATCGCCAGTCTACACAAATGGTGTATGCATCAGTTCAGTGACAAACAATCAAGTAGAATATGATTCCGTCATCGGACTTATGTACGACGCCCTCAATCAGGGCATATGACATATGCATATCTACCTCGATTCCCAGTTAGTAGTGTCGCAGTTAAACCAAGAATTTGAGATACGGGATTCACATCTGTTTAGAAAATACTTGCGTGCAAAAATATTAAGCCGACAACTTAACCACATTACATTCACACATGTACCAAGAAATAAAAACCAAACAGCTGATCGGATAGCTAACAATATTCTAAAATGGAATGCATCTCGGATAAACCATCATACATTAAAAAAAAAAAAACATAGAAAACATAGATGTCCATCAGCATAGCATAATCCATAAAAAAAACATAGGGCACACCATGTAGAGCCACAAAAAATATCTCTCATATATACCAAAAAATATATGTGTCTGGGTACAAAAAATAGTGTCTCTGACCCGTAAGTCAGCCCAAAATATACAAACATACAAGTCGACAAAAATAACAGAAGCATCCTCATAATGGGTGCTTTCCCTATGTACAATAAAAATCTAGGGCGGTGCTCCCCCAGGTGGGGCATCTGTACCCACAGGCACTCCTGGTACCAACACTGGATTCGTCGTAAAAACAGAGATCTCCACCCGATGTAAAATAGGCCAATAGCCCCACTCCTGGGCCATCAATGTCTCCAACCATGCATCATCAAGGTCATCCACGAAGCCTCGAGTAGGCATCCCCTGGGTCAAGCAGTCCATTCGACCCCATGTATCCTCTACCAATTGAGCTCTGACCTTTAGAGTTAGCCAACTGCTCTGTCAACTCGGTAATGCGAGCCTCTGTCAGCTCGGCACGAGCCTGCTCAGCAGCAGTCTCGACAGCAGCCGAGCTGCTACCCTCCCCCGAGGGACCATCCCCCTCACCAGGTGCTCCACCCAGAGGCTGCACCAGAGCTCCTCCCTCTCCCCTACCTACGTGAGGAGCACCTCGAGGCTGCCGAATTATATGGTGTCCCACCAACCGAGCCACGGGGTGTCCGACCTCACCAACATCTGAAAGAGTAACAAAAATATGTCAGCGTCATCATAATACACATAAAAACATAAATACTCAAGTAAATGCAGAATGAAACACAAAAACATGCCCACTGGCCCCCAATCATACCCAGCAGGAAGACCCATGTCTGGGTCTCCCCGGAAGTCCATCCCTACATAAGGGAACGATATAAACATCTGAAGATTGGCCTCACACCAAGCCTCCGTGGTGGCATTCCAATAACGCCCCACCCTACCTCGCCCTCTGCGAGGCATCACAGGGGCCCACCTCCTCAAATGAGGCTCTTGAGCCCCCCCAACAGGGACAACCACCGTAGGTCTCAGCAACACCACCCGCTCATACATGATGCTACATAGAATGCTAGTATATGTGAACAGTTGTGATCCATCCCAAACCTTGGACATTTGAGCCAAAATTCTATCATAGAAAAAATGGGAAAAACCGATAAAAATGTCTGGCCCTCAGCTGGCACAAAACACTTATCTGTGGCCCCGACGCCCGATGGGGCACAAATGACCCTGCCAGTCGTACAATAGCAGCCATAGCACATTTCTCAGCTAGATCAGTCACAGAAGAAATCGCTATACACCCCTCCATAAGGGGCGCCTCACCACAATGGCCAGCTGAAAACCGCTCAAGTTCCATGCTCCCAGGGGGGAGTAGATAAGGAAGTGCCTCTCCCTGAGGTAGCAGCCTGGTCACAAAATAGATATTCATCTCAGGACGAATAACAAGGTCGCACCCCCGCAGCACCATGACATTGCGTCACCTGTTCCAACACCGGATCACGTAACACAGAAGACGATTATGTGATTGTAAGAGGTCATTCTATATAAATTTGAGAAGACCCCAGCACGCCAACTACTAGTGCGCATGAGCATAAATGACCAAAGCATCCCAGATATCAGACCAATCCCTCTCCCTCCATAACATCCTGCCATCAAACAGGCACACATCAGTCACACTAAAAGCACTAAAAAATAGAAAAAATTTCCAAAACTTTTGAAAAAATTAGCTTCGGCCGTCCGTGCGCCTGTTCCTCAGACATACGTGAGGAGAGCTATTTTGTAGGTAAATCCTCTCTGCGGATAGAGACGATCCCTCTAGCCCTAGATTGGGTCTAGAAACAGGGAATCATGCTAGAGTGTAGGTTCCTAGATATTTGAATGAAAGAGGACACAATAAGATGGCTTCCATGTGGTCCAATGTTGTCATCGACGATTGTAGTGGTGATGAGAACCTCTCGCTCTTGATTTGGCAAGTCACAATCCCTTTGCTTATCGCGTTTGGGCACCTGCACAGAGATCAGAAAATGATAACGACATACCACATAATAATTTCATCCAAAAACTACTAGTCAGTCAGATAAGACTAAGCATATTGCATTTGATAAAGACAAAATACAAGATGAGAACCAAACAATAGTCACTTATATTATTAGGTAGAAATAAGAGATACAACCATGCTCTGACGTTGTGGTCTCCTCCAACGGGGTTCAAGCAAAGCATGTCTCAAAGCTTGTCAGGGAATTCAGACGGGATGAGGGCTCTCTCGATGGAGTTCCTTCTTGATCTACCTTTCCAATAACTCAGTCATTAAGCTATAGTTCAGTTCTCCAAGTTCAGCTCTTTAGCTGTATAATTCTCTTTGTTCAGCTAGCTGTCATAAAGGGAGATGGCCCGTTTATATAGAGGAAACAGAGGAGGTTGAGATCCCTACAAAGGTTGAAGGGAGGCCTATCCTTTAGGAGTGTTCCAAGGGAGGTGGAAACCACTAACCAAAGGAGGAAACCTGTGGATGTTTAGTTCAACCACTCCCAATGACTCATCCTTGAGGTTGTTGGAATGGAACCTCCACCTCTATTTTTTAAAAAAATTCCCAAAACAACTTGACGTGGGTATTACATTGGAACAGAGTGCCAGGTGACACGGGCCCTAGTGTTAATCTTCCACATCGGCGCGAGGGTAGAATTGGCTACTCGTGCTAAGGGAAAAAATAGGTGTTTTTGATGCTCTGTTCAAAAAATTTTCACCAAGAGGAATGTTACCTTCATGTAGAGGGATGCAATGAAGGTCTTTGCAAGGCATGAAACTTTTCATAAGTCACAGAAATGACCCTCCAATGTGCAGGATGGGGATTGCAGGGACAGTGACAAAATGCTATGTAACAGATGCCCCCTAAAGCATGAGGTCCGAGGGAGAGGGAGGGGTGAAATGCTTTATGAGAACACATTTGAACCAAACACCACTGTCAGAAAACCTGCAATTACAAATACAACTAATATCTCTGATACATGAACATGTGGCATGGGCACAACCATCCATAATAGAGTATATAAAAACTGAGATCGAGGTATGGAAGCAACCATCCAACATTAAATATCAAAAAATAGACTCAGGTATGGTCGCAGCCATCCAATCAAAGAGTCATGCAATAAGTCATGATAATCCAAAAAGAACCTACAACCTGAATTTTAGCAGACAAAACCCAGGGTCTTGTGCTCCATCTCGATCCGAACAAGTACAAATTCAAGCATGCGAATATATGAGCTGAAGTCGAACATGCAAGAAAATCGTCTGATTACCAGCCAATGATGAAAGCTATTAACAGACACGAGAGGAACCACCAATAATGAAAATGACTCTCAAGGTACGAAAGGTACAATCCATGGAATGTGAACAGTGATCTGGCGTCAAACACCCGTAGAGTCAGTTGATCGAAGGCCAATGATGTGGACCTTGCGTCGAATGCGAAGAAACTGCCATTAAGGTAGGCAGGTTCCAAGGCACTGGAAGGGAGTCTCTAGATTAGATTCCTGGATAATGAGCTGAAGTTGACAGAAAGTGACCTGGTCGAAGGAGGGCCATAATGTTTCCCACATCATCGACACGAGACAGAGGAATATGATGTTTGTGAATCAGGACAAACATATAATCAGAGGGAGGTTGAAAACTACAAAGGCAAACTTCTCTTGAACATATCAGCAGCACGACATTGGATTTGGAAGTATTTTACATCAAAGGATCTGAGGTCATGATGAAGTGGCAAAGAGCAAATGAGAGGTCAAAAGAGATTACCCAAACCCATGGAGGTAAAAATGATGAAATGAGATGTCCCCAACCTGACACAAATGCAGACAAGTGCCATGTTCAAGAGTGACATACTGCCAACAAAACTAAAATCTAGTTCCATTTTCCTCCACCATTTATGGCGAGTACCCCAACTATTTTTGAAAATAAGCTTGAAGGGGAAAACATATGCTTGCACTGTAATTTTTTCCTTCGGAAAAATCCATCCTAGTACATTTTACGAGCCCTAGGAAGGAGGAACTCGAATAACATCATGGTGACGAAGTCCGATGTCATCAGAGTTTAATGAGTCTGACAAAGGAAGAACTCGACATCTTTTCACGTTTAGAGAGTTTGAAAAGAAGGCAGAAAAGAAAAATTCCAGCAGTCCCTTTTCGTAGGTAGTCTCACAGATTTGAAAAGGTAGAAAACAAAGTCTGAAAGAACCTCTTAGTTGCGATAGGCTAAGGTATTCATTTTTCGTAAATAATCCATCCTAGCCTGAAAAAGGGGTAAACGTATACTGGGTGGATATCGTTTCACAGTCATTTAACGAGTTCAGAACGACAAGCGTCTTGGCAATCTCTTCAATTTTAGAGAGTCAGAAAAGAGCTGAAAGATGACTCCAGTAGTGAATTTTTTGTGTTTTTACCGAGTCCAAAAAAGTATAAAATATAACTCGTTACTTCATCATTGTCGCATGAAAACCTATTGCTGCATAAGAGACATGTATAAAACCCATTTTTCGAAACTAATACAATAAAATAATCAAAAAACATGTCTTAAAACCTAATTAGGGTTGTGAAAAAGTTATAAAATGCCAAAAATGGTAAAAATAATTACTTTTCACATTTTACCTCTTGTGGAGCAATAGTTACCCATTTTACTTTACAATCTTGCGGTGATGATAGCGACCAATCCAGTAGATCAATCGCAAATCTGTCAACTCTAGGTAAGAGCTGAGATCCCTCTTGTTATTTTAAGCTATTTCTTGCTTCCTGCATTTGTCAATTTCGAATTTTGGGGGAGGAAATGTAAAAATTAGGGCTACACGGTTGGCGTGGGTTTCAGGCATGGAGTCGCACCAACCACTCGATTTTTAACACTAGGGCGCGCCCATTGGCGCGACTGTTTTGGAAAAAATCACGCCAACGGCGCAAACCAATTTCTAGCAAAAATATGCATCAAATGTCCCAATTGTTTACAAATTTAAGGGCTAAAATTGACTAATAACACTCATATGTGTGTGTTTGCAGGTAGAAGAAGCAAAATGGTCATTGAATGGAAAGAATGGGAACATAGTGAATAAGATGAGCTAGCCATGGAAAATGAGGGAGTTATGGAAGCCCTCAGAAACTGTGGTTTGAAAAAATTCTTTCTAACACCATGTCTCCAAGCCCAACCAAAATTGCTAGAATATCTGATCAGTATATGGGACGAAAATCAAGAGAAGTTCATCCTATGTGATCAAGAACTTGAGATTGATGTTTCTAACGTGTACTTCATCACATGATTATCGTGGAGAGGTGCAGCACCACTCATAACCGGCACCCAACCCTTCATGGAAAACATGACCATGGTGATAGACAAGGTATGTCGAGGAGTGCAGAAAGGATCAGGTAGTGGGAAAGTTGATATACAAACTATCCTAGATTTGACACTACGCTTACCAATGCCCCCAGAACTCATTGCGCAATGACACTATCACTGAATATGGGCACGGGATACGTAGCCACATAATTAACCCACAACGGGGAAGATACAACTGGCGGATAAAGATCTGGAAGAGATGATGGTGGGCCAGCTTCCATATCAAGACCAAAGAACGACAGTTGATCAATGGTCATGATCCGACCTTTGTGTGGAAAACAGAACACACGAAAGAGGGAGGATACAAGTGCACCCATGGCATAAGCATAATCTTGCCCTAAGATTATATTGAAATCCAAGGGGCCTGGAACAACCATCACATCTATATAGACAGTTTTCCCTCCCAAAGTAACAGGCAACTTCGGAAGGATCCCTAACGTTTGATTGGTTCCTCTGTTGAATACCAAAAGATTCTATGTAACAGGTACAAGTGGTGGAGAACCAAAAGCTTGCCAAGTAGTGGAAGATAGAATACTAACAGAAGCACCTTCATCTATAATGGTGCTAGGTATGACCATATCAAAGGCCTATACCGTAATCGCAAAAGCCACATAAGAAGGAAAGCGGTATCTTGCAAATTGACTCCAATCAAAGGAAGCGACCAAACTACCTAGAGGGGGTACCACTGAACTGAGATGGTCATCCCCTGGTGTTATCGGAGCAAGAGGAGCAACCTCTTGGACCTCATACATGGGAGTAGGAAGAGCAACTTCTTGAGTCACAAGAACGGGAGGATCTTTCTCCAAGTCCGAGGAATTTGAAGAAACAAGAAGAACGTGAGGGGGATGAGATCCACTCTCGATGGAAAAGACATGATGAACCATAGGCGAGATCAAGTTGACCGATTCCACGTCCAATGGTTGGTTGGGAATGGATTCCTAAATTTGAATTTCCGGGGGAGCAAGATCAATCAAGGATGACTCTTGACCGATCGTTGAATCAACTAGCGGAGGAATCGAAGAAAGCTTCTGGTAACTAGCTGGAAGGAAAGGTGCAGAAGCAGTATGGTTGTCCAATACTCTCCTGGCTTCATCCATGTATGGACAAAGGTGAATGAGATGATTCCCTTCACACAACTTACAGGGATTGGTAATCTTACCCTGTTTCTTATGAGTCTTATCATTACTAGTCGAAGATGTGCCACCAATATGACTTCTAGAAGCCAAAGTCAATAGCGGTCGACCATCAGACCATGCTTCAAGCACCTTGGGAATGCCAGGGAAATCTCAAAGAATATGGTCACCTTTGCACAACATGCAAGGAAATTTGACTTTTCGACGAAGGTTGGATGGTTTATCAATGGAAGGTTCCTTAGGCACAACAGCTGCAGCATTAGCCTCTCGCTTATATAACTTCTTCTTCTTTGTCTTCTTCTTCTTATTCTTAGCCACCTGGTTACTGAAATCCAAACTTTCACCAGGCGAAGTAGAAGAGGAGGATGAAGAAACAGGTGAAGAAGGGGAGAGGTCCACCTTAGAATCAACATGATGCTGTTCAGGTGGAGGAGATGGTTGAACAAAGGTTGGGGCACTTGGGACCACCGAGGTCGAAAATAACCACACGGGTAAACCAATAGTTAACCTAGGAAGAGACAAAGTCGCCATATAAGGAGCACCAACATTTCCAAAAGCAGGAAAATGACCAGGATTCCCTTCGGAGGGGATTCCTTGGTTACTGAACTCCAGAAACGTTGCCATCAGAAAAAATCCTAAAACAACATACTAAGGATGATAACTTTAACCAGGAATATTTCGTGGACAGTTAATTTTTAAGACATTGAAACAAAACTTTGCCGTTTCATATTTTAAGAGTCGAGAAAACATGAAAAAGGTGACTCTATCACTTTCAGGTTGAAACGAGCATGAAAGGACAAGCGCTCGATGATATTTTCTAATTTAAAGAGTCAGTAAAGATCGAAAATGACTACTCAAGTATTCTAAGCAAGAGGGTATGCCAGGTTTCCGTGAACTACCATATACACCTTGGTGATCAAATGAAAGAGAAATGACCAAGGAATCAACGTACGTGTAGGTAGTCTCCTCCAATGCTGTGTTCGGTGTATCATGGTTACAAGGCGGCAGACTCAGCTTCCTATGGATAAAAATATTGCAACCTAGAAGGGTCTCCCTTTATATACTCAACGGTACGGGGAGCACAAGTCTGTACTAGTGCTGTCTGGAGCCAGATGGCGAATGAAAGCTACTAGGTTTTAAGACATCGGAACACGTCTCTAACTTAGACCACTAGAATATTTCGTTAGGTTTCAATGTTGCCTTAGGTTAATTGAAATAGATTTTAACGTTGATCTTGGATTAGGTTTCAATTTCCAGGCCTTAACGTATGTTAGATCTAAAATTTTTCTAAATGCAAAACTACATGCAGAAGGATACCATTTTTTTCAATGAAAGCTATCTACGAGAAGGAAATAAAACTTTCAAGTGATAGCAAATAATGAAATCATGCGAAAACATCCACTAATGCATCTAATGCAATCTACAGAAAACAAAACTCTTTCCTAGCCTATACAATGCTAGTTATACGAGGGAACGTTTCATTTTCAAAGCAAAAAGAATGCAATATTTTGGTTTTTTCAATGCAATAGAGAAAACAATGCACTAAATAACATGAAAAAAAAAAACTAAAACACTAGCTTGAGAGAGAGAATGTAAAAGTCGAACTGGAATGACTCCAGCAACATAAAACAAACACAACAATACTCGAACTAATGCTACAATCTTTTCAAATCAAAGAGAAATCTCCAAAATGACCCATACAAGCAATGTAATTGGTGCTTGGAGTAAGAGGAAGAAGAATCAAATGAGAAAGGCAATGATCATTCAACCAATGAACGTACTCAACAGGATCAAAGAGACCAAGAGAAATTAAACAGGGAACGAATTCGACAGCTATTAAGAAGGTCGATCTCCAAACATAAGGCTTAGTGCACCAAGGCACTTAGAAACCCTAAGACCTCAAGCCACACTGATAAGAAATGGACAAACAACTGAGGAAAACAAGCCTCCAAAAATCAAAGACAGTCCAAAACACTTCAATTACTCTTAAAAATAACCTGGAAAAAAGTACAACTGACCAAAAACTCATGGAAAAGCTCACACCCAAAAACGTACATGGGCCGGCATGACTGTGAGGCGGTATTCAGCGCCAAACAGGGGATGGCGCAAGCACTACAAAGGAAACCTGCGCCAAGCCAGTTAACCAAGGAAAACGGAAAAACTCTATAGAGAAGAGGTCAATCTTGACACTCTGGGGCTGAACAGGGGTTTGAAGCTAGCTAAACAACCAGAAAGATAAACAACAAGACATAAAACCCAAAAAATGACCCAACAATATCAAAGACAAACTCGCATTGATCCCCAGCGGAGTTGCCAACTTGTTATGTAGGTAAATCCTCTCTACGGATAGAGACGATTCCTCTAGCCCTAGAGTGGGTCTAGAAACAAGGAATCATGCTAGAGTGTAGGTTCCTAGATATTTGAATGAAAGAGGACGTAATAAGATGGCCTACCTATGGTCCAATGCTGTCGTCGACAATCGTAGTGGTGATGAGAACCTCTCGCTCCTGATTTGGCAAGTCACAATCCCTTCACTTATCGCGTTTGGACACCCGCATAGAGATCAAAAAATGATAACCACATACCACATAGTAATCTCATCCAAAAACTACTAGTCAGTCAGAGAAGACTAAGCATATTTCATTTGATAAAGACAAAATACAGGATGGGAACCAAAAAATAGTCACTTATATTATTAGGTAGAAAGAAGAGATACAACCATGCTTTGACGTTGCGGTCTCCTCTAGCGGGGTTCAGGCGAAGCATGTCTCAAAGCTCGTCAGGGAATTCAGACGGGATGAGGGCTCTCTCGATGGAGTTACTTCTTGATCTACCTTTCCAATAACTCAGTTATTCAGCTATAGTTCAGTACTCCAAGTTCAGCTCTTCAGTTGTATAATTCTCTTTGTTCAACTAGCTTTCATAAAGAGAGATGGCTTGTTTATATAGAGGAAAAGGAGGAGGTTGGGATCCCTAAAAAGGTGGAAGGGAGGCCTATCCTTTAGGAGTGTTTCAATGGAGGTGGAAACCACTAACCAAAGGAGGAAACCCGTGGATGTTTAGTTCAACAACTCCCATTGACTCAACCTCGAGGTTGTTGGAATGGAACCTCCGCCTCTATTTTTAAAAAACATTCCCAAAACTGCTTGGCGTGGGTATTACACTGGGACCGAGCGCTAGGTGGCGCGGGCCCTAGTGTTAATCTTCCACATCGGTGCGAGGGTAGAACTGGCTACTCGCGCCAAGGCAAAAATAGTGGTTTTTGATGCTCTGTTCATGAAATTTTTACCAAGAGGAATGTTACCTTCACGTAGAGGGATGAAATGAAGGTCTTTGCAAGGCATGACACTTTTCATATGTCACAGAAATGACCCTCCAATGTGCGGGATGGGGATTGCAGGGACAGTGACAAAATGTTGTGTAACAGATGCCCCCTAAAGCATGAGGTCCAAGGGAGAGGGAGGCATGAAATGCTTTATGAGAACGCGTTCGAACCAAACACCATTGTCGGAAAACCTGCAATTACAAATACAACTGATATCTCTGATACATGAACATGTGGCATGGGTGCAGCCATCCATAATTGAGTATATAAAAACTGAGATCGAGGTATGGATGCAACCATCCAGCAGTAAAGATCAACAAATAGACTCAGGTATGGTCGCAGCCATCCAATCAAAGAATCATGCAATAAGTCATGATAATCCACAAAGAACCCGCAACCTGGATTTTAGCAGACAAAACCCAGGGTCTTGCGCTCCATATTGATTCAAACAAGTACAAATTCAAGCATGCGAATATATGAGTTGAAGTTGAACATGCAAGAAAATCATTTGATTACTAGCCAATGATGAAAGTTGTTAACATACGCGAGAGGAACCACCAATAATGACAATGGCTCTCAAGGTATGAAAGGTACAATCCACGGAATGTGAATAGTGATCTGGCATCAAACACCCATAAAGTCGGTCGACCGAAGGCCAATGATGTGGACCTTGCATCGAATGCGAAGAACCTTCCATTAAGGCAGGCAGGTTCCAAGGCACCGGAAGGGAGTCTCTAGATCATATTCCTGGATAATGCGCTGAAGTCGACAAGAAGTGACCTGGTCTAAGGAGGGCCATAATGTTTCCCACATCATCGACACGAGCTAGAGGAATATGATGTTTGTGAATCAGGACCAACAGAGAATCAGAGGGAGGTTGAAAACTGCAAAGGCAAACTTCTCTTGAACATATCAGCAACACGACACTGGATTTGGCAGTATTTGACATCGAAGGATCTGAGGTCATGATGACGTGGCAAAGAGAAAATGAGAGGTCAAAAGAGATTACCCAAACCCATGGAGGCAAAAATGAAGAAATGAGTTGTCCCCAACCTGACACGAATGCAGACAAGTGCCATGTTCAAGAGTGACATACTTCCAACAAAACTAAAATCTGGTTCCATTTTCCTCCACCATTTCTGGTGAGTACCCCAACTATTTTTTAAAACAAGCTTGAAGGGGAAAACATATGCTTGCACTGTAAGTTTTTCCTTCAGAAAAATCCATCCTAGTACATTTTACGAGCCCTAGGAAGGAGGAACTCGAATAACATCATGGTGACGAAGTCCGATGTCATCAGAGTTTAACGAGTCTGACAAAGGAAGAACTCGACATCTTTTCATATTTAGAGAGTTTGAAAAGAACGCAGAGAAGAAAAAATCCAGCAATCCCTTTTCGTAGGTAGTCTCACAGATCCGAAAAGGTAGAAAACAAAGTCTGAAAGAACCTCTTAGTCACGATAGGCTAAGGTATTCCTTTTTCGTAAATAATCCATCCCAGCCCGAAAAAGGGGTAAACGTATACTGGGTGGATATTGTTTTGCAGCCATTTAACGAGTACAAAACGACAAGCGTCTCGAAAATATTTTCAATTTTAGAGAGTCAAAAAAGAGCTGAAAGATGACTCCAGTAGTGACTTTTTCATGTTTTTTCCGAGTTCGAAAAAAGTATAAAATATAACTCATTACTTCATCATTGTCGCATGAATACATGTTGTTGCACAAGAGACATGTATAAAACCCATTTTTTGAAAATAATACAATAAAATAATTAAAAAAAATGTCTTAAAACCTAATTAGGGTTGCGAAAAAGTTATAAAATGCCAAAAATGGTAAAAATAATTACTTTTCACTTTTTACCTCTTGTGGAGCAATAATTACCCATTTTACTGTGCAATCTTGCGGCGACGATAGCGGCCAATCCAGTAGATCAATCGAAAATCCGTCAACTCCAGGTAAGAGCTGAGATCCCTCTTGTTATTTTAAGCTATTTCTTGCTTCCTGCATTTGTCAATTTCTAATTTTGGGGGATGAAATGTAAAAATTAGGGCTGCGCGGTTGGGGCGGGTTTTGGGCACGGAGTCGCGCCAACCGCCAAATTTTTAACACTAGGGTGCGCCCATTGGCGTGACTGTTTTGGAAATAGTTGCACCAATGGCACAAACCAATTTCTAGCAAAAATATGCATCAAATGTCCCAATTGTTTACAAATTTAAGGGCTAAAATTGACTAATACCACTCATATATGTGTGTTTGCAGGTAGAAAGAAGCAAAATGGTCATTGAATGGAAAGAACGGGAACATAGTGAAGAAGATGAGCTAGCCATGGAAAATGAGGGAGTTATGGAAGCCCTCAGAAACTTTGGTTTGAAAAAATTATTTCTAACACCATGTCTCCGAGCCCAACTGTAATTGCTACAATATCTGATCAATATATGGGACGAAAATCAAGAGAATTTCATCCTACGGGGTCAAGAATTTGAGATTGATGTTTCTAATGTGTAATTCATAGGATTATCGCGGAGAGGTGCAACACCACTCCTAATCGGCACCTGGCCCTGCATGGAAAACATAACCATGGTGATAGACAGGGTATGTCGAGGAGCGCGAAAAGGATCAGGTAGTGGGAAAGTTGATATACAAACTATCCCAGATTTGACACTACACGTGGTATTGCCTACACTCACATGGGCTGCAAGATCACAAGCACCACACGAAGAAACAAAGACACAGTTTCTTCTTGCTGTGGATTGCACGGCTCTGGCCATCTACAACTGGGTAGAGGCCGTGACCATAAACATGAAGCGCCAACTAACCAAATGCAAGAAGACCAAACTGAAACAATTTGGTTATGGATCCATCCTGGTATCATTCTTCTTGGAATGATTACCAATTTTTCAGTGACAAGAGGTCATAGTTCCGACACCACCAGCGAAAGAACCATGGATGGCTCGATGGGCAGCACTGATGCCAAGGGAAAGGGGCGGCCAATAGATGTCTTGGAGGCTGAAATTTTTTGATTGGCTCTATCAACAACTGATTTTCGTGGAGGATTGGCCCTACTCTGGCACATATTTCACTGATGATCTGGACCTCCCACTCCCGGAGGGAGAAGATTGGGATGAAGATTTGGGTGAGACTCAATTTTTAAGTTTTAAGAGTATTATGAGGTTTTTGTTTATTTATGTATGTTTTGACATTAAATCCATGTGATGCAGATGTTGGCCCAGAGAGACATGCTGGTATGTCACCAATAGCGAGGCGAATCCCTCATGATTTCGACCCTCAAGGTGAGGGCGACGAGGAAGATGAGGTAGTGTGAAACCTGGAAGGGATCACCTGAGGAGTCCTGGATTATGCACATTTTGATGATGTTCCTTGTGCCTATCAGAGACATACTGTAGGGGTGCCCTACCGAATCCACCGCTTGCTGAGGCGGCTAGTACAGGCCGTGACATGTTATCACGAGAATCATGCTGATTAGACACCTAGGTTTATTTTATCTGCATATTTTGCGAGACATGATGTCTCAGGATGTAACAGAAACATACATATATTTTTTGACGTTTATGATGCACAAAATTGCAAACATGCGATATATATATATATATATATATTCCTATTTTATATGAGTCTCTCATATGATAATGATTTTACAAATTACGCAAATGTCTATCTAATACAATGTTATCTAATGTATCAATAATCTGCATAATAAGTAACGACCCAAAAAGAAAGGAAAACATTCAAAAAGCACATAAAAGTAAAAAGATTTCATTTTTATGCAAGCTCGAAAACAAAAGTAAACTATGCTTGGAAAACGGGCATGCCCCCAACATGGTGACTCAATTCGAGGTACAAGCCCCCCAAGCTTCAATCCATATGTAATGAACGAAAAGCAGATGGAGTGAAGGTTCAAGTTACGAGATCAGAGAAAGACTCGACTGGGATTTTACGAGATCTCAGCAAAGACTCGAATTGAATGGGAATGTGTTTCATTATTTTAATGAGGTTGGCACATGAAAAGAACTATCCTCGAACGAGCTTATTTCATTTTTTAAGGAGCTTGACACAAGAGAATGAACTCTGCTCCGATGTCCTTGTTTCATTTTTTAAGGAGCTTGACACAAGAAAATGAACTCTGCTTTGGAGATAACGCATCATGTCGAATAAGAAGTCATGGATTCCAAGAGGTTCACAACATCTTGGAAATCATGACCCAATGCCCCCATCACCCGATGCACAACGAAACTATCACTAAATATGGGCACGGGACAGGTAGCCACATAATTAACCCGCGGCGGGGAAGATACAACCGGCGGATAAAGATCCAACAGAGATGATGGTGGGCCAGCTGCCATATCAGGAGCAAATAATGACAGTTGATCAATGGTCACGATCCGACCTTTGTGTGGAAAACAGAACACATGAAAGAGGGAGGATACAAGCGCACCCATGGCATAAGCATAATCGTGCCCTACGCGTAAATTGAAATCCAAGGGGCCTGGAACAACCATCACGTCTATATAGACGGTTTTCCCTCCCAAAGTAACAGGCAAATTCAGAAGGATCCCTAACGGTTGACTGGTTCCTCTGTTGAATTCCAAAAGATTCTACGTACATAGGCTGACCGCAACGGCAAGAATAGCTCTGCAAAAACCTCTAGCCTTTCAAAACCTCAAACACTCAAATGACACAAATTAACTGAATTGAGCCATCTTTGCCTATATGTCGCCCTTTTTAGAAACTTTGGAGGACCATAATGAGAGCTCAGAAGGCCCAATTACAAGACTGAAAGCAACACTATGATCAACATTTCATAATGCCCAAGGGCAGTGCCACACATTTTCACCTCCAAAAAAATAATTTATCAGTGCCGACAGGTATGCCCTCTCTTATCTTCTTTTTTAGCACATGTCTTTCAATAATATTTGAATAAAGAAGATGCTTTCACTTGGGGTATTTTTTGCAGGTATTGTGCAAACCATCCATCGCTCCACCCACTGAAAGTTCCAGAGAAGGTATCATTCTACCCTCAGCATCGTAGAGTCCCAGAAAAACTCTGCATATCCTGACATCATTTCTCCATAATAAATTAACCATAGGTTCCAAGCACCCGACCATGTTTATCATCACCCCACCTTGCACATGATAAACATCCACGTTGGTCGGTAGAGCCTCCCCTCCAAGGCGCTCGTCACCCAAAGTAGACCATATATCATAAAAGTCATGACACCACGTCCACACCACTTTAGTCTGGGAAGCACCTCATGTCCATTTCACTCACCATACATCAATTCAAGTTTTACCATGTCAAAATAAAACCCCTTTCGTGGACTACCAGGTTTTGCAAGCAGATCAAAAGCGCAGCACCATGCCATGCATTTGGCCTACCATACCTCCATCAGCATAGCCCATCTGTGAAATTTTCCATCCGCTTCATCAACCTGACACATGAGACCAACCATTGGGGCCCCCACCCTTAGAAAAACACCTTCCTCACATCATCAGTGAATGAACACTTTCATGTTTTGGGGCACTCGTCTTTGTGTTTTGTATAAGCCAAACCCTATTATTTCATTCTTTTTGTAAGTGTACAAAGACCGCAAATGGTGCACTATGTCCCCCATTCATCCATCCATTTTTTATCCCATCGCAGCAGTCCCTAGTCACCCTTGGTCGGAGTATCATGCATTTCACGCATAAGCCCCCATGACATTCATAACCAATATATACCCACCCTGGATGTCCTACCGAGTCTATGTATTTCCCCATCATAAATAGTTATGACTGCCGCCAAGCTGCTTTTTATACTCTGACATTGGGCCACTAAATCCCCATCATCAGTTTTCAGTCACCCCTCGCCATCATGCCTATGTTAAACCTATCACATCCAGGATCTTGATCCCTTTCAACAGTGACTCTCTCATTCGGTTGAGGCTTCCTCTTTTTCGACATCAACAACCATTTTCCAAAAAGGAAGCGATACCTTAGATCATCCCTCACCACAAAAGGGACATCTTCAGGTGGCACTGTGGGAGACATCATTGCCCATAGATGTCAAAGATCCTCCTGACATTCGACTACAACACAAGCTTTCATGTTAATATGGTATCATACCTTACAACCATTGCACTTAGATCAAATTCGTTGAAGACCCATGCCTTTATAAGCATATCTTTCAACAATGCTTACACGGGAAGGTCCCAGTCATACACCCATTCGTGTGATGCGAATTTATATGCCATACCAAGTTTACACATAAGGGTACCACATTCCACCTATTATCAAAGAAAAAATGCCCCTGAGGGCGTCAGTAATCATTGTCATCAACCAGCAAATCACTACCATACTAGTGAAGCAGACAGAATCTGTATCTGTCAAATAAATTTGTCTAGCTAGCCAAAACATCACGAGCATGGGACATGCCCGCCTCATAGAAAATTATTGTATTATATCGTTGCTTGTAGGATTTCCACATGGCATGGTCGCTCTTCGACCCAATGTAATGTGTTTCCAACTCTGTGTTACACACAGGTCTCTCTCTCTCTCTGCACAGTACACGGAAAAGAAACTATAATGTATTTTGGCTATACAGTTCTTCCTAGACCTCACACATTAGGGGGAAACTATTATCACTGGAAAATCGGACAAGAAAAGATGAAATTATTAAATGTTAAGCAGAAGGATTTACAAGGCTGAGGCACATTAGAGAATCTGAATAATTTAAAAAATCTCTAAGGTCCAGAAGAAAAATCAAATTGTGCACTGAAGAAACTGGCAGAATGTGCCTTTGTGCGCATATTTCTTCGATATGCATGCCTTTGCGCATATTTCCCTCAAAAATCCGCGCGGACCTGAGAATGGCGGATGTTTCTTTCTGGGACCACAAGGCACACTCCAGGAAATTGATCTCACACTTGAGGCTGCCTAAGGACAACCGCCCAAGCCTCCTTAGGACCTCAAGGGAGCACACAATGGAATAATGTGGCACACAATGGAATCATCCTCCTCTCTTAGGTCACTATCCATCAAATGTACCAAGAGAGGAAAGGAGAGTTTGGATTATTCTATAAAAGGCCACCAAGAGATGAAAAAAGGGAGAACACATTGTTATGCTAGCCAAAATTGCCCCAAGCAATCCAACAGTGTGTGATCCAGAGCAGAGATAGAGGGGATTCAGTTTTTGGTCACCAAACATGATCTGATATGGGTGGATAACTTGTTATGATTTTCAAGCACCTCCCTCTCAGTTAAGCAAATTAAGATCTAGCTTATACTTGACTATGCATAATTGAATTCTTGATTCAGGTGTATGTGTTTTAAACTATTTTAATGCTTAAGAGTGAGGAATTAAACATTTTTTTTTGCTGATGTTAAGCATGTACATCAACCATAAAGTGCAGAAAACAGGCATCAACACATAATAGCAAATTTAATAAAGGATTTCACCCGAATGTCATGGGCTACGTCTCCTTGAGCCTATGTCAACTAACTTGGCTCTTTGGGATTATGATGGAAAATTTATTTTACAAGTTACTAACTCAACTCCAATGGTTATTTTTACTGTACCATTTGGTTTAGAATACCATCATACCCCTGGAATGGCTGTTATCTCTCTGAAGATGGATCTCTGTTGGTGCCCTTAACATTCCCTGGGCTTCTTTATGGCACTAAATCCTTAAGAAATAATTTTCTGCCCCTAAAACCTTCTCTAATATCTCCATCATATATCGGACATCCAAAATAGACTAATCATTTTCTCCAAATGAGCTCTGGCTTCCCAATCTAGGCCTCCAAGCCTTGTTGGCCCTAGGCTACCCGAAACTTCCCTGTGGTTTCTTCGGCTCTAGAAGTCTCCAAATGGCTCTAAAAATCCCTTAAATGGATTCATAATTTCCAAAATATTTAGAATAGACTATTCAATTACTAAAAAAGGCCTCTGGATGCTCCGGTTATGCCCCCAACACCTGGTGGCACCTTATGGCTCTAAGCTCACTGAAAAATTATCTGAAGCATCTTGGCCTTTATAAGTCTCAAAAAGCTTCTTAAAATCATTCCATTGGATTCAAAAGGTCAAAAATAGTCAGAATAGACTATTTTTTTGCTGAGAATGGTTACTGGCTGCCCTGGATAGGCCTCATTCTCCTATTGGCCCCTGGTGGCCTTGGTGGCCCTTGGAAGTTATCTAAAGAATCTCAGCCTTCAAAAGTCCTCTACTGGATCTGAAAATCTCACCATTAGATCCATAATTCTCAAAATAGTCAAAATTGACTATTGGGTTGATGAGAATGGTCACTGACTGCCCTGGTTAGGCCTCATTCTCCTGCTGGCCCTTAGTGGCCCTAATGGCCTTTAGAACTTATCTGAAGCAAAATCTTGTGTAGAAATTTGAATAACTGATATATTATTCACCGGGATTCTCCTGATGACACACTATTTTAACTTCATGCACAATACAAAATCTCTTCTGCAATTGATCATTAATTGCGGAAATAAAAACAATCGCATGCGCACATTAAAACCATAAACAATCACACATATGAACACAGTATTTTATGGGAAAGATTAAAGCTGAAAACCCCCAACTATATGTATATTATATGTCATAGATATCATGTAACAATCATTATACAAAGCTCCTCACAAGCTCTCAGTACAATCTCCAATTGCTACACACTACACAGGTCCGATCTAGCAAATCACATGCTCCAATCTCTACCACCCAATAGCCTGCCTCTACTACGAAATAACTGCTGAAGAAATGGCTTGAATGAACTTCGAACCACCTAGATTTTACTATGTAATCCTCATTGGAATCTCCATCAATGTGTGGTGCAAAATCATGCACTAGTATAGTCACAACTGATAGTCACACTACTCTTTCACCTACCTCTTCACTGGTCTCCACTGAAACTGTCCATGCACTGTAGTTAACTGATGTATTATTTAGTTGATTAATGAGCTAATAATTCGTGAATTAATTAATAATTAATTCACACCACTCTCACTAGTGTATCAATCAGTTAGACTAGATACAACTAGCTCAACTATGTTTAACTCAGTTAAACTGAACACAACTCCATCAACTACCTCAATAACTCCACCAAACTCTTTCACATGAGTTCTAACTGAAATATCCATGCAATAGCTCCCATATTCTCCCGGGGAATAGTGTAATTCCTTCTGTCATCTCCTGTGCCACATCTGTGCACTTAACTGAAGTGCTCCAAGAGAATAAGATAATGTTTAGAGTCCAAATATTATTAAGAGCTAATAATATTCGACATATCTATTTTTAGAATGGAAATCTAAATATAGATTCTGACCAATATGTCTAAAAATAGAATACCATCTATTTTTTCCAACTTGACCAACCAGCCACAAATAACATCCTACAACTCATAGAATATGATCGACATGTCTAAAAATAGACATAGTCTAAAAATAGACTTGCGCCAAAAATAGTCTGCGGGCCCACATAGTGAAGGTGACTTCTTTCCACTAAGCTCATCATCTTGTTGCAATCTCCAACATGTATAAGTACCTCTCATGTGCGACCCTCTTAATGTCTGCGGAATGCCCGAAGACATTGCTATTCACACTCTCGAGAATGGTCGAATAATGGTGGAACAGCCCAGCTGTTTTGCCCCAGTACAACACTAATTCTGAGCTCCACTAGTTAGCTCTTCTTGATTTGTGGGCGCACACTCTGAATATAGGGGCTCTGCCAAACATTCCGCCATATTAAACTCAACTTAACTGGAGCTTAATTAAATATTAAACTTGGGATTAGGAGCCTTAAGCACGCTTAACATTAAGCTCCCATGTTGGTCACGTGATGAGGTTCCATGGGAGGAGGGCTAGCCCCTCCGCGCTTCGCCAGACCCACTACATTGGGTTAAGTAATATTTTTCAGCATTAAAAATCAAATCTACCATTCGTAGCTTAATGGTGAAGGCACTGAGTTATGTGGGTGGAGGTCCTGGGTTCAATACCCGACCCCGCTCTCCATACCATGTTATTTTTACACTAACATTTATGAACCGTTACCATGGCATATTAACGGAGGATTGAACTATTTCATATTTTATTTAATACAATCCATTGAACTATATTTATTTTATCTTTACAAAATAAATTTTGTAATATGTGGATTTCATACAACCCAACGGAATTTACAAACCAAAGTTTGTAATACGTGGATTATATTTGATATGCAGATTTGTAAACCCATTGAAATATTTGATATGCGAATTTGCAAATACACTATGAAATTGCAAATTTTTCAGTTTACCTTGGCATTCAAAGTGCAATAAATTCTTCATACTGTGTCGAATTTTCGAATCATTCCCGACGCTGAAATCAGGAAGACGAGATCTACGCAACTATCCTGGTTTTAACCCAATCCTGTAACTTGGGATTTTGAGCTAATCCTTAGGTCCTGATTCAAATATGATCACAAAAACTCCAATCCTTCGGAGTAGAGAGAGAGACTTTGCGCCAAGGTAGCTCAGAGGTAAAGACTTCCTTGCATCAGTGTAATATTCCCTTTTATAATTTCCAGGAAAATGGTCCTCAAGGTCACTGTATAAGGAAGAAAATGTAAAAATAAGCTGAACTGGGACTTGGATCCCTTGGTTCACCCTTCATACATTACTCTCTCATAAGATGAGCTCAAAGAAATAACCTTAGGAAGGTTATTCAAATCCTCCAAACCTGTATATCCCAAACAATGCTCAAAAGGGAGAGCTACAACAGTACATAAACTTCTACAAGAAGCAACAGTGAAATATTAACACATATGGAGTAAGAAGAGTGCATAGCCTTATATTATGTGCAGCAGCAAATAGATATACAAGAACTTGAGGTAAGCCCTCTCAGGTTAGGCCAAATCAGCCCCAAGACAAATGTACATGCAGAAATGTAAGCACCCAGCTACACAACCCAACAACAAGCTATGAATGTGAAATCCATAAGGGAAAATGATTACAAATTGATATGTATACAAATATACAGCAATACGAGCTCAAATAAAGTGGGGGAGCAAGATCTCAACCCCAGAAAACAATACTACAACAATCCTCCAAGGGATTGGCCAAAATACACTAAATGACAAAATGTCGGAGTTGTTGGGTAGTAGCAGCAACTCAAATACAATAAAAAAAGGGAGAAGGATGGAAATTCTGCAAAAATTGTAGAAACCTCCTCCACTAATATTCTAAGTGAAAGGCTGCTCCCTTCACTGAAGATTACACCCTCCAATCCACAGTGTGAATCCATCCTGCAAGGGACCTCTGAAAATAACACAGTATGAGGAAGAGAAAGCACTGGGGATGAGATGAAATTTATGGCCCAATGCCAAAATCTACAATAAAGCTCTAGGATCTTCCTCACTGATCTCCCAGAAGAAGAATAAGCTCCTCCTCTGCAAAACTAGCTTCAGAAATGGGTGATGATGAATTCCTCACTGCAACCCCAACAACTCAACGTTTCTGCCAAGCTAGAAAACGCTGTAGCTAAAGGTGGTCACCTTGTCCTCAAGCCTGCATGTGAGGAGAATGAAGAACAGGTCCTCCAAATCTTCCCAATGAAGGAGAGGAAAATTCTAAACAGAAATATCCCTTGTGCAAAGCAGCACAAGCTATCTCAGTTGAAAAACTGGAGAGAGAAAAATCGAAATCTTCAACATAATGAGAAATGGCTCTCTTTCCCCCTTTTATGCCAAGAGAAGGCTTCCTTGTAATGGACCCCACCCATTAGGGTGTCTCTCATCCAATAATATCCCTCCTATGAAAACTGCGCTGTCCCACTAGGTGAATCACTCCCTCCATGCAGTGTTGTTTGACTTGGTCAAACTGGACCTAGTCTCCTTATATTTTCCCCTTTTCACACTAGGAGATGAGAAATAAGCCACTTAAGTGACCCCTTTGCACATTTGGAGTGTTTATTATGCTTCTTCATGGGCCCCATTACCCATTTTATTATATTTATAAAAAGGAAAGTAAAATTAATGTTCCAATTAACTTAATGAAAATTTTGGAACATTACAGCCCTCCCCTCCCAAAGATTTCTTGTCCTTAAGCAAGTGCAAGGGTAGAATGATTCTTCTCCTCCTCTACTACAACACCCATGTATGATGATCTCCTCCAAGAAATAGGATTCTATCTCATCAATAAAGCTCCCACATTGCTTCTCCTCAGCATGTAAATTAGCTACCAAGCTATCATCATGAAAACGTGAGGTGCTCAAGAGAGTGGAAAAGTGTTGTCTAGAGTTCCTCCCAAGGTATGGAGTCAGAAATGTGTTGGGAGACATTCTCCCCATGTGTATCCTCCATCCCCAAGCAATCAACCATGCAAAATAAGTCACCTTCCAACTAGGCAACTCCTGGAAATCATCCTCCACCTTGAGTCCATGTACAATAGGTGGGCTGAAGATCTGATCATGGCAAGCTTCATAGCCTACCCCATGCTATCCTCTTCTCCACTTATGATAAGTGTGGAGTGAAAGCTAAATTTGGGCTGCAATAGAGTTGCCCTCAAGTGGCAAGATGAAGTTTAGACCTCCAAGGATCTCTCCATCAGCGTTGTAAATCAAGCTGGTCCAAATCATCTCATATGTGATGAATTGGAAGTCATCATCATATGGTATCCAACCAATAATATAGTTCACCTCATTGAGAAACAAACATTTTGTCACGGTGACCATATCCTCTTCCATACTCCCCTTAGAGTATGCACTGCAAAAAGTATGGAGGTCTTCTCCCCCAAAGAACACATCCTCCCAATGTGTTTCTCCTCCCTTATGATGCATGTGGGGCTGTTTCTGATATATGGCTGAAACATAATGATATTCAAAAGAGACCCAAGCCATCCCATCAAATCCAACACCCACGGGGTGTCTCCCCAAAAAGCTCAAGCTCTCAAAATGGCTCCTCCCATTTGAAAGCAAATGGTGTAACAAGGCAATCAAGGCTGGCCCATTTGTTTTTCTGAGAAATGCAATGTGAGAAGTATGGGAAACCACACTCCCTATGGGCATCCTCAACTCTTGTGCCATTCTTCCAATGATGCTTCCCATGTCCAGCGTTCTACTAGTAGAATATGGAAGCATAAACCTGTGAGAGCAAGGAGGTGAAACATAGTTCCACACATGGAACCAATGCAGGGCATCATTGGCCTACCACAATATATAGTGCAACAAGTGTCCTTTCAGCCACTTGTTTGCTGCCACATTCATCCCGCAAGATGAAATCATGAAAACATAATTGGGTGCCAATGGTGCACACCGAAAATCCTGTGGCTTTCCCCCACAATCCACCAATAAGATGGCCATCATAATTGCTACAATAGACCATAAATACAACAAAACATAATGTGCAAGAAGGGAAGATCCTCCTTGATATGATATGCTACTCAAAAAGATAAGAGAGTGCAGAACATAAAGCAAATAGTTACCTCCCTCATCATGTACTCTGGTCTTTGAGCTGAAATGGCTCGAATGAAAAATCTCCCTTACTGCAACAGAGTAGGGAGGTGGTTGTGCCAACCTATTGAAGCCTCAAAAATCGCTGCTTCAAACATTGGGGGAAAACCACCTGGTCCGGACCTTAGGACAACTCCTTTTCCATTTGGTGTGGTGGCTCCGACTGGATTTATAGGACCAATTTCCTAATAACTAAAAGGGTTGGTGATGGAATGATTGTGTGAGTGGATAATGAATACTAAATTACTGAATTAATCTATCTAATTTAATCTATAACTTATAAATTATTTCTAAAACTAACCCGGGTGTCAAATATGAATACAACTTTAAGATTGTTCCAATCAAATCAATAACCATGAAAATGTATTATAATTTAACTGAAATATGCAGCATCAAATAGTGATAACTTTGTTTAAGAAATTAAACAAAGTTATAATAACACATTGTACTCATCATTTTATATATCATTTGTATACACTGTGAAAGATAAAATATTTCTATACACTCAGAAATGATATGTATAAAGAAACATTTGTAAAGCAAGTAAATATAAATGATAGTAAATTTAAATAGAATATCTCATAACATAAGAAAAATAACAGTAAATTGATAGAAATACCAGATTCATCTTGATACTTTTCCAGATGCAACTCAGTATCTAGATCCAGTGCTTCAATGTAAAACAAACTCTAAGGTACAGAAATGCAATTCTTAGAGGTAATTTTCCAGAAACCACCAGATGTGATCCTTTATAAAAATATAATAGTAAATGGAGTACAAAAATGTAACATCCAAGTCAAAAATATTACAAATTCAGGACCCCTTTTTAAATGCATGAAAGGGGTTTAAATAGGAACTTAATAAAAAAAATAACTAAAACTATTGCTACAATCTATCATCGGAAATCTAGAAATAGACTTGCGATATTAAAATGAAACCAATTCATTGATTTTCCCCTGCTTCAATGTGCCAAGGTGGCAAATTTTGAGCATATCTTTAACCTCTGCTGAATGACTTAGCCTCGAAAGTAACTGACCAGTGTACGTGGCATCAGAAAACTCTGGAATGATACAATGAATGGCATTGGAAAGGCATTTAATTTCCATTTGCTGACTGTGTGGCTTGATTAGATATGTCCACATGATATCCCATGAAATTCCTTGAAGTTTGCTGATTTGCTGATCTTTGTTGACTAATTCTTGTTTCCACCCGGTATCAGTCTCCTTTACCCTTGGTAATTTACCTGGAATACAATCTCAAATTAAATTGGTGGCATATAAGCTATCATTAACCAACTGTGTTATATTATTCATCATATTTCTGGCTCTTGATGTAGTTCTTTCTCCTTTTATCAACTGCTTTTCCCATTCAGTAAACAAAATTTCTTTGTGTCTTTCCTCAATCCTGGGAAGGTTTGCATTCCTTCCTTGCTTTGAGTCTTGCCATGAAAGAAATTTAGAAATTTTATCATATGCATCATCAAACTCGACCCTGAGGTTGATTCCTTTATCTATTAAAGATGATGTTATTTCACACAAGGGCTCGGCTTGTGCCATATTTTGACATAATTCATTCAACTGCTAAGACAGTAGTTTGTTTGTTTCAAGAGCTTCAGTTTTAAATTGATCTTATTTAGGATAATCCCTAAATTTGTCCAATCTTGCTTGGAATACTTTTTCTTGCTCAACCTTAGAAATTTTCTCATTTTGCAGTAGGGTCTGTAGTTTTTCCACCTCTTGAGCTAGCTGCTGTTGCTTATTCAAGGCTTTTGATCAAACTTTTTCTTCTCAATGCCAAGTTGCTCTTCCAATTGTTTAGATCTGAGCTTTCCATCTTGCAACTGTTGTTCCAACTGCATAATATTTCGCTAATTTTCTGTTGCTTGTTCCTCCAGCATAGCTATCTTTACTTCCTTTTTTTTCATCATTTGTGTGACTTCAGAAGCCTTTTCTATAGTGGCTGCACTATAGGCACCTACATATTGTGATAATTTTGTCAGATCCTCTTAAGGATTCACCTTAGTATTTTTCCAGACAATGTTCATCAGTTCAACTTGTGATGTTGAAAGAGATTCTTGATATGTTCTTCTTCTCTTCCTCTGCTTCCTGACAACAACCCTATGCTTAGGACTATAAAAGACATCTAGAGGAGGAATATCTTCTACTTTCAACACAATTTCTTCTGTAGGATGCTCAGGGATGATTTCCATATCTTGATCTTTCAGAATGTCAACTTGAGGATTATTTTTTGATCCTATTTGCTGAAAAAATTGTTCGTAATGATTTAGCAAATGGGAAGAAACAATAATTTCGTCAGAATCCACCACATTCTCAGTGGTCTTTTCTCTTTCAAGTTGATTATTTGGCTTATTGCCAATATCTTCCTTTTCTGTCTATACATTAGCCTCACTGCCTGTATTTTCTTTCTCAACATGCACATTGGTCTCAATACCTGTACTTTCCTTCCCTGTTTGAACAGTAGTTCCTTTTCCAATAGGTTCATCTTTTCTGCTACCAGTATTCTCCTTTTGCACATCAGGCCTACCACTTGTGCTTACATTTTCAGTCTGTACATTTCCCTTGCTGGTAGATGCTTCTTTTCCTGCTTTGTTGGTTGCATCTTCTTTTTCCCTTAGCTCTGTTTCTATATTCTCAGATTCTTGCAGCATAATTCTTAACTGGTCAAGAGGAGCTTTCAGCAGTCTCTGAATTCTAAATAGCATGAATTTATTCATATCCTCAGTCTAAAATTTGGATTTAGTCAAGTCATAAACTTGGGGAAATTTATTAATAGAAACAAATAAATCATCAAATTCGTCGGGCTCATGCTCAAATCGAGCGATTGAAACTAAAGTTGTGAAATCAAATGAAATTTTTTTCAGGTCATACTACCTGCCTGGGACTGTATGCCTCCTTCTCAGTGTGTGTGAAGTTATTAAGTGTATAATGCCCACAGCGAAATGGAAAAGTAGGACACATTAGTTTCTTTTTATTCTTGAGAGACCTTGACATGCCTTCTACTGTTAACTAGTAGGAGATTTCTTGTGCTAACAGTTTATCTGGGACATACAGAGGTAAAATATGGGGCTCCACTATACTCCCAAATACTCTGACATAGGTAAATTTCTC
Source organism: Pinus albicaulis (assembly GCA_034641835.2). Classification (NCBI taxonomy): domain Eukaryota; kingdom Viridiplantae; phylum Streptophyta; class Pinopsida; order Pinales; family Pinaceae; genus Pinus; species Pinus albicaulis. The sequence goes on along the minus strand of MU968363.1, from coordinate 308,068 downwards.
TTCTCCAAACCAGTCACCAATCTGGGATATATCAGTCTTAGATTTTTCAGAAAGCCAGGGAGGAAATTGATTGAAAATGGTTTGATAGACAGGGATGAGGAAACCGTGAAAAATTCTATAAACGTGTTTTTTAAACTACACCTTCCATAAGAGCTTATGGTGAATATGAATAGGAACGGGATCATTGGGGGTCCATTTCCAACCAAGAATGGGAAATTCAGAGTTAAAACATAGGGCATATAAAATGTAGGCACAAAAGTAAAACAGGGTTGTGTTTCCTGTGTTTTTATCCTTTCTATACTCTAGGATTCTATTGACTATCTTATCTTAAAGGATAACTGCCCAGTCCATGATTTCAGAATTCACAGTAGAATGGATTAAGGGTCCATTTGAATTGAAAATCTAGCTGAATTATCATTTCCAAATAGTCTGCACATCATTGCGGTGGCATAACAATATGGAGGTGAAAGGGACTCCACAGAGTACATACCTGATGATTCATTTTTATGCTTCTTTGGAGCTTTCCTCCATTCTCTGATCGGCTCAGACTGAGTTTCATTACTTGCAGCAAAATCTTTAATAAAGGCTTTGCTGTAGACCTTTTGCGGATCTGGAAGATGGTACATTGCCTTTATGTCCTTTGCTCTGAAAGACCCGAATATTGTTCCCGCAGCTGAAACAAATTTCCTGTTTTGAATGGTGACATTATCTATCACCCACCGAATTACATCATAGTAAGGGAAAAATTTTTCCCGAGCTGCAATTCTATGAAGGAATGAATTTTCGAGCGCTTTAAGAGGAGTCTTAGAATCAGAATCCGAGTCATCTTCATCAGGGACAGTCGCCTTTACATCAGTAACCTTAGGATTTTCTCTTTCAATCAGGTTATATACATATTCCTAAGTCATTTTTCCAAGTCCCTGGCATGAAGTATCTGTTACCAGCTTGAGTTTGGATAGTTTTTCTTTTGGAACTATGGGAATAGCAGTGAAATTTGCAGCGGCATCAGCCTTTGCTTTCTTAGATCTCTTGGACATTTTGTCATCTGGTAAGGTCTCACTTGCTCGACGAACAAAATTATTGGGTGTTTTGTGGTTCTGCAAAGGAGAAAAAGCTTTGAGATGTGATGAAAAAGCAATGAGGATAACAGCTTATATGAAAATATTTATTCATTATTTTCAATTTATTAACTTCGTGTTAAAACTTAAATGGCCTCTCTAAGAGTCACACTCACGCATTCAAAATAGAATCAATAATCATTAATCGTTTGATTTTTTATTAAATAGTAAACGTGCAATTGGAGATCGGCGTTTTTGGAATGAGAATAAAAACTTTCTTTTAGAATTTTGTGATTGCGATGAATAAATCATATGCGCAATATAAAACAACTACAAAGATTAAGTATTGATCGCATCGGAAATTTTCAATAAGGATAACAAATACATATTATGATCTCCGCCGATTTCCGATTGCGATGATGGTATATTGCATTGGCTATTTTCAAAGAGAGTAAGTTGTAAATGATATTCGCCGATTTTGCGATTGCAATGATAGTGGGGTCCATCGCATCGGAGTTTTGTAGAATGAGCGAATATAATTTTTGTTTCTCCGAAATGCGATTGCGATGAATCACATCGCATCAGAGTTTTTCAAAACAGATGTAAGAACTTAAAACCTTTACGATTTCCGATTTGCGATGAAGTCCATCACATCAGAGTATATGAAACAAGTCCATGTAAAATTGTTTCTCCGAAATGCGATTTGCGATTCATCGCATCGCATCGGAGTTTTTCAAAACAAATGTAAAACTTTTAAGATATCTCCGATTTGCGATTGTGATTACTATATCACATCGAACTTTGTTTAATATGAACACTTTATGTATTATGTTGATGTGATAAAAGTTTTTATATTCCATCGGATCGGGGATTTTCATTGTTTCATTTGTTTATAAGCACTTTGTGATTTATGAAACAATGGACTCTTTATTTGTTTTATTCAAAATGATCGGATTTCATCTAAGTCTTTTATTCCTAAAAAGAAAAAGGAGACCTATTTCTAAATGAAATTTATTCTAAAAATTTGAAATGGGGAGGGTTGTTGTACTGTACAACAATTGGTGATTCACTGGAAGAAATATTCATCTCTGAAAAATAAAATGAATACTATATTTCTAGTAAGTAAAAAGTAATGAAAACTATCTTAGAGAAATTTTAAATAAAATCTAACTTTGAAAAAGAATAAAAAATCATTTACAATTTCTTTCTAATTCATAAAAAATAAAAACATTTTTGGGTTTTCTTAAGCTTTGATTGGTTGATAATAATGAAGTAGGGGGCTCCTCCAATTTTAGATTTTTTGTTTTACTCTATTTGTCATAGGCATTGCCTCTGCTGCCTGCAAACGTTCATAGTCTCGACAGGGTTACCTTTTAACCATTAACCATTCATTGTCCCATCCAACTAAGATCATAATTCTTTAAAAATAGATTCATAAGACATTGTATCTTATGTTTTTCTTCTTTTTATTTATTTTTTAAATTAAAAGTCATTGTTCTGGTTTTGTAGCCAGTTGATAACAATACCATTCACTAGTTGTAATCAAACTGAACAAGCTAGCTCGTAATGAGACCCCTTGTCTTATAATTATAATCCATTACCCTGTTTTGGTATGCTGTGTTGGTAATGTCATTTTTATTACTTCTTATGATCATAGTAAGCAGGCTCGTGATGAGACCTCTTATCTCTTAATTTTGACATATAATTTCTTAGAATTACATTCTAAAAAATCAAAACCTTAATGGATGGGGTGAAATGGTTTTATCCTTAAGAATCAATGGATGACAATTTTTAGAGCTATTTGAATGTCAAAGCTTGGAAAAGTCTTTACTTTTTATGGATAACCTTTCTTTGCTTAATAAACTTATAATGATTTATATTTTTCTCAAGGTTTCAAAAGATCATGCAAATGTTTTGAACAAATTTTCAAAGTTTAACATTTTATTTTAAACTATCCAAAAACTGTAATCATTTCTATAAAAATTCCTATTTACCTAAAATAAGTATTTATGATATTTTCTTGAAGATATTTTCAAATAGTAAAAATTCAATTAAAGACTATTAACAACCTTTATTTACAAAATAAACAAAAATTACAGAAAGGAATATGTACAGGTAAGAAGGGGTTACCTCCTTAAGAAAATAATTTCTTTAGAATAAGCCCATTGACAGGAAGAGATTCTCTCTTTCCTGTTAAATATTGCAGAATGAATGTATATGAGCCTATCTTTTCAGCAATCTGAAATGGTCCAAGCCACATCTTTTGAAATTTGGTATGCATACCTTTATCTTCAAGTGCTTTATCCCATTTCAGAACAAGATCACCAATTTGCAAAGTTTTGGATCCAGTGGAACTTGAATCAAAAGAAGATTTTACTAACTGTTGATGTTTCTCATGAATACTTTTTGCTTTCTCTCTATCTTCTTCTAATTTAAGAATTTGATCAAATCTCAACTGAATAGATGATGAAGGATTTTCTTCAATAAATTGCACTAGAGCTAATGATGGGAGAGCTAGATTTGATGGTATCACAACTTATTTTCCATAAACTAGATTGAAAGGTGAAGTTCCTATTGAAGCTTTATGAGTGATACGATTAGCCCATAGTGCAAAAATTAAAGATTTGTGCCAATTCTTTTGATTTTGATCAATGATATTTTTAATGATTTTGATGAATTTTTTTTAGTAGATTCAGCTAAACCATTACCTTGTGGATGATAATTTGCTGAATATTTCAATTCAAAACCTCTTTTGATTGCAAATTCCATTATACTATTTCCAGAAAAATAAGATGCATTGTCAAAGACAAGAGTGTTAGGTACACCAAACCTGGTAATGATGAATTGATCGATGAAATCAATAATTGCATCAGAATTGGCTACCCTTAAAGGAATTTCTTCTACCCACTTTGTGAAGTAGTCTATTGCTGTAAGGATGTATCTATGTTTTTTGGAAGAGTGTGGTACTATTTCTCCAATAATATCAAGCCCCCATTATTCAAATGGTTGCCCAATTTTTACTGGTTGCAAAGGAAAATTTGGCCTCCTTTGTCTCCCACTAGTAGTTTGAAAAATTTCACACTTCCTCACATAATCATGTGTATCTTTGAAAAGGGTAGGCCAATAATATCCAGCATGGATGATTTTGTGAGCTGTGGTATCACCTCCAAAATGTCCACCTGCTGGTCCATCATGTAATTACTGCAATACATTTTTTGCTTCAGTCTTTTCAAGACATCTTAATAGAATTGAATCATAATTCCTTCTGAATAACACATTATCAATGATTTCATAATGTTTAGCTTTAAATCTTAGAGCACGTTTTTTCTTATAGCTGAGATTAGAAGGAGCATACCCATTCTTCAAGTAAAAGAGCAGATCAACATATTGAGATTCAGAATCTATAACACTTATATGATTTTCTTGAACAATGTTATCTTGATCTTGATGTTCCGGTATGTTGTGAGCTCCTGCTAACAATCTGCAAAAACCTTGACCTCTAACAATCTTGGCTGGCTTAATATCAATATCATATTCTTGCAAAGTTGTTACCCAATTGGCTCTATTTTCTCCTACTTCTTTTTAAATTAACAATTGTCTCACTGCAGAGAATGGGACAATAATTTTTGTGTGTTTCTTTAGGAGAAAAGGTCTAAAATGTTTAATTGATTTAAACACAGAGAAGGATTGTTTTACTACATCGGAATAATTAAGCTCAGCTCCTTGCAGATTTGAGCTAAAGAAAGAAATTTGTGCTTCTATTTTTTGATCACTAAGTTGTGTTAAAACAACAGCATAGGATGTTTCAATAGCTAAGGTATACAGAATAAAATATTTAGAAAAATCCGGAGTATTCAATGCAGGTGTGTTGATGATTTCCTGTTTGATTGTATTAAAGGCTTCCTTCTCTTTATACCCCCAATTTAATACTGAATTTTTCTTAATCATATTCTGCATAGGTAAAACAATTTGAGAAAAATCAGGAATGAATCTTTTTACAAAATTGATTTGCCCTAGAAATGATTGCATGGATTTTTTGTTACGAGGTAAAGAAATATCAGAAATTTCTTTCACTCTCTCAGGGTCAATATATATACCATCTTTTGACACAACAAACCCTAATAGTTGTCCTTCATTGAGAGCAAAGAAGGATTTCTTTGGATTTAAAGAAATACCAAACCTTCTACATTTTTCAAATATCTGCTTTAAATCATGTCGATGATTGGCTCTCTTCTTTGAAAATACTCTTATGTCATCAAGATAAATAATAACTGATCTATTAATCAGACCCTTAAATGCTATATCCATGGCTCTCTGGAAAGTAGCTCCTGCATTTATTAAACCAAAAGGCATTTTCTGATAAGCATAAGCTCCCCATTTTGTTCTGAAAGTGGTTTCCAGTCTATCATCTGGATGTACTAATATCTGTTTATAGCCTGAAAAACCATCAAGAAAGGACATAAGTTCAGAACCAGCTACTTTTTGAAGTATTTGTTCCATTGTTGGCAAGGGGAAATTGTCCTTTTGACATGCCTTGTTTAAATTTCTAAAATCAATGCAAATTCTAATATCTCCATTCTTCTTCCTGACAGGTACCATGTCAGAAACCCAATTAGAATGCCTTACAGGAAAATTAATTTTGGCCTTTAAAATTTTATTGAGTTCTGCCTTGATTTGACTTTCAAGATTTGGATGAATTTTTCTTAACTTCTGTTGAACAGGTTTGACATCAGAAAGCATTGGAATTGTATGTTGAATAACAGAAGTATCATAAGTTTTCAAGTCTTTATAATTCCAAGAAAAAATATCTTTATATCTACTCAGAAGTTTGATGAAAGAATTTCTTTCTTCTGAAGTTAAATCGAGTCCTAAATTAACATTTTGAGGTTTAGAATTAGAGCCAATATTTACTAATTCAAACTTCAAAGTAGAACTTTGAAGTTTAGCATTAGTAACTTTCTTGAATCTGTCTTTTATATCATATAGGTCCTCAAGTTTAACTACAGATTTAGGAATGGGATTTTCATTACTTTTTGAGGTATTTTGAAGATTGTGATCATCTTCATCAATAATTCGTTCATTGTAGGATTTCTCCGAAGTTGAGAAATTCAATATATCTTCATCATGATAGAATACTCTCCAGTTTGTGATATTATCGGGAACAGATGGTTGAAATATTAATTCAACTTGAAATCTATCAAGACTGCAATCTTCAGCAGGGAGAAGTTTGGATACAACATTAGCTAACAAATCATCTGATGTATTTTGAGTTATAGGAATAGAAGAGATATTAAATGCTAAAAATTGAGTTAGGTCTTGCACAAGGGTTTTATAGTGTTTGAGGTGACTTGAAAGGAAATGGATGGTATTTCTTACTTGTCTTATGACAATTTCAGAATCACCATATACTTTCAAGTATTTGACATTTAACCATATGGCTTTATAAAGCCCTTGGATCAAGGCTTCATATTCTGCAGTATTGTTTGTGCACTCAAATTCTAGTCTACATGATAGCATAGTTTTCTCTCCATTTGGATCAATTAAATTTCATCTTGCTCTTGCGTCATCACTAGATTTTGATCCATCGAAATATAATGACCAAAATAAATATTTATCTACAGGTTTATCTATAGATGTATCAGAAACATTAACAATTATAGAAGAATTAGATTGTGAAATTTTTTCAATTTGTGAAATAAAAGTATTTACAGAAAAAGTGTGATTGTGGTGCTGTGAAATTCCCAAGGAATGATTCAGCAGAATAACCTCCAAGGATATTGTTATTAAAAGCTACAGGTTCATTTTCTTATTCAAATTCGGTTACAGTATGCATCATGTGTTTTTCTCGCTCAATTTTGATTTGATTTGGTTTCCCTTTGTAGAGAAGTCACATATGTGAATAATTAGTTGCGATATAATCGTTAAGCTTTGCAGACCAATCCCTGCTTAAGACCAATCCATAGAATTCAGGAATATCTGCAACCAGAATATCAATTCTTTAGACAATCCTAGGATCAGAAGCTAATCGAATAGTAACTGAATTGATTTCTCCTACAACTTGAACTTTAGAGCGATCCAATTGAGCAATGTGAACTGCAGACTTTTGTCGTTCAATATTCAATTTTGCACAGACTGAAGTAGGAATTATATTAGAGGATGCTCCTGAGTCTATTAAACAATTATGCAAATTCTTGTTGTAGATTTCATAAGTCAAAAGAAAAGGAGGTGTCTGAGAATTTGATCTTTCTCCAATAAGAACAGTATCAGTGGCATCTACTTTATCTGGTGGTTTACCTATTCCTTTAGCTGCTTTGGAAACTACACCACTTCGTAGAGGAGCAATAAGTGTTGCATTTAATTCTTTCAATAGCAGCTTCTGTTGATGTTTAATTTTGTTGAGTTCATGTAAGGAAATGTTCGCTCTAGTTTTCTTCATGTCTTCAACAATGTTATAATCCATAGGATCTGATACCACCAAAGTCTTAGATGTTGTTGTAGGAGGATTAGAAGATGATGGCTGATTTTGAGTGGGTAAGGGAGAAGTTTTCTTTACAGGGGATTTGTCTTTGGTACTTGGAGTTGTACTTTTCTTCTTAGGAACATATTGAACAGGTTCCGCTGTAGATTTACTCCTTGTACTTACAGGCATGGCTTCTTTCTCACTTTCCGAGTTAGGGAGAATGAAATACCACATCCCATGTAATTCAACTATTTCCTATTTTTCTTCTTCTTCATCTGATACTGGAGGAGTATCTTCTTCTTCTTCCTCTTCCGATTTTGAATTGGAGATTGAATTGGGAGGCTTAGATTCAACTTGATTTCTTCTGAAGTTCCTGAATGATATTTTAGTAGAAGTCTCTACCACTTGATTTTTAATCTCAACCATCTCATTAGACATGGCTTTAAGAACTTTATGTAAGCCTTCCATGTCATATGGATCTCTTGGTGTCTTCTTCTTTGAATCATCCTTAAAACTAAATTTCTTGGATTTTCTTTCTTCAATAGAATTTTTCTTATCTAAAGAAACAATCCATTTTTCAACTGCAATAGCTTCTTTCATATTCTCGGCTAAAGTAGGTTTAGCTGCTCTATAAAAAAAAATTGTTATATTTGAAGGCATAGCTGTTATATACCATTCACTTCGGACCTGCTCAATGGGATTTGATGTTGTAGGGATTTTATTCAAGAGTTTATTGAATCGAGAATTAAAATCTTTGATGGGTTATTTGGGTTTTGTCTTCAAATTGGAGATATTATTGATTAGGGTAGCTATTGATCTATCATCTCCATATTTGGTTAAGAAATGCTCTTGGAAAATATCCCAACTTGTTATAGAACCTGAAGGTAATGAAAAATACCAGGATCTTGCTGCCCCTTGCAAAGTATAAGGAAATAACCTAACCACAACATCTTCATGTTCTACTGCATTCAAATTTAAAGATAACATAAAGTTATTAATGTGTTCTTCTGCTTGTATACCAAGGTCAAGACTAAATTTTGGCAGCCATTTTTCAGGATGATCTGGTAAATCATGTAAAGGTGCAGCCATTTGAACAGCTCCTGGATTAGTCGATGGTCTTTGTGCCATTGTTGTGATGATGATTGAAGGACTAGGAGAGACAACTGGTGTTTTAGTAGTAACAGTTGGAGGACTAGAAGAGACAACTGGTGTTTGAGTAGTAACAGTTGAAGGACTAGAAGAGACAACTGGTATTTGAGTAAATTTTGTTTGAGAAGATGATATTGGAACAGATGATGTTTGGGCAGCTGATGTTTGAATAGCCAATGTTGAGACAACCGTACGTTTCTGAGTTGGGGTTTGGGAAACAGATTATTGAATCTGCGATGAAGAACTAATATCACTTTCTGATTCCAATGGGGTTTTTCTTGTTTTAACTCTACTAGGTAAAGGAAATTATTTTAGAGGAATACCAAGTTTTGCGCTCTGTAACCTAGTAAGAGGTTTGGAAGAAACAAATTGTGAAGTGACACTACCTTCAGATATTTCAGACTCTTCTAATGATAATTAGAACCCTTTGAGTTAATGAACTAAAGCTTGTATTTCAGGAGAATCAGAAGGTTGATTGTCTGATTGGTTTGAGACTTTGGTAGTGGGTGTTTGAATACTCTTATCAATTTCTTCTCCGGTGATTTGAGATGTAGAAGAAATTGAAGAAGGTGATGAGGGTGAATTGTGTTGGAAATATTGAGAGGGGGGGTGAATCAGTATTCCTTTCAATTAGAGCATTAGTTAATCTTCAATTATTATCAGTATTTGTACAATGATAGCAACAAACAAGAGGAACAAAAATGCACACAAATTTTAAGGTGGAAACCCACTCCGGGACAAAAACCACCTAATGCTTTTCTAATAATTCTTTAATATTCAACTCCAATTGAAAATAGAGCTCCAACTTCATAGAATCTAGAAAAGAATTCTTCTCCAGCTCCCACTGGATGGACGCTCCAATGCCTGAGATTCTTCAGTAGTCAAATGAATGGATGCCCCAACACCCAATGAGCTACAACTCACCCTAGCACCACCCTACCACCCTATAGAAGAATAAAAGAAGAATGGACTCCAGTACCAGGGAAAATGGTCCACTTTTACAATGATATTGAATGATGTAGAAGAAGAATATATACTAGACAAGAACCCCAACTTTGACACAACCACCTAATGATGATCCTAGACCTCCCAACACTACCTCTTCAACCCTTGGCAAATAGATACTAGTACAATTTGTACAATAATGTATTTACAATGACTAAGTAAAATGATTCCTTTACAATGATTGTATGCAGTGTTGCCCACTTGAAGGCTTGATATGATGAACTTCTTGCTGCTGTTATGCACCTTGGTTGCTGCTCTTGTCATGCTACCCTCTGCTGCACCTTTCTTTGCTTTTCTGCAATAGAAATTTTGGTCCTTTGCAATCCTTGACAACACATGATCTAGATTTTTCTTGCCTTCTAGGAGCTCGATATTGAATTTGGTGTATCTCTGTTATTTCAAATCCTCAATATCTGATTTTTGGTCCTGTAGTATTCCTTTGATTTTTCTTTCCAATGCCACAGTTTTGACCCAATTTGGATTCTTCAAGAGAGAGTTATACCCAATCTCTCACAATGCCCTAATTATGGACTGTTTCAGAAGAGCGCACTTGTACAACGTTCCATGTGTCATTGTTTCTTTATTTGGCTCTGAAATTGATAGAGAGAAAACTGCAGACTGTGCAATATATTCCACTTTTTACGGAATTCCAATCTGATACTTAGAGAGAGAGTTATGACGATTTTACCCAGGTCACTTCTTTGAGATGAATTTTAGGAGCCTGCAAAAATCCTAACTTACACAGATCATATCTCCAAAAATGTTGCGCACCTTGATCTGAAATTTTTACTGCAGCTTCCTTGGGATATCAGCTTTGCCTCATAAAAATTTTAGCTTCTAAACCTTCGTAGCAAAAAAATTTAGAGTGAAAATTCCAAGATGACCTATTTCAGATGGTAAAATCCCTTGCCTTAGGAGGAAATGAACATCACAATTTATATGAATTCTTAGGTTGAGAGGGGCTTCAACAAGTGAACGTGGGAGGGATTTTAGGAGCTTAAAAAATATTAATTATGACTTTTCAATAACCCATGCCCCAACCCGGTGGGGTTTTAGCCCACTAACTAGGGGTACAAACTTCAAACATGAATATCTCTCAAACCGTGAAGAATTACATGGCGTGCCATATATCAACGGAAAAAATATCGACAAGTAGAAACCATCAAAAGCATTATTGACCCAGAATATATTAATTTGGTAGGTAAAAATTCCCATGCAATATTGGGTTAGCCCCTGGTGCTGCTTGGGTTGACATCAATGACAATCGATGATCAACAAATTGCTCTTAGAATGGCCTGTAGGTTTGGATTTATCTACCATTCATAGCTTAGGCCCTCCTTCTAGCGCCAAAAATGTTGAAGCCTCGAAAATTGCTGCTTCAAACATTGGGGGAAAACCACTCGGTCGGGACCTTAGGACAACTCCTTTTCCGTTTGGTGTGGTGGCTCCGACTGGATTTATAGGACCAGTTTCCTAATAACTAAAAGGGTTGGTGATGGAATGATTATGTGAGTGGATAATGAATACTAAATGATTGAATTAATCTATCTAATTTAATCTATAACTTATAAATTATTTATAAAACTAACCCGGGTGTCAAATATGAATACAACTTTAATATTGTTTCAATCAAATCAATAACCATGAAAATGTATTATAATTTAACTGAAATATGCAGCATCAAATAATGATAACTCTGTTTAAGAAATTAAACAAAGTTATAATAACACATTGTACTCATCATTTTATATATCATTTGTATAGACTGTGAAAGATAAAATATTTCTACACTCAGAAATGATATGTATAAAGAAACATTTGTAAAGCAAGTAAATATAAATGATACCAAACTTAAATAGAATATCTCATAACATAAGAAAAATAACAGTAAATCGATAGAAATACCAGATTCATCTTGATACTTTTCTAGATGCAACTCAATATCCAGATCCAGTGCTTCAATGTAAAACAAACTCTAAGGTACATAAATGCAATTATTAGAGGTAATTTGCCATAAACCACCATATGTGATCCTTTATAAAAATATAATAGTCAATGGAGTACAAAAATGTAACATCCAAGTCAAAAATATTACAAATTCAGGACCCCTTTTTAAATGCATGAAAGGGGTTTAAATAGGAACTTAATAAAACAAAATAACTAAAACTATTGCTACAATCTATCATCGGAAATATAGAAATAGACTTGCGATATTAAAATGAAACCAATTCATTGATTTTCCCCTGCATTCAATGTGCCAAGGTGGAAAATTTTGAGCATATCTTTAACCTCCGCTGGATGACTTAGCCCCGAATGTAACTGACCAGTGTACGTGGCATCAGAAAACTCTGGAATGATACAATGAATGGCATTGGAAAGGCATTTGATTTCCATTTGCTGACTTTGTGGCTTGATTAGATATGTCCACATGATATCCCATGAAATTCCTTGAAGTTTGCTGATTTGCTGATCTTTGTTAACTAATTCTTGTTTCCACCTGGTATCAGTCTCCTTTACGCTTGGTAATTTACCTGGAATACAATCTGAAATTAAATTGGTGGCACATAAGCTATCATTAACCAATTGTGTTATATTATTCATCATATTTTTGGCTCTTTATGTAGCTCTTTCTCCTTTTATCAACTAATTTTCCCATCCAATAAACATAATTTCTTTGTGTCTTTCCTCAATCCTAGGAAGGTTTGCATTCCTTCCTTGCTCTGAGTCTTGCCATGAAAGAAATTCAGAAATTTTCTCATCTGCATCATCAAAATCGACCCTGAGGTTGATTCCTTCATCTATTAAAGATGATGTTATTTCACACAAGGGCTCGGCTTGTGCCATATTTTGACATAATTCATTCAACTGCTGAGATAGTAGTTTGTTTGTTTCAAGAGTTTCAGTTTTAAATTGATCTAATTTAGGATAATCCCTAAATTTGTCCAATCTTGCTTGGAATACTTTCTCTTGGTCAGCCTTAGTAGTTTTCTCATTTTACAGTAGGGTGTGTAGTTTTTCCACCTCTTGAGCTAGCTGCTGTTGCTTATTCAAGGCTTGTTGATCAAAATTTTTCTTCTCAACGCCAAGTTGCTCTTCCAGTTGTTTAGATCTGAGCTTTTCATCTTGCAACTGCTGTTCCAATTGCATAATATTTTGCTGATTTTCTGTTGCTTGTTCCTCCAGCGTAGCTATCTGTACTTCCTTTTGTTTCATCATTTGTGTGACTTCAGAAGCCTTGTCTATAGTGGCTGCACTATAGGCACCTACATATCGTGATAATTTGGTGAGATCCTCTTAAGGATTCACCTCAGTATTTTTCCAGAAAATGTTCATCAGTTCAACTTGTGATGTTGAAAGAGATTCTTGATATGTTCTTCTTCTCTTCCTCTGCTTCCTGAGAATAGCCCTATGCTTAGGACTATAAAAGACATCTAGATGAGGAATATCTTCTATTTTCAACACAATTTCTTCTGTAGGATGCTCAGGGATGATTTCCATATCTTGATCTTTCAGAATGTCAACTTGAGGATTATTTTTTGATCCTATTTGTTGAAAAAATTGTTCGAATTGATTTAGCAAATGAGAAGAAACAATAATTTCAGCAGAATCGACCACATTCTCAGTGGTCTTTTCTCTTTCAAGTTGATTATTTGGCTTATTGCCAATATCTCCCTTTTCTGTCTGTACATTAGCCTCACTGCCTATATTTTATTTCTCAACTTGCACATTGGTCTCAATACCTATAATTTCCTTCCCTGTTTGAACTATAGTTATTTTTCCAATAGGTTCATCTATTTTGCTACCAGTATTCTCCTTTTTCACATCAGGCTTGCCACTTGTGCTTACATTTTCAATCTGTACATTTCCCTTGCTGGTAGATGCTTCTTTTCCTGCTTTGTTGGCTGCATCTTCTTTTTCCCTTTGCTCTATTTCTATATTCTCAGATTCTTGCAGCATAATTCTTAACTAGTCAAGAGGAGCTTTTAGCAGTCTCTGATTTCTAAATAGCATGAATTTATTCGAATCCTCAGTCTAAAATTTGGATTTAGCCAAGTCATTAAATTGGGGAAATTTATCAATAGAAACAAATAAATCATCAAATTCACCGGGCTCATGCTCAAATCGAGCGATTGAAACTAAAGTTGTGAAATCAGATGCAACTTTTTTCGGGTCATACTGCCTGCCTGGGACTGTAGAGAGCTTAAGATCCCTTATTTTTATGACCTCCTTCTCAGCATGTGTGAAGTTATTAAGTGTATAATGCCCACATTGAAATGGAAAAGTAGGTCACATTAGTTTCTTGTTATTCTTGAGAGACCTTGACATGCCTTCTACTGTTAACTGGTAGGATATTTCTTGTGCTAACAGTTTATCTAGGACATACAGAGGTAAAATATGGGGCTCCACTATACTCCCAAATACTCTGACATAGGTAAATTTCTCTTCTCCAAACCAGTCGCCAATCTGGGATATATCAGTCTTAGCTTTTTCAGAAAGCCAGGGAGGAAATTGATTGAAAATGGTTTGATAGACAGGGATGAGGAAACCGTGACAAATTCTATAAACATGGTTTTTAAACTACACCTTCCATAAGAGCTTATGGTAAATATGAATAGGAACGGGATCTTTGGGGGTCCATTTCCAACCAAGAATGGTAAATTCAGAGTTAAAACATAGGGCATCTAAAATGTAGGCACAAAAGTAAAACGGGGTTGTGTTTCCTGTGTTTTTATCCTTTCTATACTCTAGGATTCTATTGGATATCTTATCTTAAAGGATAACTGCCCAGTCCATGATTTCAGAATTCACAGCAGAATGGATTAAGGATACCATTTGAATTGAAAATCTAGCTGAATTATCATTTCCAAATAGTTTGCACATCATTGCGGAAGCATAAAAATATGGAGTTGAAAGGGAATCCATGGAGTACATACCTGATGATTCATTTTTATGCTTCTCTGGAGCTTTCCTCCATTCTCTGATTGGCTCAGACTGAGTTTCATTACTTGCAACAAAATCTTTAATAAAGTCTTTGTTGTAGAGCTTTTGCGGATCTGGAAGATGGTACATTGCCTTTATGTCCTCTGCTCTGAAAGACCAAAATATTGTTCCAGCAACTGAAACAAATGTCCTGTTTTGGATGGTGACATTATCTATCACCCACCGAATTACATCATAGTAAGGGAAAAAAATTTCCCGAGCTGCAATTCTATGAAGGAATGAATTTGTGAGAGCTTTAAGAGGAGTCTCAGAATCAGAATCTGAGTCATCTTCATTAGGGACAGTCGCCTTTACTTCAGTAACCTTAGGATTTTCTCTTTCAATCAGGTTATATACATCTTCCCAAGTCATTTTGCCAAGTCCTTGGCATGAAGTATCTATTACCAGCTTGATTTTGGCTGGTTTTTCTTTTGGAACTATGGGAATAGCAGTGAAATTTGCAGCGGTAGCAGCCTTTGCTTTCTTAGATCTCTTAGACATTTTGTCATTTGGTAAGGTCTCACTTACTCGGCGAATGAAATGATTGGGTGTTCTCTGGTTCTGCAAAGGAGAAAAAGCTTTCAGACGTGATGAAAAAGAAATGAGGAGAACAACTTATATGAAAAGATTTATTTGTTATTTTCAATTTATTAACTTCGTGTTAAAACTTAAATGCCCTCTCTAAGAATCACACTCACGCATTCAAAATATAATCAATCATCATTATTCGTTTGATTTTCTATTAAATAGTAAATGTACAATCAGATATCGACATTTTTGGAATGAGAATAAAAACTTTCTTTTAGAATATTGCGATTGTGATGAATAAATCATATGCGCAGTATAAAACAAATACAAAGATTAAGTATTGATCACATCGGGAATTTTCAATAAGGATAAAAAATACATATTATGATCTCTGTCGATTTTCGATTGCGATGATGATATATCACATCGGCTATTTTCAAAGAGAGTAAGTTGTAAATGATATTCGCCGATTTTGTGATTGCGATGATAGTGGGGTCCATCGCATCAGAGTTTCGTAGAATGAGCGAATATAATGTTTGTTTCTCCGAAATGCGATTGTGATGAATCACATCGCATCGAAGTTTTTCAAAATAGATGTAACAACTTAAAAACTTTGCGATTTTCGATTTGCAATGAAGTCCGTCACATCAGAGATTATAAAACAAGTCCATGTAAAATTGTTTCTCCGAAATGCGATTTGCGATTCGTCGCATTGCATCAGAGTTTTTCAAAACAAATGTAAAAATTTTAAGATATCTCCGATTTGCGATTGCGATTACTATATCACATCGAACTTCTTTTAATATGAACACTTTATGTATTATGTTGATGTGATAAAAGTTTTTATATTTCATCAGATCGGGGATTTTTAATGTTTCATTTTTTTATAAGAACTTTGTGATTTATGAAACAATGGACTCTTTATTTGTTTTATTCAAAATGATCAGATTTCATCTAAGTCTTTTATTCCTAAAAAGAAAAAGAGGACCTATTTCTAAATGAAATTTCTTATAAAAATTTGAAATGGGGAGGGTTTTTGTACTGTACAACAATTGGTGATTCACTGGAAGAAATAGTTATCTCTGAAAAATAAAATGAATACTATATTTCTAGTAAGCAAAATTTTTTAAAGATAATGAAAACTATCTTAGAGAAATTTTAAATAAAATCTAACTCCGAAAAAGAATAAAAAATCATTTACAATTTCTTTCTAATTCCTCAAAAATAAAAACATTTTTGGGTTTTCTTAATCTTTGATTGGTTGATAATAATGAAGTAGAGGGCTCCTCCAATTTTAGCCTTTGTTTTTTACTCTATTTTTCATAGGCATTGCCTTTCCTGCCTGCAAACGTTCATAGTCTCAACAAGGTTACCTTTTAACCATTAACCATTCATTGTCCCATCCAACTAAGATCATAATTCTTTAAAAATAAATTCATAAGACATTGTGTCTTATGTTTTTCTTCTTTTTATTTATTTTTTAAATTAAAAGCCATTTTTCTGGTTTGGTAGCCAGTTGATAACAATGCCATTCACTAGTTGTAATCAAACTGAACAAGATGGCTCATAATGAGACCCCTTTTCTTATAATTATAAGCCATTACCCTGTTTTGGTATGCAGTGTTGGTAATGTCAGTTTTATTACTTCTTATGATCATGGTAAGCGGGCTCGTGATGAGACCTATTATCTCTTAATTTTGACATATAATTTCTTAGAATCACATTCTAAAAAATCAAAACCTTAATGGATGGGGTGAAATGATTTTATCCTTAAGAATCAATGGATGACAATTTTTAGAGTTATTTGAATGCAAAAGCTTGAAAAAGTCTTTACTTTTTATGGATAACCTTTCTCTGCTTAATAAATTTATAATGATTTATATTTTTCTAAAGGTTTCAAAAGATCATGCAAATGTTTTGAACAAAATTTCAAATTTTAACATTTTATTTTAAACTATCCAAAAACTGTAATCATTTCTATAAAAATTCCTATTTACCTAAAATAAGTATTTATGATATTTTCTTGAAGATATTTTCAAATAGTAAAAAGTCAATTAAAGACTATTAACAACCTTTATTTACAAAATAAACAAAAATTGCAGAAAGGAATATGTACAGGTAAGAAGGGGTTACCTCCTTAAGAAAAGAATTTCTTTAAACTAAGCCCACTGACAGGAAGAGATTGTCTCTTTCTTGTTAAATCTTGCAGAATGAATGTATATGAGCCTATCTTTTCAGCAATCTGAAATGGTCCAAGCCACATCTTTTGAAATTTGGTATGCTTACCTTTATCTTCAAGTGCTTTATCCCATTTCAGAACAAGATCACCAATTTGCAAAGTTTTGGATCCGGTGGAACTTGAATCAAAAGAAGATTTTACTAAATGTTGATGTTTCTCATGAATACTTTTTGTTGTCTCTCTATCTTCTTCTAATTTAAGAATTTGATCAAATCTCAACTGAATAGATGATGAAGGATTTTCTTCAAAAAATTGCACTAGAGCTAATGATGGGAGAGCTATATTTGATGGTATCATAGCTTATTTTCCATAAACTAGATTGTAAGGTGAAGTTCCTATTGAAGCTTTATGAGTGATACGATCAGCCCATAGTGCAAAAATTAAAGATTTGTGCCAATTCTTTTGAGTTTGATCAATGATATTTTTAATGATTTTGATGAGATTTTTGTTAGTAGATTCAGCTAACCCATTACCTTGTGGATAATAATTTGCTGAATATTTCAATTTAAAACCTCTTTTGATTGCAAATTCCATTATACTATTTCCAGAAAAATAAGATGCATTGTCAAAGACAAGAGCGTTAGGTACACCAAACCTGGTAATGATGAATTGATCGATGAAATCAATAATTGCATCATAATTGGATACCTTTAAAGGATTTGCTTCTACCCACTTTGTGAAGTAGTCTGTTGCTGTAAGGATGTATCTGTGTTTTTTGGAAGAGTGTGGTACTATTTCTCCAATAATATCAAGCCCCCAATGTTCAAATGGTTGCTCAATGTTTAATGGTTGCAAAGGAAAATCTGACCTCCTTTGTCTCCCACTAGCAGTTTGACAAATTTCACACTTCCTCACATAATCATGTGTATCTTTGAAAAGGGTAGGCCAATAATATCCAGCATGGATGATTTTGTGAGCTGTGGTATCACCTCCAAAATGTCCACCTGCTGGTCCATCATGTAATTCTTGCAATACCTTTTTTACTTCAGTATTTTCAAGACATCTTAATAGAATTAAATCATAATTCCTTCTGAATAACACATCATCAATGATTTCATAATGTTTAGCTTTTAATATTAGAGCACGTTTTTTCTTATAGCTGAGATTAGAAGGAGCATACCCATTCTTCAAGTAAAAGATCAGATCAGCATATTGAGATTCAGAATCTATAACACTTACCTGATTTGCTTGAACGATGTTATCTTGATCTTGATGTTCTGGTATGTTGTGAGCTCCTACTAAAAATTTGCAAAAACCTTGACCTCTAACAATCTTGGCTGGCTTAATATCAATATCATATTCTTGCAAAGTTGTTACCCAATTGGCTCTCTTTTCTCCTACTTTTTTAATTAACAATTGTATCACTGCAGAGAATGGGACAATAATTTTTTTGTGTGTCTTTAGGAGAAAAGGTCTAAAATGTTTAATTGATTTAAACACAATGAAGGCTTGTTTTTCTACATCGGAATAATTAAGCTCAGCTCCTTGCAGATTTGAGCTAAAGAAAGAAATTGGTGCTTCTATTTTTTGATCATTAAGTTGTGTTAAAACAACAACATAGGGTGTTTCAGTAGCTAAGGTATACAGAATAAAATCTTTAGAAAAATACGGAGTATTCAATGTAGATGCATTAATGATTCCCTGTTTGATTGTATCAAAGGCTTCCTTCTCTTTATACCCCCATTTGAATACTGAATTTTTCTTAATCATATTCTGCATAGGTAAAACAATTTGAGAAAAATCAGGAATGAATCTTTTTACAAAATTGATTTTCCCTAGAAATGATTGCATGGATTTTTTGTTATGAGGTAAAGAAATATAAAAAAATTCTTTCACTCTCTCATGGTCAATATATATACCATCTTTTGACACAAAAAACCCTAATAGTTTTCCTTCATTGAGAGCAAAGAAGGATTTCTTTGGATTTAAAGAAATACCAAACCTTCTACATCTTTCAAATATCTACTTTAAATCATGTAGATGATTGGCTCTCTTCTTTGAAAATATTGTTATGTCATCAAGATAAATAACAACTGATCTATTAATCAGACCCTTAAATGCTATATCCATGGCTCTCTAGAAAGTAGCTCCTGCGTTTATTAAACCAAAAGTCATTTTCTGTTAAGCATAAGTTCCCCATTTGGTTCTGAAAGTGGTTTTCAGTCTATCATCTGGATGTACTAATAGCTGGTTATAGCCTGAAAAACCATCAAGAAAGGACATAAGTTCAGAACTAGCTACTTTTTGAAGTATTTGTTCCATTGTTGGCAAGGGGAAATTGTCCTTTTGACATGCTTTGTTTAAATTTCTAAAATCAATGCAAATTATAATATCTCCATTCTTCTTCCTGACAGGTACCATGTTGGAAACCCAATTAGAATGCATAACAGGAAAAATAATTTTGGCCTTTAAAAGTTTATTGAGTTCTGCCTTGATTTGACTTTCAAGATTTGGATGAATTTTTCTTAACTTCTGTTGAACAGGTTTGACATCAGAAAGCATTGGAATTGTATGTTGAATAACATAAGTATCATAAGTTTTCAAGTCTTTATAATTCCAAGAAAAAATATCTTTATATCTACTCAGAAGTTTGATGAAAGAATTTCTTTCTTCTGAAGTTAAATCGAGTCCTAAATTAACATTTTGAGGTTTAGAATTAGAGCCAATATTTACTAATTCAAACTTCAAAGTAGAACTTTGAAGTTTAGCATTAGTAACTTTCTTGAATCTATCTTTTATATCATATAGGTCCTCAAGTTTAACTACAGATTTAGGAATGGGATTTTCATTACTTTTTTAGGTATTTTGAAGATCGTGATCATCTTCATCAATAATTTGTTCATCGTAGGATTTCTCTGAAGTCAAGAAATTCAATATATCTTCATCATGATAGAATACTCTCTAGTTTGTGATATTATCGAGAACAGATGGTTGAAATATTAATTCAACTGAAAATCTATCAGGAGTGTAATCTTCAGCAGGGAGAAGTTTGGATGCAACATTAGCTAACAAATCAGCTGATGTATTTTGAGTTCTAGGAATAGAAGAGATATTAAATGCTAAAAATTGAGTAGTAAGGTCTTGCACAAGGGTTTGATAGTGTTTGAGGTGACCTGAAAGGCAATGGATGGTATTTCTTACTTGTCTTATGAAAATTTCAGAATCACCATATACTTTCAAGTATTTGACATTTAACCCTATGGCTTTATAAAGCCCTTGGATCAAGGCTTCATATTCTGCAGTATTGTTTGTGCACTCAAATTCTAGTCTACATGATAGCATAGTTTTCTCTCCATTTGGATCAATTAAAATGCATCCTACTCCTGCGCCATCACTATATTTTAATCCATCGAAATATAATGACCAAAATAAATATTTGTCTACAGGTTTATCTACAGATGTATCAGAAACATTAACAATTCTAGAAGAATCAGATTGTGAAAAATTTTCAATTTGTGAAATAAAAGTATTTACAGAAAAGGGTGATTGTGGTGCTGTGAAATTCCCAAGGAATGATTCAGCAGAATAACCTCCAAGGATATTGTTATTAAAAGCTACAGGTTCATTTTCTTATTCAAATTCGGTTACAATATGCATCATGTGTTTTTCTCGCTCAATTTTGATTTGATTTGGTTTCCCTTTGTAGGGAAGCCACATATGTGAATAATCAGTTGCGATATAACCGTTAAGATTTATAGACCAATCCCTGCTTAAGACTAATCCATAGAATTCAGGAATATCTGCAACCATAATATCAATTCTTTGGACAATCCTAGGATCAGAAGCTAATCGAATAGTAACTAAATTGATTTCTCCTACAACTTGAACTTTAGAGAGATCCAATTGAACAATGTGAACTGCAAAATTTTGTGGTTCAATATTCAATTTTGCATAGACTGAAGTAGGAATTATATTAGAGGATGCTCCTGAATCTATTAAACAATTATGAAAATTCTTGTTGTAGATTTCATAAGTCAAAAGAAAAGGAGGTGTCTGAGAATTTGATCTTTCTCCAATAAGAACAATATCAGTGGCATCTACTTTATCTGGTGGTTTACCTATTCCTTTAGCTTCTTTGGCAACTACACCACTTCGTAGAGGAGCAATAGGTGTTGCATTTAATTCTTTCAATAGCAGCTTCTGTTGATGTTTAAGTTTGCTGAGTTCATGTAAGGAAATGTTCGCTCTAGTTTTCTTCATGTCTTCAACAATGTTATAATCCATAGGATCTGATACCACTAAAGTCTTAGATGTTGTTGTAGGAGGATTAGAAGATGATGGCTGATTTTGAGTGGGTAAGGGAGAAGTTTTCTTTATAGGGGATTTGTCTTTGGTACTTGGAGTTGTACTTTTCATCTTAGGAAAAAATTGAACAGGTTCCACTGTAGATTTACTCCTTGTACTTACAGGCATGGCTTCTTGCTCACTGTCCGAGTTAGGGAGAATGAAATCCCACATCCCATGTAATTCAGCTATTTCCTCTCTTTCTTCTTCTTCATCTGATACTGGAGGAGTATCTTCTTCTTCTTCCTCTTCCGATTCTGCATTGGAGATTGAATTGGGAGGCTTGGATTCAGCTTGATTTCTTCTGAAGTTCTTGAATGGTCTTTTAGTAGAAGTCTCTACCACTTTCTTTTTAATCTCAACCATCTCATTAGACATGGTTTTAAGAACTTTCTGTAAGCCTTCCATGTCATATGTATCTCTTGGTGTCTTCTTCTTTAAATCATCCTTAAAGCTAACATTCTTAGATTTTCTTTCTTCAATATCATTTTTCTTATCTAAAGCAACAATCCATTTTTCAACTGCAATAGATTCTTTCATATTCTTGGCTAAAGTAGGTTTAACTGCTCTATCAACAAAAATTGCTATATTTGAAGGCAGAGCTGTTATATACCATTCACTTCGGACCTGCTCACTGGGCTTTGATGTTGTAGGGATTTTATTCAAGAGTTTATTGAATCGAGAATTAAAATCTTTGATGGGTTCTTTGGGTTCTGTCTTCAAATTGGAGAGATCATTGATTAGGGTAGCTATTGATCTATCATCTCCATATTTGGTTAAGAAATTCTCTTGGAAAATATCCCAACTGGTTATAGAACCTGAAGGTAATGAAAAATACAGGATCCTGCTGCCCCTTGCAAAGTATAAGGAAATAACCTAACCACAATATCTTCATGTTCTACTACATTCAAATTTACAGATAACATAAAGTTATTAATGTGTTCTTCCGCTTGTATACCAAGGTCAGGACTAAATTTTGGTAGCCATTTTTCAAGATGATCTGGTAAATCATGTAAAGGTGCAGCCATTTCAATCCTGGATTAGTCCACGGTCTTTGTGCCATTATTGTGATGATGATTGAAGGACTAGAAGAGACAACTGGTGTTTGAGTAGTAACAGTTGAAGGACTAGAAGATACAACTGGTATTTGAGTAAATGTTGTTTGAGCAGATGATATTGGAACAGATGATGTTTGGGCAGCTGATGTTTGAATAGCTGATGTTGAGACAACTGCACTTTTATGAGTTGAGGTTTGGGAAACAGATGATTGAATTTGTGATGAAGAACTAATATCACTTTCTGATTCCAATGGGTTTTTTCTTGTTTTAACTCTACTAGGTAAAGGAAATTATTTTGGAGGAATACCAAGTTTTTTGCTCTGTAACCTAGTAAGAGGTTTGGAAGAAAAAAATTGTGAAGTAACACTACGTTCAGATATTTCAGACTCTTCTAATGATAATGAGAACCCTTGGATTTTATGAACTAAAGCTTGTATTTCAGGAGACTCAGAAGGTTGATTGTCTGATTGGTTTGAGACTTTGGTAGTGGGTGTTTGAATACTCTTATCAATTTCTTCTCTGGTGATTTGAGATATAGAAGAAATTGAAGAAGGTGATAAGGGTGAATCACTCTTAGAGTGGCATGCAGATTTGGATTTATCTGCCATTCATAGATTAGTTCCTCCTTCTAGCGCCAAAAATGTTGAAGCCTCGAAAATCGCTGCTTCAAACATTGGGGGAAAACCACCCGGTCAAGACCTTAGGACAACTCCTTTTCTGTTTGGTGTGGTGGCTTCGACTGGATTTATAGGACCATTTTCCTAATAACTAAAAGGGTTGGTGATGGAATGATTGTGTGAGTGGATAATGAATACTAAATGACTGAATTAATCTATCTAATTTAATCTATAACTTATAAATTATTTCTAAAACTAACCTGGGTGTAAAATATGAATACAACTTTAAGATTGTTTCAATAAAATCAATAACCATGAAAATGTATTATAATTTAACTGAAATATGCAGCATCAAATAATGATAAATCTGTTTAAGAAATTAAACAAAGTTATAATAACACATTATACTCATCATTTTATATATCATTTGTATAGACTATGAAAGATAAAATATTTCTATACACTCATAAATGATATGTATAAAGAAACATTTGTAAAGCAAGTAAATATAAATGATAGAAAATTTAAATAGAATATCTCATAACATAAGAAAAATAACAGTAAATCGATAGAAATACCAGATTCATCTTGATACTTTTCCAGATGCAACTCAATATCCAGATCCAGTGCTTTAATGTAAAACAAACTCTAAGGTACATAAATGCAATTCTCAAAGGTAATTTTCCATAAAACACCATATGTGATCCTTTATAAAAATATAATAGTCAATGGAGTACAAAAATGTAACATCCAAGTCAAAAATATTACAAATTCAGGACCCCTTTTTAAATGCATGTAAGGGGTTTAAATAGGAACTTAATAAAACAAAATAACTAAAACTATTGCTACAATCTATCATTGGAAATCTAGAAATAGACTTGCGATATTAAAATGAAACAAATTCATTGATTTTCCCCTGCATTCAATGTGCCATGGTGGCAAATTTTGAGCATATCTTTAACCTCTGTGAGATGTCTTAGCCTCGAATGTAACTGACCAGTGTACATGGCATCAGAAAACTCTGGAATGATACAATGAATGGCATTGGAAAGGCATTTAATTTCCATTTGCTGACTGTGTGGCTTGATTAGATATGTCCACATGATATCCCATGTAATTCCTTGAAGTTTGTTGATTTGTTGATATTTGTTGACTAATTCTTGTTTCCACTTGGTATCAGTCTCCTTTACCCTTGGTAATTTACCTGGAATACAATCTGAAATTAAATTGGTGGCATATAAGCTATCATTAACCAACTGTGTTATATTATTCATCATATTTCTGGCTCTTGATGTAGCTCTTTCTCCTTTTATCAACTACTTTTCCCATTCAGTAAACATAATTTCTTTGTGTCTTTCCTTAATCCTAGGAAGGTTTGCATTCCTTCCATGCTCTGAGTCTTGCCATGAAAGAAATTCAAAAATCCTCTCATTTGCATCATCAAACTCGACCCTAAGGTTGATTCCTTCATCTATTAAAGATGATGTTATTTCACACAAGGGCTCGGCTTGTGCCATATTTTGACATAATTCATTCAACTGCTGAGACAGTAGTTTGTTTGTTTCAAGAGCTTCAGTTTTAAATTGATCTAATTTAGGATAATCCCTAAATTTGTCCAATCTTGCTTGGAATACTTTCTCTTGCTCAACCTTAGTAGTTTTCTCATTTTGCAGTAGGGTCTGTAGTTTTACCACCTCTTGAGCTAGCTGTTGTTTCTTATTCAAGGCTTGCTGATCAAGCTTTTTCTTCTCAATGCCAAGTTTCTCTTCCAGTTGTTTAGATATGAGCTTTTCATCTTGCAACTGCTGTTCGAACTGCATAATCTTTTGCTGATTTTCTATTGCTTGTTCCTCCAGCATAGTTATCTGTACTTCCTTTGTTTCATCATTTGTGTGACTTCAGAAGCCTTGTCTATAGTGCCTGCACTATAGGCACCTGCATATTGTGATAATTTGGTGAGATCCTCTTAAGGATTCACCTCAATATTTTTCCAGACAATGTTCATCAGTTTAACTTGTGATGTTGAAAGAGATTCTTGATCTGTTCTTCTTCTCTTCCTCTGCTTCCTGACAACAACCCGATGCTTAGGACTATAAAATACATCTAGAGGAGGAATATCTTCTACTTTCAACACAATTTATTCTGTAGGATGCTCAGGGATGATTTCCATATCTTGATCTTTCAGAATGTCAACTTGAGGATTATTTTGTGATCCTATTTGCTGAACAAATTGTTCGTATTGATTTAGCAAATGGGAAGAAAAAATAATTTCAGCAGAATCCACCACATTCTCAATGGCATTTTCTCTTTCAAGTTGATTATTTGGCTTATTGCCAATATCTTCCTTTTCTGTCTGTTCATAAGCCTCACTGCCTATATTTTCTTTCTCAACATGCACATTGGTCTCAATACCTGTACTTTCCTTCCATGTTTGAACTGTAGTCCCTTTTCCAATAGGTTCATCTGTTTTTCTGCCAGTATTCTCCTTTTACACATCAGGCTTGCCACTTGTGCTTACATTTTCAGTCTGTACATTTCCCTTGCTGGTAGATGCTTCTTTTCCTGCTTTGTTGGCTGCATCTTCTTTTTCCCTTTGCTCTATTTCTATATTCTCATATTCTTGCAGCATAATTCTTAACTGGTCAAGAGGAGCTTTCAGCAGTCTCTGACTTCTAAATAGCATGAATTTATTCATATCCTCAGTCTGAAATTTGGATTTAGCCAAGTCATAAACTTGGGAAAATTTATCAATAGAAACAAATAAATCATCAAATTCATCGGGCTCATGCTCAAATCGAGCGATTGAAACTAAAGTTGTGAAATCAAATGCAACTTTTTTCAGGTCATACTGCTTGCCTGGGACTGTAGAGATCTTAATATCCCTTATTTTGATGACCTCCTTCTCAGCATGCGTGAAGTTATTAAGTGTATAATGCCCACAGTGAAATGGAAAAGTAGGTCACATTAGTTTCTTGTTATTCTTGAGAGACCTTGACATGCCTTCTACTGTTAACTGGTAGGAGATTTCTTGTGCTAACAGTTTATCTGGGACATACAGAGGTAAAATATGGGGCTCCACTATACTCCCAAATACTCTGACATAGGTAAATTTCTCTTCTCGAAACCAGTCGCCAATCTGGGATATATCAGTCATAGCTTTTTTAGAAAGCCGAGGAGGAAATTGATTGAAAAATGGTTTGATAGACAGGGATGAGGAAAATGTGACAAATTATATAAACATGGTTTTTAAACTGCACCTTCCATAAGAGCTTATGGTAAATATGAATAGGAACAGGATCTTTGGGGGTCCATTTCCAACCAAGAATGGGAAATTCAGAGTTAAAACATAGGGCATCTAAAATGAAGGAAAAAAAGTAAAATGGGGTTGTGTTTCCTGTGTTTTTATCCTTTCTATACTCTAGGATTCTATTGGCTATCTTATCTTAAAGGATAACTGCCCAGTCCATGATTTCGGAATTCACAGCAGAATGGATTAAGGGTACCATTTGAATTGAAAATCTAGCTGAATTATCATTTCCAAATAGTTTGCACATCATTGCGGAAGCATAAAAATATGGAGTTGAAAGGGACTCCATGGAGTACATACCTGATGATTCATTTTTATGCTTCTCTGGAGCTTTCCTCCATTCTCTGATTGGCTCAGACTGAGTTTCATTACTTGCAACAAAATATTTAATAAAGGATTTTTTGTAGAACTTTTGCAGATCTGGAAGATGGTACATTGCCTTTATGTCCGCTTCTCTGAAAGACCCAAATATTGTTCCCATAGCTGAAACAAATGTCCTGTTTTGGATGGTGACATTATCTATCACCCATTGAATTACATCATAGTAAGGGAAAATGTTTTCCTAAGCTGCAATTCTATGAATGAATGAATTTGCGAGCGCTTTAAGAGGAGTCTCAGAATCAGAATCTTAGTCATCTTCATCAGGGATTGTCACCTTTACTTCAGTAACCTTAGGATTTTATCTTTCAATTAGGTTATTTACATCTTCCCAAGTCATTTTTCCAAGTCCCTGGCATGAAGTATCTGTTACCAGCTTGAGTTTGGCTGGTTTTTCTTTTGGAACTATGGGAATAGCAGTGAAATTTGCAGTGGCAGAAACCTTTGCTTTCTTAGATCTCTTAGACATTTTGTCGTCTGGTAAGTTCTCACTTGCTCGGTGAAAGAAATGACTTGGTGTTCTGTGGTTCTGCAAAGGAGAAAAATCTTTCAGACGTGATGAAAAAGCAATGAGGAGAACAACTTATATGAAAAGATTTATTCGTTATTTTCAATTTATTAACTTCGTGTTAAAACTTAAATGCCCTCCCTAAGAGTCACACTCACACATTCAAAATAGAATAAATCATCATTAATCGTTTGATTTTATATTAACTAGTAAACGTACAATCGAAAATCGACGTTTTTGGAATGAGAATAAAAATTTTCTTTTAGAATTTTGTGATTGCGATGAATAAATCATATGCGCAGTATAAAACAAATACAAAGATTAAGTATTGATCGCATCAGGAATTTTCAATAAGGATAAAAAATACATATTATGATCTCCGCCGATTTCCGATTGTGATGATGGTATATCACATCGGCTATTTTCAAAGAGAGTAAGTTGTAAATGATATTCACTGATTTTGCGGTTTCGATGATAGTGGGGTCCATCGCATCGGAGTTTTGTAGAATGAGAAAATATAATGTTTGTTTCTCCGAAATTCGATTTCGATGAATTGCATCATATCGGAGTTTTTCAAAACAGATGTAACAACTTAAAACCTTTGCGATGAAGTCCATCGCATCGTAGTTTATAAAGCAAGTCCATGTAAAATTGTTTCTCCGAAATGCGATTTGAGATTCATCGCATCGCATCGGAGTTTTTCAAAACAAATGTAAAACTTTTAAGATATCTCTGATTTGCGATTGCGATTACTATATCACATCGAACTTTGTTTAATATGAACACTTTATGTATTATGTTGATGTGATAAAAGTTTTTATATTTCATCGGATCAGGGATTTTCAATGTTTCATTTGTTTATAAGCACTTTGTGATTTATGAAACAATGGACTCTTTATTTGTTTTATTCAAAATGATCGGATTTCATATAAGTCTTTTATTCCTAAAACAAAAGGGGGACCTATTTCTAAATGAAATTTCTTCTAAAATTTTGAAATGGGGAGGGTTGTTGTACTGTACAACACAACCATATCATCATCTCTCAGGCTGTGCATCTATCCATATGCTGGTATACATCCATTAGGATTCCCTCCCAAGTGGACTCCTCCATCAACAAACAGTATGCATAAGAATGCATGAAAGGAGAATCCATAAATGTTGCATGTAGGTGCCTCCCCTTGTGCTTGTGAACCCAAGCCAAGAAGATCAAGATATAGTAAGGAATGTTGCCATCCATTACTCCATCAACCTCATCTCCTACATGCCTCCAAGGTCCATCACTTGTGAAGTGGTTTTGGAAACACTTGGACAAGTAATCCCAACTCTAAAGTGACAGCGTTGCTGGCCTGTGGAGTGGGGCCACTGTCATGTCAAAGCTCAATTCTTTGACATGGATCTTGTCAAAGACACTACTCACCATGTTGTTGCATATGTAGAGTTCCTTCCATGAAGAGGGTACTGCTTGGGCATCTAAGACCAAGGATGTTAGTATGAATCTTTCGTCGTAAAAGATCACTTTATCTACGCATAGCTAATAGCCCTAACATCGATTATGGCTGCAAAATATCTTTAAGTTTGCTGCAAAAATCCAGATCTAAGCACAAAAGACATTAAGCAGATAAAATACAATATGGCTCCATGCATCCAATAGACAAGACAAGAACAATGTATTTAAAATAATTTTATATTATATTAAAGAATGGGGCACCTGAGAGGAAAACAAGAAAGGTGTTTTCCGGTTCTCCTCAATGGGATGGGTTCTTGAAAGTCCTCAGCATTTCAGATCTAAAATTCCTCTCTCTTATTGGTGTAGAAAACCCAGACAAACATAGAACTCAATGGGAGCTCACAATGGAAAATGGTGACCAAGAATAGATCTAGAGTGATCTAATGCAATGGAGGTGACTAATGAATGGGGAAAACCCTTCTATTTATAACAAAATATTGGGGTGTTCTAGAACTTGGTGCATGAATAAAATATTATTAATCAAATTCTAGAATCACCTTTTAGGAATATTTTATTATATTTGTTGGAGGGAAAAGGGTTTTTGACTTGGGTCAATTCCTTTATTTATAAATAAAAAATAAATAAATGATTTATTTATTATTTAAGGGAAATGAGGGGAATATAATTAAATAAATAATGGTTTATTTAATTATTTAAAAATGATTTAGTCAAATTTAACTAGGAATAGTATTTAAATAATGATTTAAATAACTTATTCTTAGGAAATAATCAAATAAATAATGATTTATTTAATTAACTTCCTTGTTTTGGGTTAAATGTGACCAGGAAATATAGACAAATGTTATTTTTCATGGTGAAAGAAATTTTACCCGTCTTACATGGTGTACTTGGGTTCATCTAATGGTAATAGTTTATATGACCAAAAAATGTTGTAACAGATTGCCCCCCAACGTACGAGTGTTAGGAGAAAATCGTATGACCGAAGTACGTTGTAAGAACTCAATCACTAGATAGTAAGAGGGAAGTGAGAGAGAGGAATGTAAAGCGTGAAAGGACTAGACCCTGAGGAGACGAGACTTACAGGTGCAACAAGTCTCTAGTTTATGAGGTGGTACCTTTGTTAAAGGTGGCGGGGGAGGCATACCTATGCCCGCCGAGACAATAGTACACACATGAAGGCACCCGGAAAACTACGAAACGTAATAGTAAAACAAGTGCTGGCCTAAACATGAGCCAGATAACTATAATGATGAATCCCACATACATGCCATGCCTGGAAGAATCGTCAGGACTTATAAAAATATATTTGAGTACATAAGATATAAATATGCCCAAATGCCCCCTACACACGGGGAAGGGCTCGCAAAATCAGTCGGGTACATGCAAATCGAAGAGGATCTGCAAGTGGTGGAGGCCAATAACATAAAACAAGAGGAGCTACATCAAGGGCTGAAATGAAGAAGCCATCCAGGCATGTGGGGGGCTACCTACAGGGCCACCCCCTCATGAGGGTTGAGACGTCTCACACACACTCGGGTATTACCAAAAGCGGCTGTTGCATCATGGAACCATCAAGTGTATAGATCACGATCAGGCTGAAAAGAGCTGGAATCCAGGTACAATGCCCCCTAGACCTGACTTCTGGAGTAAATGAGCTGATGTCGATAGAAGTAGGTCGGCCTTAGGTGAGGCAATAATGGAACCTCAACTAAGGCACGGGATAAAATAGTAGAGCGACGAACAGATAAACAGTAACGATGATGATGGGGTGAAGGATACAGATGAGCGGTTGGAAGACTTCCCTTGTTAGAGCATAAAAAGTATGAATGGCTTGGTGGCAGCTGACACAATATCAAGGAGGATAAGTGACGATGGTGCTGACGGTTATAATGTGCAATACGAGAGGGGAACCGAAAGATGAAGGATGGAGGGATATGTCGGGATGCAAAGGGTTCTGAAATAGACATCTATGATGGATGAGGACTCAACTTGGATGCTCTAAACAAGGGCGACTCGATGGTGCTGCCACGTATTAAAGGTCCAATGGGGGACTGTAAAAGCATGAGTACGATAGGGTATCTCATGATGAAAATCAACACGAACAAAGACAAGTCATGAGACAAAGTGGTGCCCCAAGTACAAGAGTTGTAGGTGAAGAAATTTGATTTTGAGAAGAGATGAAGAGACTCTTCATGGACAAAATGTGTCGTGGTGAAGTATCAAAACATGAAAAATTAATAGATGCCCATTTGAGTGCTCAGTGAGAGCTTTCCAACGGTGTAGACGGTTTGTCAAACGAGGCTACGGTTTGGTCGCAGCGGGTGAAAGAAAAAACAGGTGTTTTTCTTCTAATAAGGCATTTTCCCTCCAAAATAATTCATTTGCTTGTGTAGCTGTGGTGAATGTGGAGAGGAGAGAAGGCCCTAAATCTTGCGGCGATCGTAAGCGGAAAGTGAATCATGATTGTGCCTATGGGACGGTATTTTGCTCTTTCTTCTTTGAGAAGATCCTGACCTTACGAACTCTCATATAGTTGTCTAATGGGGGCCCGAGAGAGCCTCAGATGTGTCGGTGGGGACGATTACTGAGTACAGGAGGGGGAGGGGCGGTCGGACGGGTGTTTCGACCAGAGTTCTTCGCCCATTGGGATCAGATGCCCTTGTACATAGACGACTATCCCTATAGTGGGATGAGTTATTGGGGAGATCCAGACTTGCCACTTCTGCCTGGTCGAGTATGGGGGCCCGATGGTAAGTGAAAAGCAACTAATATATTATGTGCATTTGAGAGTTTGTGACTAGTATTCATGGTACTAATCCTTGTAATTTTTTTTTGGAATGCAAATATAGCTCTGGTAAAACCAGCCGGATATATGGGACGACCTGCAGTAGTAGGAGCTACAAGTGCAAGTGGTTCGAGGACAGCGCAGAACGAGGAGATGGCCGTGCTGTTGGAGGACATCCGTCGTAGATGTGAGCGGTTTCTAACCGATGTGTCGGAGCATGGATGGCAGGATTTAGACGACCAATACATAGAGTTATGTATTGGGCTACCCTCGGAATGGTGAGGGATCATGTGACGCATGGCGATGGCCAGTCAAACTATGCATGATCTACGAGCTGTGGGAGCAGAGTCGTTGGCTCAAGATCCTCTAGAGAGTGATTAGATGTAGGGCAGGTGGTGCCCCCCAGTGTCGATGTAGGGGCAAGTGGTGTCCCCCATTTTTGTAGATTGGTTTTTTGTAACATGCAATGGGCATGTCATATGTTTCAGAGTAGATGGAATCTAAAAACACATGTTATATATATATATATATATATATATGATTGATATGCATTTTGGTGATGGTGTTAAATGTTATTGTCTTGTATGTGATAAATGTCAGTCTAGAACATGATTTGCGATGTTATCTACGTAGTGATTTTGACTTCTAGGTATGTGGTTGAATGTAATGAATCTAAATTCTCGTGTCAAAAGTTTCACTCGTAAATATTGTCTAAAAAGGATACGGTTATGCACACGATAGACGTCGTTAAGTTGTAAGACAATAAGCAGGGAATCTAAATGAATGTGGAGATGGAGGATGTGATGGGAGAGGACGTCAGCTAGGAGACCACGGACTGCAGCATATTTGGCCTGATTATTGGTGGCGTTACCAATGCAGATCCCATTTGCAAGAACGAGGGTATGCAAGGGGGTAAAAATGGCCCAGGAGACTGAGGCGAGATTCCGAGAATGGCAACTTGCTCCATCGGCATAACCAATGTAATGTGTGGATGAGAGGGTTGAGGGAATAACATCAGAAGACAAGAGATGGGAGGAAGAGCGGGGACTCGTGTTGCAAAGTACATCATAGACACGGATGGTATCATCGGGATAATGGGAAGAGAGTGAATGGTGGAGGAAACGACAGGAGGCTGCAAAGCTACTGAAATTATCAGTCTGGGAAGAAAGGCGCACATAAGGGTCATTAGGGGAAATGATAGAAGAGCAAGTAAAACATGAAGAGCCCACGAATGGTGTTGAAGGGGGATCAAGTGAAACAGTAGGGGTGGATTCGTAGGGGACGTACTCTGAGGGTTGGGCGGATGATGATAGGTATAAAAGGGGAGCAGCGGATTCCGACATCTCTATGTCAGGGGGAGGGATGTCAATGGTAGCTGGGGGATCCTCAAGTAAACCTGACGCATAATGAGCAAGGATGGGAGAGGCGGATTGGTTTTGTTCAACTTCGTACTCGCGAATGACCTCTAAAGAGGCTCGGTAATGCGTGAGGTGAGGAAAATGGTGAGAATAATGGCCATGGACACCACAGAGAGCACAGGTTTTGTTGGTGCAGAGAGTCTTCGGGTTCTTGGTTGCGGGTGAGGAGGAAACAGAGGTGTCAGGGACCATTGTTTTAGGGAACGCGACTTTGACCATGGATTGGATGCGGGGGAACTCAGGACAAGTATGGGTGGCATGACCGATACCATCACACAAGGCACAAGGCTTGGTGGGTGGAGGGGGAATAGGGTCGGGTGCGATGGCCTTGTCTTTGGATGTTCCCTTGCGAGTTTTTCTTTTCTTTCCCGTAGTGGTCACGACCTGAGGATGGTTAGGTGGAGAGGCAAGGGGCACAGTAGTGGTAGAAGGAGTGAAGGGGATCGGTTGTACAAGTGTCACAGTAATGTATGGTTTAGGGTGGCCTGGAGGGGTCTCGGCTGGAGGAGTTAGATACCATACCGGGATTCCCAAGGTTAAATTAGGGAGGGAAAGGGTGGCCATGACAGGAACCGAATAAACACCAGGGGGGGGGACCAAGGAAAGGTATCTGACTGGCAGAGTAATGGCCAGGAGGGACGGCTCCGAAGGGGGGGAGGCGTGAGGGAACTGACTAAGGAGGTTGAGGAGGTTCCGAAGTGCGAGGGGAAGGCCCAGGTGGGAGAGGTTGAGTCAGCTGAGGCGAAGGGCTAGGAGCAGGGTACAACGGATGAGTTTGAGGTTGTTGACTAGCCGAAGCAGGCTGTGGAAGGGTAGCTTGAGACAATTGCATCATGCAAACATTTGCTAAGCTGGGATCAGAGACAGGAGGAGGGGGGGACTGGGAAAGGTGCCAAGCAAAGAGGAGTCTTTTTAGATGCCAGGAGAAACACTGGTCAAAGAGTCAACAGTTGGCTTATTGGTGACAGAAGAGATGGTGGACTCAGGGGAGGTCTAAGATTTTGGTTCATGGTAAGTCAACTGGTTAATCATGAAAATTTTTCCATTATGAGGGAAAAACATCTTGCGATGGACTGCAGATGGGACGGCAGACATGGCATAGGTGTAACTACACCCTAAAATAATGTTGTAGTCAAGACGGGTGTCAATAACTTCCACGTCGATACAAATAGTCTTACCCACAAGGGTGATAGGGTAGTTACGAAAGAGGCCAATGGGCTGGGAGGCATGGCCGTCCCATGCACGAAAGGTGATTGTGGAAGGGGCCAGCTCAGGAGATCCAAGTTGTTTCCAAACCGAAGCAGACATCACATAGGTAGATGCCCCCTCATCAATAATACACCAAGCAACATTGGCATTTCGGATTTTGACTGGGATTTGGAAAGCAACAGAAGGATGAAGAGGGGGATGGTCTGACTAACGGGCGTCGAACACAATCAATTGGTCATTAGTAGGATCTACAACACCCACGGTAGATAGTAGAGCCTTCTTTTGAGAAGGACACGACTGGAGGAGTTCCAGTGTTGAAATGGCAGGAGGAGGTTGTGCCAGATCATCTACTATACTGTACGAATGAGCAGCCCGACCAGAGGCAGCATTTCGGCGTAATGGGCCCTTAGGAGTCTTGGTATGAACCTTAGCTTTGGGAGGAGGGATTTGAAAGGGACCATTGGGTGTCGACAGAGGCTCTGTAGGACCTAAAGATGGGGACTTAGAAATAGACGGAATGGGAGGCGTGGAATACTGATGGGATCGAGTTTGAAGGTTAAGGTCGACGGTGAGCAGTTGGTCAAAGGCCATCATAAGAATCTAGTAATCGAAGGAACCAGAAGGGGGAGGTTGAGTGGTGACCTGGGCATGAGGTGGTTGAGTGGCCACAAATCCTTGTTGAGGGAAAGGATCGGTAAACACAGCGGGTTGAGAAGTGGCTGGAGTGGGAGGGACAGTAGGGGAGGAGTGTTGTCCCTGCACGGTGGCCTGGGACTCCCACATCTGCCGCATTTGTGGTAATAAAGGACAATCATGAGTGTAGTGACCATAAACATCGCAACACGAACAGGGCTTATTGGTGCGAAGCGGCCTGTCCGGCTTGGGCTGAGAGCCCTGTGGCTGGTTGGCAGTGGTAGGGTCAATATTGGAAGGATTGGATCCACGATTACCAGAAGCGGATTGATTGCCTTTTCTCCTTCGTTGAGAAGGAAGAAAATTAGTTGCCCCATGCTGTGCAAATACTTGCCCTGGAGGGGGTAGTAAGTGTGGTTGCGGGGGTGGAGAAGGCAAAGGAGTGGGAGGTCCAAATGTTGGAGGAGCTGGGACACCAGGGTGTGGGTACGGATAAGGGGTAGGATGGACAACATTGAGGTAAGCAGGAGGGTGGGAAAAAGGAGGAGGCATGCCGTATCCTGGGTACATGCTACCGGGAGGAGAGAAAGTGCCAGAGGGGCTGGCCCCTCCTGGAGGGAAACGATAGCCTGGAAGGGGTTGGGAAGAGGTATGTGACAGGGTTCCAACGATACCGTCAGCAGAGTGAGATGCCCCCAAGGCATTAGGGCCACCGGGTTTGGGGAGGGCAGGAAGGACGGTATAAAAATAACTCGATTAAGCATAGATAAGGTCATACTTTAAGGCTATTTGGAGGGAGGCTTCTTTGGTTTGGGGAAAGTGGGATGTGACATCTTTTCCAATGGGAGGTAAGAGAGAGCGAAGGAACCAGTCCATGTAAACCCGATCTTCAAAGGGGGGAGTGCGACACAAGCTCCGTCTTCGTCACCATTCCTGGACATGAGCGGAAAGGCGAGTCGAAAAGGATTGATGAAAAGAAGTTAAGAGTTCAGTACCAGTGTCGTATCGGAGGGGGAGCTAGAAATAAGATAAGAAGGCTTGGGCAATTATCGCAAAGGTGGTATGGGAAGAGGTGGCTTGATCAACATACCATTTAGAAGCTTCGCTGGTAATCGTGCGTTGGAACAATCGAAGATGAATGGAGTCATCAGTGATGGAATTGAAGGAACACCACATGTGGAAAGATCGGATATGGTTGGAGGGATCTTCACTAGCAAGGCCTTCGAACTTAGGAATGTCGGAGGGGAGCTTGGTTGGCATTGCAGGCCAACTGACATCGTGGCGGATGGGATCGTTAATCAGTTGATTGAAGTCGGGGAGACTGAGGCTGGCCATATAAGGGAGAAATGAGGAAGTCGAGGTAGGTTCCATAGTGGTTCCACTGGTAATGGACCCAGCAGTAGTACTGGGGTTGCTGCTAGCGGTAGGCCCTGAACTAGACATGGTGGAAGTAATAGGGGGAGAACCAGGGGTAGGGGGAGAACTCGAACAATCAGAAGAAGAGTCAGAGTGCGGACTCAGGGGAGGACTTACTCGATGACGACGGGAAGGAGGAAGTCGACCAATCGGAAACTAAGGGTGAAGGCCAAGAAGTCTCCGGGATAAATGCCTTGGAGGCTCAATGATGACGGGAAGAAGAAAGACCGAAAAGGGCAGCAAGGTGCAAAAGCAAGACGTGACAAGAGCAGGGAGGTGCGGTGTCAATTGATTTTAAAGTCTTTTCCAGGTGTTTTTAACCAGGCTCTTCTTCACTTAGGGTCTGTGTGTGGCGTGCATTAATTTTAATTGTTTAAACCCAGACGTTTTGAGAGTAAAAGAAAAAGTGTGTTGTGTAACTGAAAATAAATCTGCAGTAAATAAGACTGAAAGAACAGAAAATTAACAGCTAACAATGCATCAATCTAACCCAAGAAGGCAGGTCTCTCAAAAATAGTCTATAAAAGGGAAAAGCATGCTAAAAGAGGCCGATAGATCTAAGGTCGGGAGGGATAGGGATCTAAAGGAGAAATCTGCTGGAAGGGGGTGCAGAAAATAGCAAGGAAGCAGAGGCAAGGTTGTTGTTACAAAAAGAGGGGATTAGCTAAAGATAGGAGGGTCGAAGGGGTGACCCTAGAAAGGAAACCAAACAAAACTAGATGAGGTGATTTGAAAGGGATAAGAGCTGATCGAAAGGGATTTGAAAATGAGGTATCATATCGGAAAGAAAAGAGGTTGAAACTCTGGAAATTCAGACTTCTGAAACAACAAAAACTCGCCCACAAAAAGTGGAGGGTACTAGAGCCCTAAGGGGCAAGATTCCCACTTAGGTGAGTGAAACATATCAAAAACAGGTCTAAACGGGCGGAGACAGAGGCTGGAAAACCCTGATAGAAGCTTCAGACAAACCCAGAAAAAGTGCTGGAAAATTGCAGAAAAAAGGGCAGGTCGCAATTTCTGACCTGTTTGCAGTCCAGGTCACAGGTTTGGGGCAGACAAGTGAGACCTCAAGGCCAGGTCACACTTTTTGGGCCAATAAGTGCGACCTGTAGATCCAGGTCTCTCGGCGGTAGATTTCAGAAAAAAGTGTCGTCTTAGCTGCGGCTGATGTCGATCACCTGCGCAATAGGGCCAGAAACACATGGAAGTTAGAAATTTGAATGTTTGAGGGTTTTAGAGGTGAAAAATAGCATAAAAATAGGAAAAAAAGAAAACTGGAGAGAAACCCTAGGGTCTAAAACAGCTGGATATGCAGGAATAGATAAAACGACAACGGTCGCAAAAGAAAACCTGTGTGGAGTCGCCAATTGTTAGTATGAATCTTTCGTCATAAAATATCACTTTAGCTACGCATAACTAATATCCCTAACATCGATTATGGCTGCAAAATATCTTTAAGTTTGCTGCAAAATCCAGATCTAAGCACAAAAGACATTAAGCAGATAAAATACAATATGGCTCCATGCATCCAATAGACAAGACAAGAACAATGTATTTAAAAGAATTTTATATTATATTAAAGAATGGGGCACCTGTGAGGAAAACAAGAAAGGTGTTTTCCAGTTCTCCTCAGTGGGATGGGTTCTTGGAAGTCCTTAGTGTTTCAGATCTAACATTCCTCTCTTTGGTTAATGTGGAAACCCAAACAAACAAACATAGAACTCAATGGGAGATCACAATGCAAAAAATGGAAATGGTGACCAAGAAAAGATCCAGAGTGATCTAATGCAACGGAGGTGACTAATGAATGGGAAGAACCCTTCTACTTATAACAAAATATTAGGGTTATCTAGAACTTGTTGCATGCATAAAATATTATTAATCAAATTCTAGAACCACCCTTTAGGAATATTTTATTATATTTGTTGGAGGGAAAAGGTCTTTTGACTTGGGTCAATTCCTTTATTTAAAAATATAAATAAATAAATGATTTGCGCATTTATTATTTTAAGGAAATGATGGGGATATAATTAAATAAATAATGGTTTATTTAATTATTTAAAAATGATTTAGTCAAATTTAACTAGGAATAGTATTTAAATAGTGATTTAAATAACTTATTCTTAGGAAATAATCAAATAAATAATGATTTATTTAATTAACTTCCTTGTTTTGGGTTAAATGTGACCAAGAAATATAGACAAATGTTATTTTTCATGGTGAAAGCAATTTTACTTAGGGTAAAATTGGTCTTCCATGGTGTACTTGGGTTCATCTAATGGTAATAGGTTAGATGACCAGAAAATGTTGTAACAAAGGAGCAATCCCCTTGCACTATGCTAGTGCCTTCTCCTGCTCCTACAACATCTGAATAAAATTTGAGCAACAAGAATGTTTGTTGCTCCTCCATACTCCCACCATAACAAATATGTGAAGGTGGCATAATGAGTGGTAAGAAGAATGTCATCTCATCATAATGCACCCATGCTCTTCTCTGCCCCATGGTGTAAGTATCCTGCCAGTCCTCTTCCTCCTCTATATCCCATGAAAAAGGACAGGTTCTATGCCGACCAAACTCTCTCAAAAGTAGCCAATGCAGCATTGCCTCTTGCTGCCCTATATCATAAACTTGCCAAAGGCTCACCATCCTCTTGCCTTTCATTCACATCCACTCAACTCCTTGTGGATGTCCCTCTTCATCCTGCATCTTGGTATCCTCCCCATAAGGACTACCATCTTCCCAAAATAGATTTTGGCCTTTGAATTTCATGGGACATTGAAATGCAATCTCTCCCATGAAAAAGTCTCCAAACCCCAGCATCAATGGTGGTGCATAATACATCAAGGGTGTATGAATATGAGAGCACAACGCAGTGAAATTTTCCTGCTCTAGGAAATCAGCATGCAAAGATATACAGTCCTTCATGAAAGATAAAAACTTAGGCATACCTTGGAGAGTTTCGGAAGAATCTTGTGTTGCTGCAAGAGTCTCTTCCTCAATAGTGTTGGATGCCTCAATAGTTGGAGATGAAGGTTTCTTCTCCATCACTATGACAGCACTGGTATGTTCCTCTGCAACTGGTGGTGAGGGCTCCTCCCTCCTTTGACCAAATATCCTGATCAGTCTTTGAGAAAAATCAGCAAGAGTAGAAACCCTTGCATGGTCCCAATGGCTGAACCACCAAGTCTTTGCTTCACCCTCAAGGTGCAACGCTGCAACTTCTACAGCCTCTCTGTCTACTACAGGATGTAGCAAGAAGAAAGCCTCTAGCTTCTTTACCCAGACCTCTGCTGCAGAAGTGAGTGATCCATCGAAAGTGGACAATAGGAATCTATTGCCTCTCATCATCCCATAGCTGAGGGGTCTTCTCTCTTATTTCTGCTGAATACATTGTGGAAAATATAGAGTCTCTTGGAAGGCTCTAGGTTTTTCTCGGTACTCAGCAAGATACTCACTTAGAATTTTGAATTCCAAGTGTTTCTCATGCTCTATTTCTCCTCCTTTGTGAGAGTAGGAAGTGCATGGTCCTTCATCTTCTCTTTCTTCAGCCTTCTCAACCTCCTTGGAGAGGCCTTTTCCAGATATAAAAACTGATGAGAGCAATCTCATCCTCAACATCATCTTGATCTCTTCTGTCTCTGCAATTCGAACTTCCACAGGCTAGGCCAAGTTCGAAGCTCTGATACCACTGTAATATTCCCTTTTAGAATTTCCAGGAAAATGGTCCTCAAGGACGTTGTATAAGGAAGAAGATGTAAAAATAAGCTGAACCGGGACTTGGATCCCTTGGTTCACCCTTCATAAATTACTCTCTCAGAAGATGAGCTCAAAGAAATAACCTTAGGAAGGTTATTCAGATCCTCCAAACCTGTATATCCCAAACAATGCTCAAAAGGGAGAGCTACAGCAATACATAAAATTCTACAAGCAGTAGCAGTGAAATATCAACACATATGGAGTAAGAAGAATGCATAGCCTTATATTATGTGCAGCAGCAAATATATATACAAGAACTTGAGGTAAGCCCCCTCAGGTTAGGCCAAATCAGCCCGAAGACAAATGTACATGCAGAAATGTAAGCACCCAGCTACACAACCCAGCAACAAGCTATGACTGCGCAATCCATAAGGGAAAATGATTGAAAACTGATATGTATAAAAATATATAGCAATACAGGCTCAAATAAATTGGGGGAGCAAGATCTCAACCCCAGAAAACAATACTACAACAATCCTCCAAGGGATTGGCTAAAATACACTAAATGACAAAATGTCAGAGTTGCTAGGTAGCAGCAGCAACTCAAATACAATAAAAAAATGGAGAACGATGGAAATGCTGCAAAAAATTTAGAAACCTCCTCCACTAATCTTCTAAGTGAAAGGTTGCTCCCTTCACTGAAGATTACACCCTCCAATCCACAGTGTGAATCCCTCCTGCAAGGGCCCTCTGAAAATAATGCAGTATGAGAAAGAGACAACACTGGGGATGAGATGAAATGTATGGCCCAATGCCAAAATCTAAAATAAAGCTCCGGGATCTTCCTCACTGATCTCCCAGAGAAAGAATGAGCTCCTCCTCTGAAAAAATAGCTCCGGAAATGGGTGATGATGAATTCCTCACTGCAACCCTAGCAACTCAACATTTCTGCCAAGTTGGAAAACGATGTAGCTGAAGATGGTCACCTTGGCCTCAAGCCTCGATGTGAGGAGAATGAAGAACAGGTCCTCCAAAGCTTCCCAATGAAGGATAGGAAACTTCTAAACAGAAATCTCCCTTGTGCAAAGCAGCACAAACTATCTCAGTTGAACAACTGGAGAGAGAGAAATCGAAATCTTCAACATAATGAGCATTGGTTCTCTTTCCCCCTTTTATGCCAAGAGAAGGCTTCCTTGTCATGGAACCCACTCATTAGGGTTTCTCTCATCCAATAATATCCCTCCTATGAAAACTACATTGTTCCACTAGGTGAATCACTCCCTCCATGTAGCGTTGTTTGACTTGGTCAAACTGGACCTAGTCTCCTTATATTTTCCCCTTTTCACACTAGGAGATGAGCAATAAGCCCAATTAAGTGACCCTTTTGCACATTTGGAGTGTTTATTATGCTTCTTCATGGGACCCCTTACCCATTTTATTATATTTATAAAAAGGAAAGAAAAATTAATGTTCCAATTAACTTAATGAAAATTTTGGAACATTACAATCGGGCCTTAGAACTCCATAGTTCTAAGGGCCATTTGGCAAGTGGGTAAACGTTTCATCCTTTATTCCTAATAGCACTCAACAAGAGGGGACATAAGTGCCACCATTTGGATTATTGAAGTTGTTTGACTCTATTTAGAGCTTCTGTGTTATGTGTTTTAGTTTAGTTTTTATTTTCTCTCTATATATGCATGCTATTTTCTTATCTAGTATGTTTTATGTTTTGGCATGTTCACTATCTTGCTGACTCCCTTGATTATCTGTCTGTGACCAGGAATATAAGAGGAAACAACCACTCCTCTTAAGCAGGTGGGGTTTGGTACATTTTTGCACCAAATCCACCTACACAACCTCTATTCCCCCACTTTTTCATCTCCGCACATATTTCCCCTCCGCACACTTCTTAACACCGCCTCGTTCAGTGGTAACACTTTGGCGAAATGTCACATAAAACTCAATCAACCTCCTATGGTGCAAAATAATGCACTAGTTTTAGATAAATCATAATATAAGTTTCTATTGGTTCACACTATTTCAAATTATCATAGTTAAATATTGTGCAGAAGGAAGTCATGTACAATGGAAACGTCTATGCAAACATAAACTATGTGCAAAGGAAAAATAATTTCTAATATTTCTTTAATAATTATAGGATTTGAAAATTTGATAAATCAATAAAACAATGCAAGAAATCACATTGCAAAAAAGAAAACACGTCATAGGACAATGAGTTAGTTACATAACCTTCCTATGCTAGGGACTATAGCAATTTCCTCATGGTCAATAGTCCCTTTACTGTGGATTACTTTGTTGATATTTTGTAAATTTTTTCTTTTCAAAACAACATAATATAGTTTAAATTTTGATCCATGAGTTCTGAATGACCTGTTATGGATTGAAATTCTATTGGTATAATAGATGACAGGGACAAAACATACAAGTGGATGGTATCTAGAAGGTACAAGAATTTTAGCACCAGGAGGAAAATATAATTGTGATCTTTATACATGTTAGTTAGTATCTACTACATAGCATGAATAAATAACATACAATGAGTAACATATTGTCATTATTTAGTTATCTAAAATGTATCACGAAACTTTAAAAGGTAATGTGACGATTCTCCCACTAATTCTATTTATTATGTCTGCAGGTGCATTAGTCAGGTGTTCAAAATAAGATATCATGAATAACATATCATCATTAGTTAGTATCTAATACATATCTTGAAATTTTAAAAGGTAATGTGACAACTATAATAAAATTCTGAACCAAATACTATGAAGTGCATTATTAAATTTCCAAACAAATTTTACTTTAATTTTCATTATATTTGATTCACAACTTTTCAGGAAGTGTGTGTATTATAGCATCATTTCTCACCTCGACATGATTCATGATTGCTTCATGGCTTTATGGGCACCCATTCCTACAGACTTGGACAAATTCACTTAAAAACAGTGGAAAATCCTCCATACGCGACTATGCTCGTGTTTTTCCGCGTGTATACGCGAGTACAGCTAGACTTTTCCACGTATGCCATTTTAATGATTAAAAAAATATATAAAAATCCCTAATTTCGCGCTGGGTTGATGGTTACTCAGGTAGTTCAACCACCCCAGCCCGTGGCCAACTGTTTCCAACTGCTGAAACTACTTGGAGGGACTATAAAAAGACCTCATATGTATGGCCTAAAGGGAGAGAGAGAATTATTATTATTATACTCTGTTGGTTCCCTATCCAAGTCTGATTCCCCGTGCCTCCTGCACTTTCCCAGTTCATTTCAGGAAACCCTTGTTTCCTTGAGATACACATCCCTTTATATGTTATCTCGTGTGCACTCATTTGGAAGGAGTCTTAGCAAGGCAAGGGCTGGACGGATCCGGACGACGGTCTGCGAAGGCCTTGGAAGGATCAGGTGATCTCTCCACTTACTTTTGTACGTACTATTTTTATAATACAGAAGTATCATGCTGTTCCCGAAGTAAAACGTGTC
Organism: Pinus albicaulis; assembly: GCA_034641835.2. Lineage (NCBI taxonomy): Eukaryota > Viridiplantae > Streptophyta > Pinopsida > Pinales > Pinaceae > Pinus > Pinus albicaulis. The sequence continues at coordinate 264,369 of MU968363.1, read as the reverse complement.
AGTGTATGCTTTAATGTGTGAAGAATATTTGTTATATAAGCATTTATGATGATTTATTTAATGTTTTATATGAATCTCGCTAACATATAGAGTAGAAATATACTGTACAACTTGTCCTTTGTGCTGGTTTCTTCTTGTATTTCAGGTGAAAGAGGAAGGACGGTTGCAGGGAGTTTGAACTCCACGTGGATCTACTTCAAACGTAGGACCAACGGGTAAACCTCTCATTCTACTCGATTTCGTTTTTATGAATGTGCATGATCGTGTGAGTCTCTGTTAAATAGTACGCCCCTGCTCTGTGGAAGTTGAATCCCAACCAACCTCTAGGGTGTTAAATCCCCGAAACAGAACTGGCGACTCCGCTGGGGATCACATTTTTGTGATTCTCCTGTTGGGTTGTTTCAGCTGTTTGGTAGGATACCAACAGTTTTTTCTGTCTTTTACAGTCCAGTTTGCTTTCTTGCAGTCAGTTTGAAGCTTTGATACCTTTCCCAGGCTTGTACTTTTTATTTTTCATTATCTTTCTTTGTATACGCAGTTTTGTTTGCACACAGTCGCGTATACCCGCGAGTTTGTGTAGAAGGAACCGCGTATACGCGGGTTTCCCTCAACACAGACGCGTATACACGCTTGTTGCATAACTGCAAGGTCGCGTATACCTAGGCTGAGTTTGAAATTTTAAGATTCTGGTGTTTTTGGTCTTTTCTGGCTGTGGAGGTCTGTGTCTGCAGAGTCTCTGTACTTACTGGAGTGTGACAGAAGTGGTTTAAAGTCTTGTTTCTCTTTCGTTTGTCCGAAAACTGATCTTTTTGGCAAAGTGTTCTTGTTGGTGCTAGCACTCCTGGATTGAGTTCCAAGATCGCTTTCTGAGCGTTCTTGGCTGTTCTGCTTTACCAGAACAGAGAGCTTCTGCTCACTGACTCGTTCCTATCTTTGTGTTGTGCTTTGCATTGCGTTCTTTGCTTTTTTTTCGATTGGTTTTCTTGAGTTTCATAAGCTAGGGTCTCCTGTCTTTGTGTTGTGCTTCGCATTGCGTTCTTTGCTTTGTTTTCGATTGGTTTTCTTGAGTTTCATAAGCTAGGGTTTTGTTGCAATTTTCGAAGATCTTTTCTTGTTTCTTTGGAGTTTTGTGTTGCAACGAATTTGCACTATTTCTCTTGGCTGTTTGATTGAGTTTTTGGTCTTCCGTTGCTCTCATTGATCTTGCTATCATTAGCCTTATAAGGTTTGGGGGCATAGCTGAAGTTTATGCTTGAAATTCGGTCTCGTTTTAGCTTGGATTGGGATAGTTGTTCTTGGTTTTCTTGAAACTCTTGTTTTATAAAACTGAAAAGCCCAAAAACATTTGTTTTGCTTTTTGTTTTTGCATATCAAAAACTCAAAAAACATTGTTTCTTGTTTTTCGTTTTTGTTGTTGCCTTTTTAATTTTCGTTTGGCTTCATCTTTTGGGACTTTAGTGAAATTTCTTGCTTCTAGTTTTTAGCTTGATTTTGAGGAGAGGGTGTCTTTTGAGTTCTTCTTCTTCTTGTGGAGTATTTTGGTGTCTTATATTGAGAGTTCTTGTTTGCAAGAATTGGCTTTCTGGATATCAAAAGATGAGTTAAAACTGAAGGAGCCCTTTTGGGAAATTTCACCTTGTTTCAAGGGACTTTTTTGCATCTTAGAATTTACATGCTAGTGGTCATTTGCATTAGGTGCATTGAATCATTTAGTTAGCTTCTTAATTTTTGTGCGTGTGAGTTTGTAATTCGAAAAGGAAAATATATTTTTTAGCCTCGTAGAACTTACATAGAAATTGCTCTTCATCGAAAGACAAAGAACTGCATGTGCATGTAGTCAGGTTTATTAATTTCTTTTGCGTCAGAACATCATTGGTTTCAACTCCATATCCTTATGACTTAATACAACAGCCCTTAAAATAAGCGATTTAATCTAAAATCAACTAGCAAGTTTTATTAAGTGTCAATCACCAACTAGCTAGGTTGTAGGGCCTTGGAATAGGAGAGAGGAGAGTTAACTCTCCAAGGCCGCTCAAAAAAACATAGAAGTTTATTAATTGAGCGAAATCCAACTCCAGAGGGACTCGCTCTCATCCAAGCACCAAGCGAGGAAGTGAAGGCTGAGAAGAGGGATACCCCCCTCCGATTAGTCAGACCCAACCAAGACCGTTCCGCCCAAATTTTCTTCGATACGGATTGGTGTCCATAGTTGCTGTTCCTGTAGGTTCCACACAGTGACTCATGGGGAATAGTCTGCGGGTACCCTCGAGTGCGTACATCGCATCCTCGCAGAGGCAGCATCTGGGGTGCCCTTGCGAAGCTTGGGTGCTTGAGCCGGCAAAGGCTGTCGTTAGGAGGTCGGCGTAACTGTTTCTGATACCTTCGCTAGTTGTTCTGGGCCCTAATCATCCCAGACCGCTTTCGGAAGGCCCTATACTTCGCTTTCCTGTATTTTGGTGTCCGGTCCTCATCACCCGGAGCGGAAATACTTGGAGGCTGTTTGCTTGCTGTTTCTCAGGGTTTTGATTTTAGTGAGTGCTCTTTGCTCCTAGCTTGCCTAGCTTTTCACTTTTCTTGAGTCTAATATAATAAGTTTGTAAAAGTGGCTGATCAAGCGCCTCGACGTTCGAGGAGAGTCCGGGGGTTATCTCCCGAGAGTGCAGAGCCTTCTTCGAGAAGGCGTAGGAGCGATCTAGCAGGTGGTTTTCACCCTGTAGAGTCTGACGCTGTGGAGAGAGATCCTCCACTAAGGTCTGAAGGTTTCGTTGCCGATTCCGGTGTCGGTTCCGAGAGGAGCGTTTCGCTCACCTCGAGGGTATTGTTTCCTCAGGAGGAAGATTTTCAGATAGAAGATATACCTGAGCCTGCAGCTACAGGTCCATCTCCTCTTCCTCTTGATCATCCGTTTGTTATTCAGTACGTCGGACCGGAGTCTGAGAGACCGCCGGATCTTCCATATCTTTCTTATCTTTCGATGGCCACGACCGGGAACGCGGCTTCTACCGTGAGTGCTGCGGGCATTCAGACCCCTGCTTCTGTCGAGGCAGGGGGCACTCTTGCTCTATCTTCGAGTGCTTCTAGCACTGCTATGTTTGGCTCGGGGTTCACCCAAGCATATGCTTCTCAATCTGGTCCCTTTGTTTCAGGGATGTCCATTGCTGGAAATCCCTCTTTTTCCTTTACCGCCGGTGCAGCTGGATCTACGCCCATGTCCAACATGGCTAGTGGATCGGCTTCTTTTCAGGGTTTCCCCTTTGGGACTGGGCATATTCCTAGTCCCAATCCTTCTTTAGGGTCGTTTCCTTTTACGTCCCAGACCCAAAGTTTCAATCCTTGGGCTCAGGGGCCAAGTTCGACCGCTTTTATGGGATGGAATCCTATGTTTGCAACGTCTGGGGCAGGGAATCAGTTCATCGCGAGTCATCCAGGGAATGCTTCTTTCCCGGCATCGAGTGCTTATCAGTCTTTTTCTCCTCTATCTAATGCATGGAACCCCTACTAGGGGCTTACATCTTCAGTCAATACTTCAGCGGGGGGAACTAGTCTGGGTCTTGGTAACTCGGCGTGGGGAGGAGGTTCTTCTCCGTTTTCTACGGGTCCTTTCTGGCAGCCTGGTGCCTCATCAAATCCAGGCTATTCTTTTCAGAATGTGGGAAATCCATCCCATCAAGGATGGAATTCTCACGCTCCGCCGCGATTACCATTTCTGGCAACGTTAAACTTGCCAGACTTGGCGAAGTTAACTAATGACCCGATTCGATATAGTCCGGGTTGGCCTCCGGTTCCAGCCAAACTTCCTTCAGACATTCCTAAGTTTGAAGGTAAGAATGGTGAAGATCCGGCAGACCACGTCACCACATTCCACTTATGGTGTTCATCCAACTCTCTGATCGACGATTCGATTAGATTGAGATTATTTCAGCGCACCTTAACTGGAAACGCCGCGAAGTGGTATATAGAGCTTACTGGGGGCAGTTTCGCCACATTTGGAGAACTGGATGTCACTTTTCTTAACCATTTCCAGTTGCCTGTCAGATATGAGGCTGGGACCGAACTCCTGGCTAATTTTAAGCAAGATGAGGCAACTCACATTTCTGATCATATTCAGGAATGGAGGAGAAGGAAGAGGCTAATTAAAGCCCATATTCCAGGTGAGTTCCTTCTCGAGTGGTTTTTGAAATCGCTTCAGTCAGATATTTCAAAGGATGTATCCATGTCAGGGGTATATTCCGAGGAGCAGGCCATCTTTAGGGCCCAGCAGCTAGAGTTGATCTATTCTCAGTCTGGCATGCTTTACAAGTATTTGCCCAATGCTCCTCACTCCAAATTGGATCTATCGAAACCCAAACCTGGTCCGCATGGTGACAAACACTTGCCTGGACGGCCGCAGGTGCAATGCACCGCTTTCAATTGCAAGCAGCTTGTATTTACACCGTTTTTCCCGTCGCCGTGCTCGCGATTTCATCACCTTCCCAGTCTTTGTCCATTAATGTTGTCCAATCTTCTGAACCCAAAGGAAATCAACAGTCCGATGGGAAGAAGAAGGGACGTAATAACAAGAAGAAGGGCAAGAATGGGAAGGGCAATGCAAATAAGACCAACGAGCGTGTTGGTGAAGGGCAAAAGGAGAAAAAGAAAGTTAAGTTTCCGTGCAAGATTTGTGCTGGAGACCATCTCACGCATCTTTGCCCGAAAATTCAGGATGCTCAGCGCCTGTTATCTCAGCAAGGTTCTTCTAGTTCCCAGGCTGTGCTAACAAACCCTTTTCCCCAAGGGCAGCAATTAATTGCTGGCGCGAATCAAAATCCCGGGGCTTCCTCTGGAGGTCCTCAGGAAGGGGAAATTCCATCGAATATCTTTATGATGAGTGCTCACGTGGATGTCGCTACGAGATCCCGTGATTATGGCGGAGAGGAATCTTCCAAAGCTAAGGAAGTTCCTGATGCTACTGAGCCGCTTCATATCACGAAGCCAACTGTCGAGTCTATGCCTCGGATACCGAAGGCATCCTCTAAGCGGTCAACGATTAATCCGAACATGAGGGCTGCCCAGAACTACTCGATTGTAGAAGATCTGGCGCAGAGTCCTTGTGCTATGTCACCTTTAGAGGTACTCCAGTCTTGTCCGGCTCAGCGCAGTGCTTTGCTCACTGCCATTGGAGCTATAGATCCGAAAAATTCTCTTCTGATTACCTTTGATATGAAGAATTTTAAGAAGAGACTTCCTCATCATATGGCCTTCCATATTAAATCATCGTACCGGAAGACTAATATCTTTCGCACGGTCGTTGATGACGGTGCTTCTACTTGCGTGATGTCTCTCGCATGCTGGAAGACACTAGGATCTCCCAAAGCTGTTCCATCTAGCACTATTCTTACTGCATTCGATGGCCATTCTCATAGGCCCCATGGTATTGTCCCGGCTTTGCCTATCTGTGTTGGGGGCAAAACCGTTAACATAGAGGTTGAGGTAGTAGATGCAGCCTTGGACTACAACCTTCTGTTGGGGAGAAACTGGATATATGATATGGATGCCATTGCATCTTCACTATTTCGGATAGTATGTTTCCCCCACGAAGGGAGGATAGTTACGGTGGATTAACTGGACTGTCCTCCTGTAGACCTGGATGCGCCTCCTGACTCATCTGTCCCTAAGTTGGACAATACTAAGGCACCTATCAAGAATCTGGGAGTTGGAATGTATTCTTCCCTGATGGGATCTTTTGATCTTCCTCCTCCTAAGGTGTCTATCAATGCTATTTCATCCTCCAAGGCTCCCCTTCGAAGAGAGTTCTTTCGAACTCATTATTTTTCTGACCCTTGGACCTTACCTTCCCCAACTGCCACTTTGGAGGAAGGGCAAGTGGGTGGAATGGCATTCCCGATTTCTGCAGCTGAGATTGCATATCAGTCTGTTGTTGACACTGCAGAGTCTGATCCAGCTCCTCTTTCGCCGGAAGAGTTGGATGGTGATGTGGCTCCGGCTTGGACGCTTACTTCTTCTTCTGCCCAGGATTGTCTAGATACAACTCTTCCATCCGAAGAGGCCATCCTGGAAGCAATGACAGGTATAGAGAGACCGTGGGATGACTTGCATCATCGGTCTTACTTCCTACCTGACTTGAGCGAAGTCGAAGCTAGTTTTCCAAGTCCTCAGTCTCCTGGACCTGTTCACCCAGCCTTGAGCCCCTTAGCACCAGCACAGGTTTATGCTGAAGGGAACATGGCTGTGATCTCTCCGACTATCCCGGTGAACATCTCCAGGAATCCCAACATTATCGAGAACGTTTTCATTGGAGCTGAATGTTCCCGTGAAGAAGTTCAAATCTATACCGAGCTCTTCAAAGAGTATAGGGATGTTTTTGCTGGGTCTTATGAGGAAATGCCTGGCATAGACCCATCTATCGTCCAGCATGAGATCAAGACGTATGAAAACGCTAAGCCGGTCAGGCAAAAACTTCGTCCGGTTAATCCTAGGAAGGCAGCAGCTATCAAAGCTGAAGTTGAAAAGCTGCTTAAGGCGGGATTCATTTTCCCAGTTCCTCTGACTGAATGGGTTTCAAACCCCGTTCCTGTTGATAAAAAGCAAGGAACAATTCGAGTGTGCATAGATTTCAGAGACCTGAATAAGGCGTGTCCTAAAGATAATTACCCCACACCCTTCATTGATCAGATTATTGATGAGTGTGCTGGTAACGAAATTTTTTCCTTCATGGACGGTTTTTCTGGTTATAATCAAATTACTATCCGTCCAGAAGATCAACATAAGACCGCATTTATTTGTCCCTGGGGTACGTTTGCATATAAGAAAATTCCTTTTGGTCTGAAAAATGCTGGAGCTACTTTTCAGCGGGCCATGTCTTACGCCTTCCACGACATCAAGAAAATTATAGAGGCATACTTAGATGATCTAGCTGCTCATTCTCGAAAGAGGATGGATCATCCAGGACACCTCCGGCAAATATTTGAGAGATGTCGTTTTTATAAAATTTGTTTGAATCCGAACAAGTGCGTTTTCGCGGTAACATCCGGTCGGCTGTTGGGATTTATCGTGTCTAGTGAAGGGATAAGGGTAGATCCCTTCAAGGTTGAGGCAATACTTCGATTGCCTCCCCCGTCTTCAATCCGTCAACTTCAAAGTATCCAAGGGAAGTCTAACTTTCTTCGGAGGTTTATCGTTAACTATGCTGAGATTACAAAGGGATATATGAGACTGTTGAAGAAAGGAGTCCCTTTTCTTTGGGACGACTATGCTCAACGCTCATTCGATGCCTTGAAAAGGCATTGACCTCTGCTCCTTTACTGAGTCCACCCGATTATAGCAGAGATTTTCTTTTGTATCTGGCTACAGCAGAATCTACCATTGGTATGGTTCTGGTTCAGGAGGATGATGCTCTGGCTGAGCATGTTATTTACTACCTTAGTCGAGGACCGGTAGGACCTGAACTGCGATACACCCCGATAGAAAAGTTAGCCTTAGCAGCAGTTCATGCTGTGCAGCAACTCCGGCATTATATTATTCTTCGCAAAACTTATGTCTTGGCAACTGCCAATCCATTTCAGTTTGTCCTCAGCAGGCGAGTGATTGGGGGCAAATATAATAGATGGATTGTGATTTTACAAGAATTTGATCTAGAGTTCATGTCTGCCAAATCCAACAAGTCATTAGTTTTTGCGGAATTGATCTCCGAGTTGCCTTGTGGAGAGGCGATGATCTATGATGAGTCCTTTCCGGACGAACACTTGTTTCTGATCTCTCCACAAGATCCTTGGTATGGGGACATCATTGTATATCTCCAGACTACGAAGTTTCCCTCTTCTTTTTCGAAAGATGAGCGTCGTAAGCTGCGTCACTTAGCTAAAAGTTATCTGATTATTGGTGATGCTTTGTACCGTCGAGGGGTTGATTCAATCCTAAGACGCTGCTTAACTTTCGAAGAAGCTGAGGCTGTGCTCAATGATTCTCACGGTGGAGCTTGTGGGGGTCATTTATCAGGGCTTGCTACAGCCCAAAAGATTTTGCGTGCTGGCTACTTCTGGCCCTCGATTTTCAAAGATTGTATTGAATCGGTCAAGAAGTGTCATCTTTGTCAGGTGTATACTCGAAAAATGCGCGCTCATCCAGCTCCGCTTTTTCCAGTCGTTACTGTCGGACCCTTTACAAAGTGGGGTATGGATTATACTACTTGTAACCCGCCTTCGGAAAAAGGTCACAAGTACATTATCGTAGCGGTAGACTACTTTACGAAGTGGGTCGAAGCTATGCCTACTTTTGGGAACGATGGTGAGACTGCAGCTCTTTTCTTCTTCAACCAAGTTATCGCTCGTTTCGGTATACCTATAGAGATTGTCACTGACCATGGCAGTCACTTTCAGAACAGTATGATGGCCGAGTTGGCTCTTAAATTGGGTTTCCGGCAGGAGCATTCATCTCCATATTATCCTCAGGCCAATGGCCAGGTGGAAGCCGTGAATAAGTCCTTGAAGACAATTCTTCAACGGACGATTGATAAACATAGATCCAACCGGCACATTATGCTATATCCTGCACTCTGGGCGTACAGGACGTCAGTTAAAACTGCAACTGGCTTTACTCCGTTTCAGTTAGTCCACGGGGTAGAATCCGTATTTCCCATTGAATGCGAGATTCCTTCCCTTAAACTGGCTGTTGAGCTTCTTCTTGACACTTCTAGTCTGGCAGAGCGGCTTCTTCATCTGGAACATCTTGATGAGCAGCGTCGAGATGCCGCCACGTTGAACGAAGCGCATAAAAACCGAGTCAAAGTCCAGTACGATAAGGCGGTTAAGCCTAGGGTCTTTTCCGAAGGCGACCTTGTTTTGGTCTATGCCCAAGAAAAGGATGCCTTGGGGGCAGGAAAGTTTAAGTCGATGTGGTATGGCCCCCATATCGTCAAAAAGGTCCTTAAGAAAGGAGCGTATACCTTGGTTGACTTCGAAGGAAACGAGTTGTCGGAGCCCCGAAATGGGCTCTATCTGAAGAAGTATTATGCCTAGGCTTTGGCCTGGAATTTTGCTTTGTATATAGTAGTTTTTGTCTTGTACATATCTGTTTGATTTTCGATTTTTGATGGGATGGTGATGTTTTTTTTGATCTGCTTTGGCAGGTTGTGTTGATGTCATGAGTCATTATGGTTTCGCCGATGGTGCTAGTAGACACACCCGGAACTTAGCTTCCGCGGCTGGGGTGCTTCATTATCCTTCCGGTCAGCTGTTGGTATCAAGAGGAGTCTGCATTGGTCCTGCTTCCAATAACGTAGCAGAATACACTGCAAATATTCATCTACTCTGAGGCAATATCTGCAAGATCTTTGTGCTTTGGACTCCCAGCTGGTGGTGTCGCAGTTGAACAACACTTATCGGGTACGAGATCCAGCTTTATTACGATTGTTCTTGAGGGTACGTTTGTTACAAAGGTCATTTCAATTTTTAACATTCATTCATATTCCTCGAGCTGACAATTGGTTTGCTGACTCATTAGCTAATCAAGCTTTAGATTGGCATATTAATCATTCAATACAATAAATTTTAATCATCAAAAACATCATATATTTGATACATTTATCACATCACATCAAAATATCGCTGTATATATATCATCAGTATGTCAAAAAACTTTACAAAATTTTGGATCCATCAATGCCGTACAAAACTTGGGCTTATGCCCCATCATGTTCAGTCTCAAAAAATATACAGTCATCTAATATGTAAAAACTATCTACTCCCGAGGACCCTGCCCAGCGTTCCTATAGAACATCACTGCAGTGGCCACACGGCGGAACAGTCTAACCCAGTCCCGGGGTACTCCTACAACCCGTCTCTGGACGGCTTCTGGCAAGTCCTCCACAGCAGCCAGAGGGATTTGGCGGGTTAGCCCCTCCAAGTTTCTCTGCACGGCCTGGAGGGTCCTGTCAGAATCCGTTGTCTCTGCTTCACCTCTGCGGCGCTTGTGACGTGCTAGGCCCTCAGGACGCACTGGTCCAACATCTGAAACATGATCATTTTTTATTTGTCAGTCATTATGAATCCAATCCAAAAACATGTTTGTTTTTCATTTTTCATACATATTTGAAAAATCCAAAAAAAAATCATATAAGTTAAAATTTTTTGAAAAAACTTACCGACTGCTCCCCATGCTGCACCGGGTGGAAGTACTAGATCTGGATCTCCTCGGAAATCCATCCCGGCATAGGGGTAGTCATCCACTACGATGATTTGTTCTCTCCACCATAAGAAGAACTCATCATCCCAGGTGGTGCGGGGTACTTCGCTGCCCCCCAGTCTCTTCATCATGTCTGCCCAACGGGCAATTCTTGGGTCCCGAGGGCTGCTGATAGTTGAGATGACTTTGGGTCTCAAAGCTGGAACTCTCTCGAAGAAGAATGTAGTCAAAATGGTCCCATAGCCAAAGTGTTTTGTATGTGTTTTGCGAATGGAGGTCAGTTGTTGTTTCATGTTCAGTAGCAGGGCAGTGCACCAATCATACACATGAATTAAGCACTCTACAACTATGCTCATGTGCGTCCTGGACGCCTGATGCAGTGAGGCAGATCCTGCCACTCTGCCAATGGTGAATAGGAGGATCTTCATGTGCAAGTCCCTGATATCTCTGATTGCAATCTGTGTGCCAACTTTCTTGGAATTTTCTATGCAATAGATTTGGACATAATCCTCCACGGTTAACCCTCCCAGGGGCTTTCCGTGCAGATCCACTGGGTCTCCCCTCCTGGAGAGTCCAGTGATGAAGTATATATCTTCCACCTCTATGCGTAGTGGCATTTGATCAATGATGAAACAATCCTGATCCGGTTCCCAATAATTTACCAGCATTTCAAGCAATCTCACATTACTTTTCATATTGGGCATTTTGAAAATTTGAATAATCCACAGTTTCGGAGGACATTTTGTGCTGCGCGATCTTCCATGACCTCTTGGTCTATTGCACTATGCTCGCGTTCCCTCCATGAAATTGTCATCCTGAAAAAATTCATTAAAATTTGCATTAGAAACTCATTTTTGAAATTCGGACTTGCGCATACGCTAGTTTCGCTGTGCACAGTCGCGTATACACGCGACTTTCCTTCTTTGAACCCGCGTATGCGCAGATACGCGTTTTTTAATAAGTGTTTCCAGGTAAAAATCCACTTAATTTTAAATTTTAAACGGACAAAATGAATCAACAGGATGAATAAGGAGCCTACCTGAAGTTTCGCTGAATTCCGACGGTCGGTTGTTGCTGATTTGACGAAACAAGTTTTAGCTCCAGAGCTCTTTTCCAAATCAGCTATGCAATAATGAACCAATTGAGAGGTAATTTGTGTATTTATGGCTAAAAAATTGAAAATTTTCGCAAAAATTTCCTTGTGCTTATTTTTTTCGATCTGTCTTATGCTGTATAACTCGATTGCTTGGAAGTGCCCAGTTTGGTATATTTCAGGTACATTTTGACATTTTCGAGATTTTTCCCGGTTTCTGGCCCATGTGTTCAGACTCTTCACGGCAGGTATATGATCTTCAATGGCATATAGGTTAGGGAATCACTTTCCGTTGCATCTTGCATTCTAGCCTCCATACTGATCACTTGCCTTAGGGTCGATCCCATTAGGTCATGAGTATTATACCCATTTCACTCGCCGATTATTTAATCATGACTTGATGGTAGAGCCTTCCTTTACATGGGCTTCCTAGTTAGTTCCTCGCTATCACTTGTTGCCCATGCTGCTTTTTATGTAGGCTCGGGAGTCCTCTTTAGTCCCGCCATGTCTTTCGTGCTGAAGCTTCATTCTTCTCCTTCATCACTTATCTTTTTCTGGCTTATACCCTAGAGGCTCCCTGGTGTCGTTAAGTTGTATTACTGCATTGCATATTGGCTGCTTGTTTATCCTGGCCTTTAGCCAGCTTCATTTGGACTCGATGTTTAAGCCAACTTTTGACCTTGACTTTCTGTACAAGTTAACCATTGCATGCACTTAGCTATCACGACTTGACACCTTTGTACCCATGGATGGAACGTTCCTCTGAGTATCACCGACCAGTTTTCGCCACCTTGCATTGAGCATAGGATTGTTCCAAACCCCGGAACTAGTGCATCTGCTTTCTTGATACTCGTTCTATCCATTGTATCATAGCATTCTTTTATTCTTTTTCAGGCTTATTATGAAAAAGACAAAAAAAAATCAAATATAACAAAAAGAGCGGGAACGGGATGTATCTTCGTTATTTTGATGGCAGTACAGAGTCAGTTTGTCGCCCTTGAACAAAGCACATATACTTATATATCTTTCCTTCATTTGGGATGGTTCTAGTTTGACCTAAGTTCAGCCTTTACCATGTTTCACTTGTCAGTTCTCCCCCGGTTGGTTATCTCTTCCAATCATATGGAGAGTTTGTTTTGCCTCCTGCAAGACAGACTTATACAGTGTCACTTTTTACCGCCATGGTCATCACAGAGTCGTGCTTTTGTTCAAGGGAAGTCTAGCCTGAGTCGGCCATTCTGCGGTGTCTCTTGACTCATTATTCAGTCGGCCTTCCCGGTCTTGTCAGTATCATGTTCTATCACATCAGATGTTTTGATCTTCTGCTCGTGCTGGTTTGAGAAGGTCCCCATTGACTTCTCGCCGGCGGGTTTGTCTCTTATCGACTACGACACATTGCTCTGAGAGCAAACCTAGAGCCGCACCTTGGGCCTATTTCCATCATTGATAGGTGACCTCGTGCTCAGCATTTGATCATCATCATGGGTCTTTGACCGAGTGGTTTCCCCTGTGTTCGACGTCAGCACACATTATCACACTTGGGATTCGTGCAGTACCTGGATTTCCATTTGACCCTATCGGTGGATTTCTCGCCTTTGTGTCAGCTTTCATTATTGGTTGGTTCAGAGGGTTTCTTCCGTGCGCTAGCTTCATCTTGTGCACGTCGGAAACGTACTTCGGTTTTGGTTCCATCACTCTACTTCGTCCGATTCCTTCCAAATCTTGGCCTGCGGGTTACACTCGCGCTGGACCGATGTGGGATGCCTTAATGCCTTCCTTCCAGCAGATATTTTCCCATCGACTTCGACTCATTGCTCTGGGAATAAGGTCTAGAGTCTTTTTGTCAGTACCTTAGGGTTTGCAGTCATCAGTGGCAGACTCTTCGCTATCGACAGTGGGGATTCATCATTGCCTCCCGATTGGTAGATTCTTTCAAGTGTTCGACTTCAACTCATTCATTCGCACTTGTCAGATTGTACTGGGGCACCTTGACACTCATTATCATTATCGGTGGGTTGTCTCACGTTGGTTAACGGGAAACATCATTGCCCGGTAATCCAACGATTTCTCACATGGTCGACTTCAGCTCATTTATTCCCAGTGTGTATAATTGTGCCGTTGTGATCGGTGAAGACCTCGGGTTGCATCAGCATTTCTCGGTTCACTGTTGACAGTTCTCTCAGTTTCTGCCAGTGTTGCCGTCCACCCTTATATGTTGCAGTTCAGCACAGCAGCATCTTATATGTTGATCCCCGAGTTGCGTGATTGTACCGCTTGATCCGCCTCTTATGATCCGGTACTTGGAGATTCAGTTACTTGATCAGACATCCAGTTGCACTATCTTTGATCAGCTTTCTATATGTGATACTTGGACATTGATACAGACTTGTCTTTCCGGGCCCTGCTCAGATGATTCACTATGTATTTTCAGTTCAGTTTGGATCTATTCAGTACTTTCTATATATATGATGTATTTTTGACTGAGCATGGGTATGCCCGCCTCAGCATGGGTTGACTCTCTGGTTTCTTTCATTGGTTTTTAGCAGGCTGAAATCTGGTGAAGTCCTCTCTTGTCCTTGCGAAGTTCTTTCTATGTGCATAATACATTTCGGCCATCATGTACCCCTTCTGACCTCATATATTAGGGGGCATCTGTTATAGCCTCATTTCTCACCTTGACATGATTCATGATTGCTACATGGCTTTATGGGCACCCATTCCTACAGACTTGGACAAATTCACTTAAAAACAGTGGAAAATCCTTCATACGCGACTATGCCCGTGTTTTTTCGCGTGTATACGCGAGTACAGCTAGACTTTTCCGCGTATTCCATTTTAATGATTAAAAAATATATAAAAATCCCTAATTTCGCGCTGGGTTGATGGTTACTCAGGTAGTTCAACCACCCCAGCCCGTGGCCAACTGTTTCCAACTGCTGAAACTACTTGGAAGGACTATAAAAAGACCTCATATGTATGGCCTAAGGGAGAGAGAGAATTATTATTATTATACTCTATTGGTTCCCTATCCAAGTCTGATTCCCCGTGCCTCCTGCACTTTCCCAGTTCATTTCAGGAAACCCTTGTTTCCTTGAGATACACATCCCTTTATATGTTATCTCGTATGCACTCATTTGGAAGGAGTATTAGCGAGGCAAGGGCTGGACGGATCCGGACGACGGTCTGCGAAGGCCTTGGAAGGATCAGGTGATCTCTCCACTTACTTTTGTACGTACTATTTTTATAATACAGAAGTATCATGCTGTTCCCGAAGTAAATGTGTTGTTGTATGCTTTAATGTATGAAGAATATTTGTTATACATGCATTCATGATGATTTATTTAATGTTTTATATGAATCTCACTAACATATAGAGTAGAAATATACTGTACAACTTGTCCTTTGTGCTGGTTTCTTCTTGTATTTCAGGTGAAAGAGGAAGGACGGTTGCAGGGAGTTTGAACTCCACGTGGATCTACTTCAAACGTAGGACCAATGGGTAAACCTCTCATTCTACTCGATTTCGTTTTTATGAATGTGCATGATCGTGTGAGTCTCTGTTAAATAGTACGCCCCTGCTCTGTGGAGGTTGAATCCCAACCAACCTCTAGGGTGTTAAATCCTCGAAACAAAGATCTCTCATTTGAGATAAACTAGGATCACCCTCACTATTTTGTTTCTATTATGTTTGCAACTATAATTCAGTTATTTAATTTTAATGAAATAAAATTTTCTTTTTGATGCATATTTCTATTTATAATTATATGTGTATTCTCTTTGTTTTTTTTAGATAAATTCAGATCAATTTGGAGGGCTTCTCACTAGTTACTGTGCCGAGTTCATGAAGCACCGCCATGAGTAAAATTGGCATACTAGCCATTGTGCTTTCTTTCCAGATTTAGTGGCCCCTCAAGATATACATGCTAATTCCCAAATTCCATGGGTGGGTGCAAGTTATGGATATTTTTCTTTTTTCCTATTTAGTAGACCTTCGACAATTGTAGGTTGGATTGATTAAATGAATTGTTGGGTGCATTGCACCATGATACTCTCATATTCAACGTGGTGATGTCTATTTTCATTCCTACTCACATAGAAACCATAATTTTTATATCATACTCTCACAACTTCCTCAACTTCCTCAAGGTAGCTATGGTTTAGTTTTTCCTTTTCTCAATGAATTATATTTGTTTGTGCTTTACTAGCGTCGATTTCTTCATGTGGTTTTTTCGCCTCTTTTCCAGGTTTGCTACATGAATTCCAAGGGGTCAATTTTCTATCATACAAGGTGGAATACACTCCTTTAGAGTACGGTGCTATGCAGACTTAAAAGCATGTAAAATCTTAAATTTTTCTACGATTAATATTTCCCTCTTAATGTTCTTTGAACACACTATTATTCCTACATCACGGTATTCTTTCCTCCTTTAATGGGTATTTCCTAAGTACTTTTTTCGTTAGCCTATTTGGAGGCATCTCCTAATTCCATAGAACTAATTTACGTAACACGTGTTGATTTAATGCGCAAGGTCGCTCCAATTTTCGGTTGCCATTATAGATAATGACTTGTCTCTATTCTCAGTATAACTTTGCTAAATTTCTTTCATTTCATTTGGTTAAAAATATCTGTTTCTCTCCTGCATCCCTCATACTTATGTTAGAGTACCAAGGAAAGGGTACAAACTCCCCTTATTACTAGTAATTAAGTCAAGGGTTTTTCTAAATAATTTCCAATAGGGCCATAAGGTCATAGCCATTTCGATTTGAACTTCTATATTTGTGAGGTTTCAAAATTCTTGGAGAAGGTATTTGCAATCCCCTTTTGAGTCCTTGTTTTTAATGTAGGTTATTACTCCTTTTATGGCACTTGCAAATGTAATTTATTTATATGTACTAATGGTGTAACGAGAATTGTGTTGGAAGAGGACAGTCAAGTGCTTCAAAACATAGGTATGATCTTATTTTGTTACATGGGTTGTTTTAATATTTATTTGACTATATACTTCATTAAAGTCAAGTTTTTGTTTTACTTATTACCATATTGAGAGGTTTCTAAGGCTTAATTCCTTGCATGAATCCATGGCTACAAGTATATCATTGTCATGACTGATTGGATTCATCCTACAGGTTGGTTTCCCACATATTCGTAATGGATTCCTTGTTGCACAATTCTAGCATAGGGGTCAACTAAAATACAATTTCTCTTTTGGTTATTCAATCTTAATCTTAATCTTTGGTTATTTGGTTATTCTCTTAATCTTTTCACAATTTTACTATAGGGAGGGGATGCAATTTAATTATGAGTTACTTAATCCTTATGGAAACTTGATTGACATGTAACTTGGATTTTTTGGTGTACTTCCTACCCTTAAGAGGAAAACTCATCCAAGTTGGGTACCTTCAAGTGGTTACTACTCTATCAATAGCCCTATCCTCAATTTCTTGAACCTATACTCACTCTTTCGAATTTGGTTTTGGATTGTTACATTTCCTATAGAAAATTGCAATGACTTGTTTTAAAATAATTAGGGCACAACTCAGTATACTATATTTGAAAAGCACATAGGTAAGGATAACCTTTGCTAAATCATCAGTATTTTCCCCTTCTTGTCTTTAGAAAGAGAAGTGAATATAACCAAATTTGTTTCAGTAATTTACCCCATATATATATATATATATATATTTCACCATGTCTACCTTCCATGACCATATTTATCATAAGAATTCTTCACAGATTAGGATACTTTTCCATAAGCACACACACTCAGAGTCCACCATATATTTTTTTCTTTTCGAACTGTAAATAATTGATATATACACAAAAAATCTACATAAAATCTCTTCCACACTAGTAACGAAAGAGTATTGAAGTACTACCTACATGTATTTACTTCAATATTTAATAATCACCATTTAATCAACTAAAAACTAGACATAAACATATTTCCTAACTGTATCTATTTCTAGAAATACACTTGGGAAGACAGACTTTCCTCCCAACCTTGAAATTAGTCCACTAGTTCCCCTAGGGCCAAGATATTCTTCTCAAAGGAATGAACAACCTTTGGCAGGGAAAGTTCCCTAAGGTAAGGGTTGACAACCTCCAAAGAGTGAAAGAAGATGATCAACTAGAACCATTCATACAAGTATTTCAAACATATAAACTACTAAAATTGGGTTCAGAGTAGTAGTGGAGGGTCCTAATTTTGATGTCAATCCCATAGGGTCCAAACCCTATGCTTCCTCATGAGTAAGCCTGCAATGCAATTCATTGAAGCATATACATAAAAATTAATTCAATGTGCATATATAAAAGATATGTTATATCATTACACATAAACCATGAAGCATGAGATCATAACATATGAGAGAAGAGACATAACCTCTTTATTGATATGAGCAAATAGTAGTGGAACGGTACAACATGATCAGATCCACCACACTGAGAATGAGCATCTACACAAGGAAAAAAGGGTTACCTATAAACTCGGAAGTGCAAGAGGCATAGGGAAAAATGAGACCTCTAGATCAAAATGACTATAATGTTTATATATTATATCTTGATTTTCATTAGGCCTTCCCATGACATGTATAAATACCACCTTAAATTAGTTAATTCAATTAGGCCACAAGCTATTGTGGGTGGGCTTTGGGTAAAACCCCTAAACTAGGCTCCAAAAATATAATATTTTTTTTCATATTTGTAAGAGTATAAGTAGGTTATTTATTGTTTTACTTAAGTGTGTGTATGTGTAGTGGCTTTGGTGTGGAGAGAGTCACTTATGGAATTTGAAATATTGTTTTCTAACAAGTTTGCATGGGAAGAGGGACCCCAAGGCCATACATGAGCATCCAAACTATAGGATTTTTGAATGATGCTATAACACAACCTCATTGATTCTAGACTAATATATTTTATAAGTCTTCTTCCCTAGAATATTTTAGCATCATGCCTCTTTTTGGGTCTCCCAAACTATTTTCCTAGGATTTTCTTCCCTTATGGAAGTTTTGAAAAAGTTAATTTTCCTTTTTGTTGAAGGCCTACTTATCTCTTGTACTTATTTATTCCACCCCTACTTGGGGTCTTTCTCCAACTAAGTGATTTAATATATCTTTTTCTCCCACCATATTAAATCTTGTCTATTTCCTCCTAGGTTTTTTAGGAGGTATTTAGGGGAATATTTATTTTAATTTCACCCACCAATTATGGTTTCCCTTCTTGCCAAGAACATTGTACTCTAGTGCTTCCTTCCCAAGTAATTTCAAAAATTTTATTGATTAATGAAATTTGTTATTTACATGAACATATTTTTATTATTCACATCAATCCAAAAATCTAACATGGCTTCATCAACCATCATCTAAAAAAATATTCGAAGTATAAAAATAGCAATTCAATAACATAAAGCACAAATATTTAGTGCAATTATGGAAAAAATCACAACATGTTATCATATGGAGAGTTTAATTAAACTTGAATAAGCCATATTATCCCTTGTATGGAAATAATATTTTATGTGCTAAATTTAGTGAAATAATTATTAGAATATTAATTAAATATTATCATATTATATGTATAATTCAATAAGTAACATTGGCTAAGTTAGACATTGAGTTGAACCACAAATTTTACAGAACAATTCTTCCAATAAAATTTCAATTACATCCCATAAAATGAATCAAAAAGTTCATCAACTCTAGCTCAATTGCCACCCCAATTAAATAATTAATTGGATCCACTATTCATTTAAACTACTCCAAAAACTTTAATATATCAAAATTCCATTAGACACCTTGAGATAATTGTCAAATGAATTTCATGATCCATGCACATATAAGTGTATCAAAATCCACCCATTATTACTTTTAAATATTTAATATTTAATTTAAATGAAAAATATTAAACTAAAATGTACTAAAACATTTATAATAACTTTAACATTAACTAAATATAATCCTATCATATAAAGTTAATAATATTATATAAATAAAAATAAAATTAATAAGTAAAATTTTATCATCAAATGATCTCCCTTCTTTCTGAACCAAAAACATAATTTATTTATTTTTATAATTATAATAAAATTTAATTGTTTAAATCTTTAAATTTATTCTTTGTTGCAAAAGAAAAATAATTATATATTATTATATTCTATGTATATTTAATTACATTTCATGAATTAGAATATTAATGAGTCAATTTTTATGACTAATTAATTAATTTGTTCCAATTTTATTTAACATTTCAACCTTTCTTTTTAGCAATTTAGAAATATCAAATTAATAATAAATAAACAAAAGTTTTAAAAATTTAAGGGTTAGATTACATATAATCTCTCATAAATAGAGGGTTAGATTACATATAGAATATATCAAATCTATTTAAATATTTTATGTCAAATCAATTTAAATCACTTATTGTAAAACACATGTTGATTATGGTTAAATAAATTTAAATCATAATTTGATAACTATATGATTGTTTGTAGTTAAATATTATCATATTGGTTTGTTTAAAAAATTTATTTATTTTCTCTAAATAATATATTTTTGGTTAAGTCAAAATTTTAAAAATCTTATTACAATGTCAAGTTTTGGAATTTAGGGTATTCTAGATATTTTTTTTATGATGTTAAAATCATTATTGAATTATTAGAAATTTAAAATTTTGCAATAATAAAATTACTAAATTCTAGTAAAAGAAATATATATTATGAAAAAATACAACAACTTATAAGAGTTTAATTACATTTAAATAAGTCATATTCTCCCTTGTTTGACATTAAATTTTTCTGTTTCAAATAAGTTAAACCACATATTTTAAATAAAAAAGTTAGTAAATTAGTTATAATAACAGCAATAACTAAATATTATCATATTATAAGCATATTTCAATAAGTCATATTAGAGAGTTAAAAAAAAAATTTAAACCCAAGCTCACCCAAATTTTAAAGCTAAAGTTTATTGTATTAATTATTAACAACACCATTTTTGTTGGAATTTTCATAATATTATATGTAAGTGTTAAAAGAGGTATTTATTTTCAATTGAAATAAATAAGTAACTAATTTTGTTATATGTTTATATCCTCAAGAGTAATAAAATGACATTGTGTAATGAATCTTGAACAAATGCAATGGGACATTTTTACCTAATTTATTTAAATTATTGCATTATTGTGCTATATTTTTTTTAATTAATGTAAATATAGTCTTATAATTTCATATAAATAATATTTTAAAATTAATTTATCATGTAAGATAATTTACTAAATTCTATCACCAAATAATTGATAAATAGATTATTCATTTAAATTATTTACCATCTTTCAAAATTATATATATATATAATAAAACAATTAAAAAATTAACTCATGATAGAAAGAATTAAGCTAGTTAAATGTTATGGTATTAAAGTTGTAAAGTTCAAAATTTTGTTGAGACTCTAAGTGTTAAGAATATTCCTAATATTAGTTATTACCTCTAGAACAATAATCAAATAATATCGCATTATATATAATTAAATATTATGATATTACTTGTAAAATTAATTGTTGGTTGAGTCAATTCCCATCACTAATTCCAACATTACTTGACATTTCAAAGTTTTCATTTTAGCATCTGAGAAATATTACATTAATGAAAAATAAAATAAATGTGTTGAAAAATTAATTTAATAACTAATAAAATCATTATAATTTTATTTAATATAAATTGAATTAAATTGATTTAAATTAATTATGAAATATATCAAATCAATTTAAATATGTTATTGTAAATCAATTTGTTATTGTAAATCACAAATTGATTGCATTGAAATAAACTTAAATAATATTTTTTTATTTAAATATTAAACTACATATTTAAATGTAAAATTTAATGAAACAACTATAATAATAGTAATTAAATATTATCTTGTTAAATTTATTAAATGGAATTATCTAAGTCATTCATAAAGTTAAAACATAAATTTTAAAGGAAAATTCACTCAAGAGTGACTTCAATTACATAAAAGGAAATGAATCAAGAAATTGATCAACTCAAAGGCTATTACTACTCAATTAATTAATTGGGTAGATTATTTATTTAAACGGATTATTATAATATATAAAATTTTATTTGATTTCAATATCAAAATACAAGTGAATAAATTAAGTAATTTAAAAATTAATATTTAAAAACAATAATATTTATTTTATTATAAGAATAAAAATATAAAAAGTATTATGTATTAATAAATAGCAATATTAAGTGGGTTGTTAAGGTATTTCAAGATATTAATTGAGTCTTTAAATTCTAGGCTATATTCAAGTGCTATTCTTTGAGCTCACCATGATGTAGCCTCACCAATGTAGAACTTACAAAAAAAAAGGATGGATATTGGAACATGATTTTATCCCTAGTGGTTAAGCTAACAATTTATTTCCCCAACTATATGGGTGAGAGTGTTCTAGACATGTTGTACCCTAGAACTAAGTAACACTTGTCATTAGTTGTATTAGTTGTAATAAGGACAACTTATCTATCAAAATTATGAATGAAGAATAATTAATTTTTACAACTTGAAAGTGTCTCATTCTTTTAAGAGACTTAAAGAAAACTACCATATATATATTGGATCAAAATCAAGATATTTCATCCCTATAGACCGTTTGGAGTTAGATAGCTTTAGGGTAGTTTAATTTTCCTTTTAAATAGGCTACATTCCATATGAATACCATTGGTCAATACCATATATTCTCAATACTATATCATTTTTATTTTAATTATTATTTTATTTTTACAAGATTATTTTTAATTGGTAATTTTTATTTTTATGTCTATTTTTTATTGTATTATATCATTGCACCTAGAAATATTATATTAATAATTTCATAATCCATAAACATATAAATAAAAATATTAATATATAACATTGCACCTAGTAATATTATATTAATAATTTGAATATTATAGAAAAATTAATATATATCATTGCGCCAGATACTAGTTTGAATATATCATTGCACCTAGAAATATTATATTAATAATTTCATAATTCATAAATATATAAATGTATCAAAATTCACCTATTTTTTTAATATTTAATATTTTTTTTAAATCATAAATATTAAACTAAAATTCACTAAAAAAATTTATAATACAATAATATTAATTAAATAATCATATCTTTTAAAATTAATAAGATTTCATTAACCAAAAAAAAAGGTCAATTGAATCAAATTCTATCACCAATTAACAAAGTGAATGCAACATTCATGTAAAGAATTTTCTTTTCTAATTAGAAATATAGTTTAATTATTTTTATAATTCTTGATAATAAAAAAATCATAGTTAAATGTTTATTATGGTTTATGTTGTTAATGTTTTGAAGGACTGAGATGTTTTGAGACTCTTATAAATAAAGGGCATTGATTGTATCACTTCAAAAATAATTACATTTTATCATAATAGTTTTTTAATCACATATTATTGGTAGTTAAATATATGATATTGTTTAGTTTAAAAGGTTTTTTTTTGGCATATTTTTGTTAAATAGAGTTAGATTTAAAAAAACATAAAGTTAGAGTTTCCAAGTTGTGGAATTTAGGTTATTATAAAAGTTTTTGACGATTCTCAAATTCTTTTTAATATTAAAACTATGATTGAAATATTTAAAATATAAATTTTTGTAATAAAAAATTGGAGTTGTTTTTGTAGATTTAAATATTGTTGGAAAATTTTTATTTGTGTTATTTAAAATTTTTTTTTAGATAATATACATGGATTTATTAGTCTAAAGAAACAATGGGGCATTTGATTGTGCAGAGTTCATCCATGAGACTTGGCAACTAGTCAAAATAATTTCCACATTCCAATAAGAAAGCATACATTACGGAATAATTTAGAACACCTTATCATATGGACAATTTAGTAACATTAAAATCACTCATATTATCCCTGGTATGAATTTATTCTTTTTTTCCATCAAAAATATAGTCAAATAACATATTTTAAAACAAATTTTAGTGAAGACCTTATAATAAAACTAATTAACTATTATCATATTATATGTAGAGTTCAACCAAGCAAACTAGGTAGGTCAAACATAAAGTTAAAGCACAAATTTTGAAGCTAAATTTAGGGAAACAGTTACAATAACATTTTTATTACATCCTATCAAATGAATCAAGAAGTTGATAATTTCAAACACCATTATCATAGAACTAATTAATTGATTGGATTCACTATTCATTTAAATGTCTCTAGTAAATGTGATATATCAAAAAAAATAGTATTGAAGTGTGAATATCAAAAAGTCTTTAGACACTTTGAACCTAATATGTTAATAAATTATTAATATGAAATAAATTAAGTACTTAATAATTTATTAACATATTTGTAATTGATTTTTATTTAATTAATTTATTTATTTTTAACTAAACTATTTCCTGGAAATGATACATCTCCATTATTTATTCATCTATCGATCACTCTTACTCTCTCTCCACGAACCACATTAGTTAGTTCGAAACTTCATGTGATTAATGTGAAAGTTATTTTATCTAAATTTTATATTATTGCTGGACAGCCAAAAGTGGTTTAAATCTAGGTAAATTTTTTTAATGAATTTGTGTTTGAATAATGTTTGATGGTCAACATTGATTTAGCACTATCAAAAAACTAAAGGAGACCCAGAACCTTGAAATTTGATACCTATAACCTAGATTTATAAAACTAATTTTATTAAAATCTCTCCCTGAATTTACTAAAATCTTACTATGATTTTCATAATTTTCAAGGCAAAAAAGCAAGTTGGTTAGACTAAGACCCTTAGTGAAGACTTTATAATTTTCAAGGGGAAAAAAGAAATTTTTTTGATAGCATACATGGATTTATTAGTCTAAAGAAACAATGGGGCAATTTGATTGTGCAGAGTTCCATGAGACTTGGAAACTAGTCAAACTAATTTCCACGTTCCAATAAAAAAACATACATTAGGGAAAAAGTTAGAACACCTTATCATATGGACAATTTAGTAACATTAAAATAAGTCATATTATCCTTGGTATGAATTTATTTATTTTTTGCATAAAAAAGATAGTCAAATAACATATTTTAAAGCAAATTTTAGTGAAGACTTTATAATAAAACTAATTAAATATTATCATATTATATGTAGAGTTCAACCAAGCGGATTAGGTAGGTCAAAAAATAAAGTTTCACAAAATTTGAAGCTAAATTTAAGGAAACAGTTACAATAAAATTTCTATTACATCCTATCAAATGAATCAAAAAGTTGATCAATTCAAACACCATTATCATAGAACTAATTAATTGATTGGGTTCACTATTCATTTAAATGTCTCCAATAAATGTGATATATCAAAAAAATAGTATTGAAGTGTGAATATCAAAAATTCTTTAGACACTTTGAGATAATGGTCAAATATATCATCCCACATGAAATATTATATCAATAATCTAACGATGCATGCACATGTAATTGTACCAAAATACACCTAATATATTTTTAAAATATTTACTATTTAATTTAAATAAAAAACTAGATTAAAAAATATATATGAAAATAATCTAAAAAAAAATATTAAAACATTAAATTAATAAGAAACAAAATATTTAAAATTTTATTTAATAGAAATATTAATTAAATATACTTACCTTACATAATCAATATATCAATTTAATTTAAATTATGTATGTTAAATAACATATTGATTACAATAAAATAATATTTTCTTAATCACATATTAGTTCTAAATAAATATTATGATATCTGTTAGTGTAAATGGGTGATATATTTTCCATGAAAAGATTGAGTTTTCCAACCAATTTTTTGGCTAAATATAGTAATATATATATATATATATATATATATATATAGGAATGGAAATTTTCAATGGCACTCAAGTCATTTTTAATGTTAAAATAGTAATTAAAACATTAAACCTTGAAATTAAAAAAAATGTCACATTCCTATATATATATATATATATATATATATATATATTAATTACAGTACCTTATTATATGGATAATTTAATTATATTTAAATAAGTCATTATAGCTTGTATGAAATTAAATTTGTTTGGGTCAAATCCATAGTCAAACTACATATTTTAAAGTAATATTTAGTAAAACCATTATAATAACAACAATAATTAAATATTATTATATTACAGTTATAGTTTAATAATCACATTACATAAAATAAATAAAAATAATTAAAACTTAATTTAAGGAAACTGTTAAAAAAACAATTTGGTTACATCTCATGAATCAAGAAGTTGATAAAGTCTAAGTGAAATACCACTACCCAATTAATAAATTAATTTTGTCCACTATTCATTTAAACTATTATAATTATGATATATCAAATTTTAATAAGAAACTGATAAAGGAGTTATCTATGGAGTAGGAATAACTATAGGGACAGCCGGTCGGAATCTGTCTCTTTTTTTTTTTGAAGAAATTTTGTATTATTGCTAGACAGCTAAAAGTTGTGGGAATATAGGTAACTTTTTTTTAAGGAATTTGTGTTTGAATCATGTTTTATGGTCAACATGGATTCAACACTATTAAAAAACTAAAGAACACCCAGAAATTTGAAATTTGATACCTATAACTTGGATTTATAAAATTGATTTTATTAAAATCTCTGCTTGAATTTACTAAAATCTTATTACAATTTCCATAATTTTGAAGGAAAAAAAAACAAATTGGTTAGACTACTACCCTTATAAATAGAAATTGAGCTTGAGATACTTGGCACAACATCATAAAGGAGTTGGAACCTGTTACTCCATTATCTTGAGTTCCCTGGAACTTCCACAGGACTCTTCTTTTGTTGAAAAAAATTTAGCCCTGTTGGATAGTGAGATGGAGGAGTTTCCTGAAATTCCATCAGAAGAAGATCTTCCTTTCCTGGCTAGCTTACTTGAGGAAGAGGAATATGATAGAAGCTCTTGGGAGGAAGCTCATTCACCTCCCTCCATGGATCTACCAACCCTTCCACCAGCTGATTCTCTTGCCCCACCAGAAAAAGCTCTTTCAGCGTCCACAAATCCAGTTGTTGCACCCCCATCCATGGCTGTATTAACCCTTCCGCCAACGGATTCTCCTGCGTCGCCCTCCATGGGTGTATTAACCCTTCCACCAGCGGATTCTCCTAGTGTCAAGGATTTCGAGGGATACCACAATTTCATTTTGGAGGAACAAGCACCACAGCGTGTTCCAGAATCTCAGCTCTCCAATGAATCAGAGATTCAAGAGAAACTTGCCTTCTTGGACTTCTTATTGAACGGAGAAGAGGAAGATGGCATTCACCCAGAGCCGCCCGAAGCCGAGATTCAAGCTATGATTGCCTTCTTAAACCACGAAGAAGGCGAAGATGGCCTTCACTGAGGCCATTATTCCTCATTCCCCGTCAAGGAGGACAGCTGCGGTTTTTTCCAGGAACAAGCACCAACTGTTGCCCTCTTCAATGAAGCTTAGTGCAGTTTTTTCGAAGAACAAGCACCACCGGTTTTTCCAGGATGGCCGCTCTTCAATGAAGCTTAGTGGGCCTTCCTAGATGGAAGAGCACCACTAAGCTCACTATGTAGTAGTCCAGCCTTTCTCCCACATAGAGCTCTTTTCGAAATAAGTTTGGTTGTTTTGAATAAAGTTTGTTTGTTATTTCATCAATATATTTCTTTTGGTGGTTATTGCTCATAAATTTTTTTTGAGAAGTTCCAAAATGTGAGCACCACTAAGTTCTAAGATGTAGTAGTCCAGCCTTTTTCCAACATAGAGCTCCTTACGAAATAAGTTTGGTTGTTTCAATAAAGTTTGGTTTTTATTTCATCATTCTTTGGTTGTTATTGCTCAGATTTTTTTTTGAGAAGTTTCAAAATGTTGTATATATCTCAACCAAATGAGGGTTTCAAAACAAAGCCTGAGTTGAAGTTACTTGTATGTTGTGAATAAGTTTATGTTCATTTGGTGTATGGTATTCTGATTATTTATTAATAATAACAATTTTATTTTACATATTATTTTTTTTAATTGTGTATGGAATTCTAATGAATTATTAATAACAACAATTTCATTTGCTATACTATTTTTTCAATTTCTGAATGTATGCACATATATGTGGATCAAACTCATCTTGATATTTTCTCTTTTAAAACTTGAAAGGGTTGGATGTAATGGTGAAGATCCAGGTTTTTCACTATTGTGCAAGGTTCAATTCCCATTAGATTCTAACACTAAATCCATGATGACCATTGATATAGAGATTCAATGTATGGTTAGGACAATAGACACTATATTAAAAATGATCATGTGACTTTTGCATAAAAGACATAATTAAAATGTATATATAATTAAAATGTTGTTGAGATATGCCAATAAATTTTATTAATGAAAAATACTATTGAACAATGTACATCAACATGTGGTTATGTTTGTTGAAGGTTGATGTTCATAGGAACAATTAGTAGATTTGTGAGTTAAAATAACAATATCAAGAAATTAAAATATTTATTATATTTTATTAACATTAACTATCACAATTTCATAATTTCAGCCAAAAATGGTAAAAATATAGTACTTAGACATGACTTGTATTTATTGTTTAAATATTTAAATTTCTTCTTAATATTAAATAAACAAATAAACTATTTTAGAGTCATTTTAAATATAATTATTATTATACACAATTAATAAATATTTGTAATAGTTTTATATATTAGTTAAGTAAATCAAATTATTTTTTCTTTCATATTAGCTTGGTAACATAAATAAGCTTAAATAATATATTTTAAAATAAATTAGTGAATCAATTAAGATATCTTATATAAATTTAATTGTATACAATCAATCAAGAAATTGTTTAAGTCAAACTCCATGACCAAGAAATTAATGGATTGGTTCACTATTCCATAATATGTTTAGGAAGTTTTTTTTAGTGAGACTTTTTGGAGTTTCTAGTGCCGTGGAGGAATCCTACAAAAAAAGTTGAGGTGAAATTGGGATTGAGCACCCTAAAAAAACCCTTAGGGCACTTCTATTGTGCAAGATTACCCATCAAACTTTTGTTTTCAATGAATTCATGCAAGATTTTGGAGAAGTTAGACTAGAAAAACCCACAAGAAAAGCCTTCAAAAAGTCAAACTAAAGACAACTCACATGTCTAGTTCCATATATATATATATATATATAGATGGAAATATATTTTTTCATTGGAATTCACTAAAATTTAGTGATGCAATTTTAATCAACAGTGTGACTTTTTGTTGTTATTTAAAAAATGTTTTTTTAATGTATAAATAGATTTAAAATCTCTAGCTTTCAAAAATTTATGTAATATTTTGATTAAAATTAACCAAACAATTACGATCATAAAATTCATTTCATATATATATATAGTTTAACATCAAAATGAGAGAATACAATTTCTAAATTTTTTTGTTATTTAAAATACATTTTTGAATGTATAAATAGATTCAAGTGATCACTAGAGTTATGCAGATTAAAAAATTTAAAGTCATTTTATTTTAAATCTCTTTGTGAATTTGATTAAAATTAACCAGAAAAATAGTAGTCAAAAAATTAATTCCTTTAGACTACAGGTCTGTGTCTATATATATATATATGGAATGGCGAGTAGGACTTTTGAAAACAAACACCAAGTTGAAGGGGCGAAGAACATTCACGCCTGAGAAATAGTGGTTCTGTTGATCAGGGAGCTCCCCCTCGATATTTCTTGGTCTCATATAGGCATTGCGGCTCCTCCGCCCTCACCGCGGCTGCGTGCCGTCTCTTTCCTGTATACATCAGCCTACTCACTAGGCCGCTTACCCCTCCACACCCCAGAGTGACGAATACCAGGTTCTGCATCAGTTGGAAAGTGCCATTTCCCAGGTACAAGGGTTTGAATCAGTACAACAGAAGCAACCCCCTCATGAGGTGCAATACGAATTGTATAGAAGTAGTCATCTTGGGATGGGATGTGCGATGCTATTTGGGGATTTGACAGTCTCGGGGACTCAATGGGGTTGACGCCACATAGACTACATCGCATGGGGGCGATACGCAGTATCCTGCATTCTCTTTCTCCTGCGCTTTGGAACATGGATCCCTTCCGACCGTGTCTTTGCAGCCATTGTCGAAGCCCATGTATGTACACACAGCCTGCATTGAAAATGAGGTAAATGATGCATGTTTTCAGCTATTTATTTAACCCCCTGTGGTTCATAGTCTATTAATTTGGGCTCATAAAAATGTTGGGGTCGGAGACCTGAAACTAAATATTAGTCTAGCCATATTCAATCTCTGATCCACATGGGGACATCACTTCAGGACCACAGCACACTAAAAGATTACACCATCTCTGTGAGTTCCACTATCATCCTCAATCTGAGACAGAGGGGTGGTGTCGCGTGTGGCAGAAGAGAACTCCTCAAAATGCAAGGGGAACCAATACCTCAAAACCTAACCAATTGAAAGGACCCTCTTATAGTAATATACTTCACCACCAGTAGCTACTCCACCACCAGTAGCTGAAAATGCCCCCAAACCTTATATAGTTGAGCAAACGAATTTCATTCTAGAAGTGAACATAGAAATTCCAGAAATAAACGAACACCTAACTTCATTTGAATCTCAAGTGATAATCTACAGATTTAACAGCTTCTAGCCAAAATGAGTGGAACTCTTCCATTGGATTTTCACAAACTAGACTATGGATTGTGAAATCCACCACTGTTCAAAGGGGTTTTTCATCGTTAAGTTCTCTACCTCGGAATCCAAAGATATCATCTCTAGGGAGGGACCATGGTTTTGGGGATCCACTGCGCTCTTCATCACACCTTGTTTCCCAGATTTTGATGCAAACACCATGGAAGTGACTAGAATTCTAGTCTGGGTCCGGCTTTACAACCTGCCCCTTCATTTTTGGCATGAAAGTGTAATTTTTTGCATTGGAAACATAATTGGGAGATATATCAAAACATACACACAACGCTTAGAGGAGCGAGTCTACACATTTTCCCAAATATGTGTGGAAGTTGATCTCAGTAAAGGGCTACCAGAATGCATAAAAATGAAACACAAACAATAGACATGGACACAACATATTGATTTCAAAAATACTACATTCAGGTGCCGAATATGTAGAAATACTCGTGATTTTCAAAAATCATGTCCAGAAGAAAAAAAGAGATAATAGAAAAAAAAAGTCACGGAAAATTCCCAAAGGGTGCCAATTTACCTCAAACAAACGGAGGCAAAAGAGGAAAAGGATGTCCCCAGTCCAAATGAACATCAACAAAGTCAAAAGAAGAGGAGATTGCAGATCCTTTCTACATTACCCCGAGGGTACAGTTGGAAAAGGACCTTGAGGCACCAGACTTGGCCCAGAACAAAAGACACCACATCTTAGACAACTTACATTCAGATAAGGAAATTGGAGCTAACACTGAAGAAAATGAGCTCCCCCTTATCTCAACCACACCAACAGAAGGTGATTGGGAGAAGGTAGAAAAGAGGAAAGGGAGGAAAACATAATTATTTTTCTCCCCATGTATTATTTTACTTGCAACCTCATAGTTTGTCTTGAATGACATTTACTAGCACGAGTAACATGTAATTTTGTTTTAATATAAAATTACGAAATTTTCCTTGGAAGAATAAACTAATATATATATATATATATATATATATATTATTTTTTCAATGGTATTATATTTAATAATAAAATGTGAGGACATTTTTACCATTTTCTAAATTTCAATTTTGTGAGAATGGTTTACCATGAAAGCTATGGTTTGAGGTAGTGGTGGGACATATAATTGTAGTTAGAGAGTTTATATTAATTTTCCCATGATGTACACACATAATTCTATCAAACCCATCCCAAGTGTTTCTTTTTAAATCTTAAAGGGGTTGGATGTAACTGTGTAGAGTGAGGGGTTTTTCAGTATTGTGTAAGGCTTAACTCCCATGAAATCATAACCATGAAGCCATGATGCACCTTGATGTAGAGGTTCAATATGTGGTTGCAACAGTAGAGCTTATATTAAAAATGGTCATGTGACTTCTGAACTCATAAGTGGATCAATATATCCCTCCATGTCCTTTAGCATCCCATTATATGTAGAATAGCTTGTGATTGGATGTGTTATGTTCAGGAACTCCTTGTGGAAAGGTCATCCACTTCAGATCTTAAGGGTATAAAAAATCTAAAAATGTTCCAGATTGGTATGGACTAGATGAAGTGCAATCCTCAAGTGATTTTAAATTCTTACATGCTCTTCAATTATGGTTTCTTAACAAGAAACCTAATTCTCCAAGATAAAGAGATACTCTCAAGGATCAAAGTATAAACTTTTATAGATTATTTAGAAATATTTAATATATATTTCATTAATAATTATATATAATTTGTTTTCACATTTTAATTGATAACAATATTTTAATTTTTAATTTTATTTTTACACTAATGATCCAATGACTAAGAAAGAGTAGAATTTTGTATTGACCATGGATGGAGTGAAAACTTGAGGGGGTTGCCTAATATTTGAGCATAATCAATACAAACTAAGGATGTCCTTTGAGGAAATATGACATGGGTGGTGAGGGAGTTAACAACCCTCCTCAACCACTCGGTGGTGAACATTTTAATTCTTGATGTTATAACTAATAATGATAATTTTTTAGACCCATGAGGCATTGAAAAGAGAGTGACAAGTTATGTTAAGGAAATAGATGGTAAAATGTTACAAACGCCGTGGGAAATAATCCACCATGCTATCAGACCGAAGTCCAAAGGTGATTGTGAAATAATTTTGATTCCATAGATGCCCTTGATTGTAGTTAATTAAAACCACAAGTTCTCAAACCACAAGTTCTACACACTAGTCATCTCATAACTCACATTACCTAATAAGTAATCAAATAATAATCATAATAATAATAATACAATAATAATTAATTAGATTTTTTAAATTTAAATTTTACTTGAGAGTTTAAACTTATGTGATCCATATATATTTTTCAATAAAAAATATTCTTGAAATCACATCATAATTTTTCATCATGAGGAGAATGATGAACTATAATAAGTAGTTCAAAACATGTGGAATCTTTAAAATTATGATGTGATTTTTGTTAGTCAACCGTAATTTTTTCATTTTTATAGAGAACTAAGTGCTTATCCTAGATTTCTAGAAACAAAATTCATGAATATTGTGAGTTCTAGAAATCTTACTACTTTCCTTATCCTTAGGATCAAATTTTCACAATTTTACTATCCTATCATATTAGGGATAGCCTATCAGTGAGAGAAGACCCATCATGGGCTCATGGAACTAATTTTGACTATATTTCTCCCCCCCCCCCGATCTTAGCACTCTGTTTTGGCTTGCCTATTTCCTCCATCACCAAAAAACCTACTCACTCTTGTGTTTCCTGGATACATCAAGGATTGATGGTCTCAAAACTATCTCTGTAGGCTCTTTAGATAAATCAAGTACATTGGATTTTGGATCTTAAATACATCAAAATATCAAAAACTGTATTTTTTATACTTGAGGACACAAAGCCAAGTTTTCAGTCAAAGACAAGCCCAAAAGCCTCCCACTAGGTCATCTAGGGTTTCATAGGTTATAGAATTATTTTGGTATTTTGAAACACTGTTTTTCTTATACCAAGAAGATGAAATCAAATGTAAAGGGAGGTCATCATCTGTTGTTCCAAGATATATCACGAAAACCTTCAAAGAAGACCTCTTTAATCAAGCACAAATTCTGCAAAGGAAAACTTCCCATCTTGACATTTCTGCAGGAATGTTAAGGTGTCCATTAGCAGAAAATTAGGTAAAGTAAGGGGCTTGTCCCTCATTGGAAGGATACCCACAACAAAGAAGAAGAAGCATGCCTAATTTTAAAGAGAATCATGGTTTTTAGGAATAATTTTCTAAACAGTATTGTCAACCAAGAAGCCATTGCAGAAAACCATAGGGGCAAAGGTACATCAACACAACCAAGCATGAATTAAAGATTTTTTGAAACTAGAAATTAAAATGAGAAGCATCCATTATGACAACAGGAAGATATTTTTAATAGGCTCTTGAAGGTAATTTCTAGGGTTTTCCAAGGTAACCATGCTTCAGTGCATCAAAGGGAGAAGAATGCAAAGATTATTAGTGTGATAGAGATTAAGTCTTCAAGAGTAGTCAATTGCCCTAAAATGGTCAAAGAAAGAAGGCATAGGGTTAAGTTTCAAAATGGAAAACAAAGATCATCATGAGTTTGTTGTTGAGTAACTAAATTTTCAAATTACAAGAATGACAAAGGAGACAAAAATAATTTGTGTCATGGCACCTGTAGCAAAACAGAAGTGGCCAAGAGAAGACATAGTGGACATGACTTACAGTCTTTGCAAAAATAGAGATATCACTGTCGAAATCAGTGAGAGGGGAAGAAATTATATTTTCAGGTCACCCACAAAAAATATCATTTTTTTGTGTTTTAAGTCACCTCCTGCAAAAGGAAAAAGGACTATCAGTGATAAAGTGACAAGATACAAATCAAAACATTAGCAAAAGTGGGTATCTAGTTTTAATTTATTTTTCCAAGGCTATAAAAGCATCTCATTTATCACTCAAGCTCATTTGTCATTTGCAAAAGAGAGTGAAAGGTTTTCAAATAGATATTTCAAGATTTCTCACAAACCTCGAGCAGGAAAAACTTTGTGCTACGCTCCTAGAAAACCTCGTTGCGCGCCTATCTGCAATTTCCTATGAAAAATCAACAAAGCGTTGTGCTTGTGAATGAATGCCACGCATTTAATAGTGTGCAAACCCAACAGAAGACCCATGCACAAAAACGCGTTCAGCAGAGTCCCGACTGGCCCAGGCGCTACGTGCAGGGACGTTCAGAGCCGACCCGACAGCACGTGCAGAGGCCCGACTGGACTGGGTGCTACGCATAGGGAAGTTTAGAGCCAACCCGACAACACATGCAAAGGCTCGAATGGCTCGAGCGCTATGCACAGGGACGTTCAAATTTGGCCCGACAATGGTGCAGAGACGCAACTGCTACGCTTATGTGTTACGCGTTTAGCCACAAAGCCCTCCACGCCTATGCAAGCCTCCAAATGCCTCAATAATATTCAAATTCTCTGCTTGGTACCTCATGAAGGTTTTTATAAGAGGTATTTAGATGCCTGGCCCCCTTTCATACTATTTAAAAGGTGAAGTTAGAGATAAATGTAAAAGAACCCTAAAGGAAGAGAAAAACCTAGTCTCCATGAAAACAACACTTTTGTTTAAAAGGCACGCATCCATCTACATGCTAAAGGCACACTAAAAATATTTCGCTAAGAAGTTGCTCGTCTGCCAAAAAAATTTCTCCATTTACAAAATTAGCCTCCATACTGCGAAGCCTTGACATTAATTTCTCCTCACTATCTCACTTTCCCCCTTCATATCATTTCACAAGAATTTCAGGGTTTCGATTTTCAAGGCAACAGTAAAAGGAAAAATGTCAAGAGAAGGCAATTGACCTAGTGGCGTGTAATGTTCCCAGATTTTAGCTCCAAGCTAAATGGAACATTAGAGTTAGCAGTGTCTTTTAGCCAGTGAATAAATGGGTAGGAAGGCCCATAAGTCTCCTGAGAAGGAATAAAATCACCTTAAGTGTGGAAGGAGACCCTCTTTAAATCTCAATAAAATACCTCCATGTGTGAACAGGGATAATATCAACTTGATTCAATCTACTTTGACCAAGTCAACAACGTAGATATGGAGGAGTAGGGATCAGGGAAGGAATAACGCAGTTTTGGAGGGAGACAAATATTTTGATGGGGATGACCTAATTGGGCGGGGCCAAGGACCAGAGAACTCACATTTTATTTAAGGAAGAGTATGGAAGCATTATTCCCTCGTGTTTTATATTTAACTTCTCGTTATGCTTATATTTTGCTTCCTCTTGCTGTTTAGCAGGGTTTCTGTGTTGTTTAGCACCGGGTGTTCCTGAGCGGGAATTCAACCTCTTTCCTTGAGGAGCTTCTTGGGAGAGTTTTTCATTCATTTCGACATCAATTTTTTAGGCTAAGCTTCAACTTACTTCATCAGTGCAGTTTCTGCATGTCATTGTGTTGTGTTGCAGGGTGCAGCAGTGGAGGGGATTGGAATCCCACTTTCTGAGCTAATTTTTCATTGGAGGGAGGTTTCCTTCCCTTGGGAGATCTATTTGGAGAGATCTTGAGCTCATTTCAGATCTGTGGTATCAGGCCACACATTTCCCAACATTCCCAGCATTGTTCTAACCAAAGAATGTATTATTTTTTGAGGCATCTTCAGTGGATGATCTAGTGGCTCCTTTGCAATGTTTCCTTGTGATTGAGAGGTTCATTCTTTCATGGGAGGAAGCCTTTGAGGGATCTAAATCATATCTAATATATTTCAGCCTTATACACTCTCATTCTTTAGTCTTGCAGTGATTTTTTAGTAATTTTCTGAAGATCACATTTGTATTCAGAGTGTATGACAAGAAACCCTTTCCAGGTTTTCTTGTAATTGTAATAAGGACACTAGATCTCAGTTTTTGAGAATGATTGTCTAATATATGAGCAGAGCTATTTTTCCTCCTAATTTCTGAGTTGAAACCCTCATAAGACTATGCATTCTCCTTTTTGTCTTATTTCTGAGTAGCAGTTTTTGGGGTTTCAATGAGTTTCAGCTACAGTAGGTGTGGGAGGTTTGTTTACCTCACCTAGTTTCCTTTATTTCTAATCTCCTCTTGGATTTAGATGCTAGATGGATATATGTAATATATCCAAGTGATGATTTAAATTTTTATGGCATATATTTCTGGAAATGTGTCTTTCTGTGAATGAATTCCTGAGGAGTCCATTTTTGGAATATTTTAAGATATTCCCATCACTGCTTATTTTCCCTATTTTGGGATATTACAGTGGTATCAAAGCTTCAATATTGGCTCAGCCTATGGATATTAGGCCATTATACTATAAGAAGAAGGAGAGATGGACAGAAAGGAAGACAGGCTTACAAAGCTTCTTCCAAGATCAATACAGAGCTTTCAAGAAGATCTAAAGAAAATAAGAATGGAGATGGAATCTCCAGAAGAGTTTGGATCTAGAGCTAGATATAGATTTCCACATGGTGAGTGTGAGCATGCAGCTACACTCCATGATGCACAACATAGTCAAATTCCCAGATCTATCATGAGATGGATGAAAGGAGGGAGAATGTCTAAGAGGAAAACTCTTAGTGATTTGTTGCAGGAGTATGAATCTCATAACATGTTCCTTCGAGCTTTGGTGGAAAACTGAACACCTTTTATGACATCAAATTTTAAATGAACATTAAATTGAACATTGAATTTTGGAAGGTAAGGCCTATGCATGGTGGATTTTTGAATATTGTTCTTTGAAAAATCAAAACACTTCCTCTTATGCAAGATTCATTGAAACATTTGTGGGAAGGCTTGATGGGAAACTTCTTGAGACACATGAGCAAGAAAAACTTAAGAGAACAAAAACCTTGCATGTGATGGAGGAGACTAAAATATTCACTCCCTTGACTTTCATGGAAGGCAACCACCTTATGTCATACATTTTCGAAGGCAAGACTCTCCTATTCATAAACAAGGGCATAGGGATCTCTTTCACGAAGATAATCCCAATTATTGTGGGGTTTTCCCATGCACGTGCCCAGTGAAGACGGGGGCGCAGCGCCTTTCGTAGAGATTATCTAGTACCTCAGGCAGAGGAAGGAGGAGCACATGCTCCAACAGGAGGGGTTCTTGTATCCTTGCAAGATGTTCCCGAGGATCTCATACATGGAGGTCAAAGCACAATGAGTGAGCAGCATGATTGTGAAGCATTGCGAATGGAAGGAGAAGGTAGGAAGGAAGGGAAGCATCACTTGATGAGAGGCACACACCCTTATCTATTTCAGAGAGCTAATGCAAAGGGAAGGCAGACTATTCTACACTGTGAAGGCAAGGGCAAGGTTTCCCAACCATATGTACAATCTACTCTTGATGTTTCCCAACCATATGTACAATCTACTCTTGACATTGATTTCTCACTACATGGAGGCATTCCACTTGGGAGGCCACTAGATCTAGAATTGAGGAAAGACATCTTGTCTTTGGATTCATCACTCTTGGATTTTGGAGAGGTGAAGAGTTTGGAGGAAAAATTTTGATGGGGGACGTCAAGGTAGTAGGCAGTAGCATGAGGATAGCTTCACATGCCAGATCACCAGCGCTGTCTCTTGGGACGATTGATCCATATTGGAGGTCTCAACTCTTGGTAGAGTGCTCCAAGGATCTTGGTGCTTGCATGGTTCTTGATTACCTAGATGGATATGATAGATACATGGTGGATGGTATGGTCATCTATTCTCATGGCAGAGTCTTCTTGACTAGAGTTTCAAAGCTCAAGGAGAAGCTGCTACATGTAGCACATGAGGACTTCTTTTCCATGCATTATGATGCATATCTTTCTTTGATAGAGGAGTTCACTTGGGAGGGAATCCAGCATGAAATATTACAGCATATGGAGAGATGCATAGCCCGAATGGTGATAGAGAGGAGGTCACAGCCACTTCCCTACTCATTGGAGGTGAGGGAAAAATTCCAGTGGATCCATTTCTGCTCAAGATCTCGAGTACATGATGGAGGAGGTATAATTTCACATTTTTTATTGTGCTTCTTTTC
The DNA here is from genome assembly GCA_034641835.2 of Pinus albicaulis. Taxonomy (NCBI): domain Eukaryota; kingdom Viridiplantae; phylum Streptophyta; class Pinopsida; order Pinales; family Pinaceae; genus Pinus; species Pinus albicaulis. The sequence continues at coordinate 226,363 of MU968363.1, read as the reverse complement.
CTTGTTTGAGCAGCATGATGTATTAAGAATAATTATCCATTCTTGCATATTGTATGATGTACTTGTAGCATTGATTTTGGCTACCTTATTGGTGGTTTGTGGGGAAAGCCACATAATTCTTGGTGTGCACCATTGACACCAAATTGTATATTCATGATTCCATCTTATGGGATGACTGTGGCAGCAAAGAAGTGGCTGGGAAATCACTTGTTATTTTTTTTTTTGATGCAGACAAAGGATGCACTACGCTATTTCCATTGCTTGAACTATGAACCACTCTCCGGTTGTCATATGACAGCTTGTTCTTATTGCATTTTGCCTCCATTTACTGCTGATATTTTTATATTCATGGGAAGCATTTCTTGGAGAGTACTGGAGGTGTTAGAGATTCCCATTGGGAGCATGATTCTCCCCACTTTACATGTTGTACATTTTAGGAGAAACCATGGGCAAACCATGATTGCCACATCACAATTCTTCCCTTCTTGTGGGAGGAACCACTTGAAGAACTTGAGGAGGCACTTCATGGCTGCATTGTTTGATGGGGGAACTTGGGCCATTATTGGAGGCCATGTTATTTCAACCCAAGGATAGAAACAGCCCCATGTTTACCATAAATGGAGAGAGAAACAATTTGGATGGAAGAACCCAATCTCTCCATGCAGCCCCAATACATTGTATAAACCCGGGGTTGATGATTCTTTTGATGAGTTGCCTAGGATGCCTCATTTCATTTGGATGATAGCATGGGTGAGGGAGTCACTCATTGGGAATGAGATTCCTCATGTTTTTCGTCACTCCTACTTTGAGGAGGCCATGGGATAGCAAGAAATTTTGTAGATTATCATGATGCAATGATGGAGGCCATTGATGGGAGGCCACAAGAGGAGGAGGGGAGAGATTTTTCTCTCCCTATACATTTTCTTGAGGAAAAGAAAAGGTTTTTGAGGGGAGGACTGTAATTTTCCCAAATTTTAGCTTGAAGATAAATGGAACATTAGAGTTAACAGTGTCTTTTAGATGGTGAATAAATGGGTAGGAAGGCCCATAAGTCTCCTAAGAAGGAATAAAAACACTTCAAGTGTGAAAGGAGACCATCTTTGTAGCTCAATAAAACACCTCCATGTGTGAAAAGGGCTAATATCATGTTGATTCAGTCTACTTTGACCAAGTCAACATCGTAGATGTGGAGGAGTAGGAATCAAGGAAAGAATAATGCAGTTTTGGAGGGAGATGAATCTCTTGATGGAAATGACCTAATTGAGTGGGGCCAAGGGCAATAAAAATCACATTCTATTTAAGAAAGAGGATGGCAGCCATTTTTCCTTATATTGTATATTATTATTTTGGTCTACTTAGACTTTTTCTTCCTCTTGCTCTTTAGCAGGGTTGTTGTGCTGTATAGCACTGGGTGTTCCCGAGCGGGAATCCCGCCTCTTTCCTTGAGGAGCCTCCTGGGAGAATTTTTCATGTATTTCCACAGCAGCTTTCCAGTCCAAGCTTTAGCTTACTTCATCAGCGTAGTTTCTGCAGGTCATTGTGTTGTGTTGCAGGATGCAGCAGTGGAGGTGATTGGAATCCCACTTTCTGAGCTATTTTTCATTGGAGGGAGGTTTCCTTCCCTTGGGAGATCTGTTTGGAGAGATATTGAGCTCATTTCAGATCCATGGCATCAGGCCACACATTTCCCAACATTCCCGATGCTGTTCCAGCCAGGGAATGCGTTCTTTTTGGAGGCAACTTAAGTGGATGATCTAGTGGCTTCTTTACACTGTTTCCTTGTGATTGAGAGGTTCATCCTTTCATGGGAGGAAGCCTTTGAGGGATCTACATCAGATATGATATATTTCAGCCTTATACACTCTCATTCTTTAGTTTTTCAATTATTATTTAGTAATTTTCTGAAGATCACATTTGTATTCAGAGTGTATGACAAGAAACCCTTTCTGGGTTTTCTTGTAATTGTAATAAGGAGAATAGATCTCATTTTTTGAGCATGATTGTCTAATATATGAGCCGATATATTTTTCCTCCTAATTTCTGACTTGAATCCCTCATAATACTACGCAATATCCTTTGTGAATTATTTCTGAGTATCAGTGCTTGGGCTTTTAGTGATTTTCAGCTACACTAGGTGTGGGAGGTCTGTTTACCTCAGCTAGTTTCCTTTGTTTCTGATATCCTCTTGGATTTAGATGATATATGGATATATATAATGGATCCAAGTGATGATTTATATTTTTATGGCATATATTTCTGGAAATACGTTTTTCTGTGAATGCATTGTTGAGCAGTCCATTTTTGGAATATTTTAAGATATTCCCATCACTACTTATTTTCCTTATTTTGGGATATTACATGGTGAGGGAGGCCAAGGGCCTAGAAGACAACAGAAAAAGGGTGGAAGGGTAAAAAATTTGAGCCACTAAATACGAAAAAACTGATGGCCTCTCCCATGACAGTTGCATATTTCCAAGAGGTGGGTTGTTTTGACTTCTGTGAGAGGGTACAATAGGTCTAGAGTCATCCTGAGTTAACCAAGAATTTCATCCTTAACCTTCATGACCATCAAGTGAAATTAGCAAGAGCGAAATTTGAGCTATCCATCAATACCATCTCCATGGCCACCGGGATACCTAGTATGGGAGAAAAGTGGTTCAAACAGGAAAATTCAGACCTAAGCCATTATCAACCCTTCTTGAAACCTAGATACCAAGCAGACTGCAAATCCATTTTTCCATTTTCACATCTACTGGAGAGATATGCGCCATTAATGAGAATCATCATGAAATACTTCACCTGTGAGGGTAGGTTTTCTAGACTTTATTCCTACCACATAAGATTGCTCATGCACTTCACTAGGGCCAAGCTGCTACATTTTTTCTATTATCTTTATAGAAGTATTGATAATATGTCATACATTGTGAAAAAGAGACCTCCTTCACAACAAATGGAAAGTATTTTTCACCATTCTCTTATCAAGATTATTGTGTTGTATCAATTAGAGCAGCAAGGTATCCCATGGGAAGTGTTCATCACCCATGAAGTTTTCACAAACTCAGAGCCTCCTCATCAGCCAAATCTACCCTCATCATCTCATCCACCTCCCTCCACTCCAACATCACCCCCCACTGACCATGACTCTTCATCCACACGTGAATCTTCTCCCCAAGATAACCTCCCTACCTCACCTTCACCTCAAACATAAAATCAAGAAGAGACAGATGATGAAGAGGATGAAAATGATGATGAGGAAGAAGCAAAAAATTATGAAGAGGAAGAAAATGATGATGAGGAAGAAGAGACAAATGATGAAGAGGAAGAAAATGAGGAAGAAGAAACAGAAAATGAAGAAGAGGAAGAGAATGATGAAGAGGAGGATAATGATGAAGATAAAGAGACATAGGAAGATTATGAAGAAAAAGGCAGTGAGAAAAATAGTGAGGCAGATGCAGATGATGAGAAAGAGGAGGAAGAAGGTAATGAACAGGGAAGTTATGAAAAGGACAGTGAAAAAAAGGCCAGCAATGAAGAAGAGGATGACAATGCAGAAGATATGGAAAATGATGACAATGATAAAGGTGATAACAATGAGGAAAGTGAAAAAGATAAAGAGGCCAGCATGGATAAAAATGAAAATAGTGAGGACAGTATAGAGGACAGTAAAGAGTTTGAGGAAAATGAAGACGAAAATGCACAAAACAGTAATGAAGAAACTGATAAAAACACCTCTAATAGTGACCACACAGAAAATGATAATGGCCATGATAATCTTGCAAACACAAAGGACAATGATGAAGAAGAAACCATAATGACTGATAGCCCTAATGATGAAGACAACAATGACATTATGGACCATAAAATCAGTGAAGAGGTTGATGACAGTGGTGAATATCATGACAATAATGTTAGCATGAAATAAAATGAAGGTAAGTCTCAAGAGGGAAGTCAAGAAAATAGTGCAAAAGACATCAATATAGATATCATTTATGTAAATTAAGGAAATCTTGAAATCAACCATAATGAGGGCATTCTAGTAGACAAATTTCGGTTTTTTCCTCTCACATATCAAAAGGTGTCAAGGCTTGTGTTTGCTACCTCCAAAAGGCAAGGGACCATGCCATCCACCTCAGCTCAGCTACTAGACAAAGGGAAACAAAAGGTAAGGGAAGAAGAAGAATATCATGAGGTTGAGAGGAACTTTGAAATCATTCAAGTGGACAGTGATGAGGGGAATGAAGCAAGAATCATAAACTTGCTCCTCCAGGATAGAAATGCACAAATCAAAGACCTCCAAGCACATTTGGATAGGGCCAAAGTGTGAGTGATGCCCTTGACTTGGAGAATAGGCAACTAGGAGAAAAAATTGCAACTATGAAGCTAGAGCCATCAAGGCTAGAAAAGAAGCCCAAAAGGACCAGGTGAAACTAGAAGAGTTCATGGGCACTTATGAAGAGAGTGAGGATGAGGAAGGACAATCTAGGAGGAGACCTAGAACCATGGGGTTGGAGAAGGCATTGGCAAAGCATAGGGAACAAGAATCAGCCCTAGCAGAACAACTCCCTTTAGATGAGCTTTTTGGCCATGCAGATAGCGCATGATCGGGAGCCTTAGTTGGAAAGAGCCATCATACACTTGGAGGCTAAATTGAAGAAAGCTAATCAAGACCTTGACCTCTAAAGAATGATGACTAAACATTATGCCCAGAGAAACTAAATTGTAAGGGCTAAACTGAAAAAGGCCCAAACAAAGATCCAAGCACTAAAAGAGTAAAAATTCAAAGCTAACCTTGGAATATTGGCACAAGCTTCTCTACAGGTCTCTCAAAACCCATGAGGCATACATCCACCAAATTTGGGAGAATTTTGACAAGTTTTGTTTTTTTTTAAATTTTGAGGGCAAGGGGGTAGCACCCTCAGTGCTATGCTTTTTCTCAGAGAATATTCAGAAGGAAAGGCTTACATTTTTGGAATCCTTAGCTTGTGTGTGGCATGCTCACAAATTTTCAGGTCAATTGGAGTTGTTTTGGTCCTCCAAAAGGGTCAAAAACACCCTAATTTTCACCTTTCTACCTAGTTTTCAGGATAGGTGCTCCTCCTTTACCAGCCTTGGAATTTTTCCTTTTTGAATAGGTTTAGAACGAAGGGTAGCTCTATAAATTAGAATCAAAGGGATTTCCAGTAGTCCATCACAGAGCCTATTACGACATCGGGAATGCCTTCAAAACATTGCTGCAAGTTGAACCAGTTTTCCTACTCCAGTGTTACGCCCTTGGCATGGAAATTCATCCTAAAAATCAGTGTTGTGCCCTTAATAGAGGAAATGTCAAAAATGTACACTTGGCAAGTTTTAGGAGGCTTGAAAGAGCCCAAATGTTAATTTCTTTGCTAAAATTGACCGAAAATATATTTTGTTTTAGATATTTTGTGCCTTGGGCCTTGCAAGGTCTCAAGGACAATAGTGACATTTATGATTATCCAATAGACTTCTAGAGACTCTATTAGGTTTTTCTCCTCCTTTCTTGTTAAATTAAGCATTGATGATTCCTTTTTGATGTTGGAATTTTATGAGTTTTGAGAGCAATACATGGTTTTATTAGGTTGAAGAGAAATTTGGTGTTCTGGAGCTTGTGAATGATTTTCTTTGATTGATGATGATGAAGGCTTTCTTGCAGGATCCTTGATCTTGGTTAATGGTGATGTGTCTCTAATTTTTTCATGTTTTCTTGTTTATCATTGTGTCGATCCTTCTATGTTGCAGTATATCAAAGAAGTATAGGTTAAGAAATGTTGTTTGAGGCACCTTAGTCCTTCTTGTTTACTATTGTCTTTATGTTTTCCTCTATTGGGTTAGTTTAAGGACTTCTTACAGAACCGATAAGAGGAAGATGGCATTCACCCAGGGCCGCCTGAATCTGAGATTCAAGCTATGATTTCCTTCTTAATCCATGAAGAAGGCAAAGATGGCCTTCATTGAATCCATTGTTCCTCATTCCCCGTCAAGGGAGGACAGCAGTGGTTTCCAGAAACAAGCACCACCTGTTGCCCTCTTCAATGAAGCTTAGTGCAATTTTTTCGAGGAAAAAGCACCACCAGTTTTTTCCAGGATGGTCGCTCTTCAATGAATCTTAGTGGGCCTTCCTAGATGGAAGAGCACCACTAAGCTCACTATGCAGTAATCCAGCCTTTCTCCCACATAGAGCTCTTTTCTAAATAAGTTTGGTTGTTTTGAATAAAGTTTGGTTGTTATTTCATCAATATATTTTCTTTGGTTGTTATTTCTCATAAGGTTTTGAGAAGTTTCAAAATGTGAGAACCACTAAGTTCAATATGTAATAGTCCATCATTTTTCCCACATAGAGCTCCTTACGAAATAAGTTTGGTTGTTTTCAATAAAGTTAGGTTTTTATTTCATCAATATTTTTTCTTTGGTTGTTATTGCTCAGAATTTTTTTTAAGAAGTTTCAAAATGTTGTATATATCTCAACCAAATGAGGGTGTCAAAACAAAGTGTGATTTGAAGTTACTTGTATGTTGTGAATAAGTTTATGTTCATTCGGTGTATGGTATTCTGATTATTTATTAATAACAACAATTCTATTCTCCATATTGTTTTTTTTAATTGTGTATGGAATTCTAGTGAGTTATTAATAACAACAATTTCATTTGCTATATTATTTTTTCAATTTCTGAATATATGCACATATATGTGGATCAAACTCATCTTGATATTTTCTCTTTTAAAACTTGAAGGGGTTTGATGTAATGGTGAAAATCCAGGGTTTTTTCACTATTGTGCAAGGTTCAATTCCCATTAGATTCTAACACTAAATCCATGATGACCATTGATGTAGAGATTCAATGTATGGTTAGGACAATAGACACTATATTGAAAATGACCATGTGGCTTTTGCATAGAAGATATAATTAAAATGTATATATAATTAAAATTTTGTTGAGATATGTCAATAAATTTTATTAATGAAAAATACTATTGAACAATGTACATCAACATGTGGTTATTTTTGTTGAAGGTTGATATTTATAGGAACAATTAGTAGATTTGTGAGTTAAAATAACAATATCAAGAAATTAAAATATCTATTATATTTTATTAACATTGATTATCCCAATTTCATAATTTTAGCCAAAAATGGTAAAAATATAATACTTAGACATGACTTGTATTTATTGTTTAAACATCTATATTTTTCCACTTAAAAACTATGGTTTATTTATATTTATAATTATGAATAAAGTTTTATTGCTTAATTATTTAAATTTCTTCTTAATATTAAATAAATAAATAAACTATTTTAAAGTTATTTTAAATATAATTATTATTATACACAATTAATAAATATTTGTAATAGTTTTATATATTAGTTAAGTAAATCAAATTATTTTTTCTTTCATATTGTTATCCACCTATAAAATTTGTCATATCAGATGGTGGCTAAATCATTTTTTGAAGCCTTCAAGAAAAAATTTGTATACCAAATTGCTAGGTCTTAAAGTCTTGAGAAGACAACTTATCCTTGAGATAAAATTTCATCGATGTTTCCCTCATTTTTCCTCAAAGAAATCTATTGTTTACCAAAGGAAAAGACTGTTGAAAAGTTCTATTTTCCCTTATTTGCCTTCTCCTTTTCCCTTCTCCATTTCATTCATAAAACACTTCATTTACCCCTAATTCTCTCGAAATTTCCTTTAAAACCTTTGAAAAATTACTTTGGAAGGTTTAAAAACCCTTTTTCCCCTTCTACCAAAAGCCAAAAAAGCCTTGAAAATCTGCTATTTTGGCCTAAGAAACCCATTTTTTAACTAAGGCCCTAAAGCCCCTTTGGCCTTAGCCCCCGGCTCCTTTTTCTGCATAAGATCTGGAGCGGTGACCCATAGTTAAGCCCCTTTCGCGCAATCGCAATCGGGGTTTCTATTCTTCTTGTTACCTTTTTCCTTTAAAAAGGTTTTCAATGTGATTGGCCCCTTTTCTTCTAACTCCCGATTCCTTTGTCTTTTCATATAACCCTGAGCCCTGCAATCTGGTGCTAAAACACCATAAAACACCCCTCCCGGAAACAAATTTTCCTTTGTATTTTAAAAAAAATCTGATTTTCTTATGTTTCAATGAGACCCAATAGTTTATTGTTTGGTGATTTATCAACCGTTGATTTAATCCCTAATCAACAACCGTCGGAATCTCGCATCGCAAATAAACATGCCAACCTTCGCTTTGTTCCCTTCGAAATTTCCGATGTGATTAGGTCTTAAGCCCTTTGTGCTAAACCCCAAACAAATTCCCCACCATATAACCCACGCCCAGGACCAAGCGTTAAGCCCCAAGCGCTAGTCGCAATCGTAAGTTTGCGATGGGCACATTCCTTTTGTTCAAAGAAAAAGCCCCGATGCGATTGAGTTTTATTCTATGGAACCCCGCCGCATTATCCACCATTGATCCTTTAAAAAAATAAATGGTTAGTGCTAATCACATCATGCCCCACCACATCTCTTCATCAACCGAAAATTCCTTCCCGATCGTCGATCTCTCTAAAGATCGACGGTTCTGATACAATCACATCGCAATTTATCTGTGCACCTTTCCTCTCTCCCACGCCGATTGGGGATTCCGTGATTGGATCTGGGCCATTCATTTCACTCATCCGATGGTCCAGATCAATCCTCACTTCCCTTTTTTATTTCTCAAATACCAACAGTATAACCTCTTCGGCGAAGATCCACCGTTGATCTCAGCAGATCAACGACCCATGTTGCTCCCGATCTCTGCTCGACCCCCTGCCTTGTATTCTTTTCGTTTCCTAAAATTAAATTTGGACCATCCATTCTTCTAATCCAATGATCCAAATTAAACCCGATAGGCCCAACTCCATTGGGACCTATCTCTCCATCAGCAAATCCTGACCGTTCATTCTTATGATCCGACGGTCAAGATTAAAACCGCCTTGACCCAGCCCCACCTTTTTTCGCCTACGCATCTTGTCTGATCGCGCTTTCATCTCTACCGTTGGATCTGCCCACTCTTCATCCAAAGGCCTAGGACCCATATCACGTAAATCTGAGTCCGACAGTTAATTCCTAAAAATTACGCAAAATGGGCGATTTTTTAAGGACACGTGGCAGGCGGCGAGGCATATCACATTTTTTTATGAAGATTTTGGAAACCCCTTAAGAGCAGCACGACACCAGTGGTTTCTTTGGCCGAAACTGCTTTACCCCATTTACATCACATCCCCTTTGTTTTAATCTCCACCGTTGATCTTTGAGATCTAACGGCTCACATTGAATCTCGCCTTTCATTAGGGGAATTTTGAGGTCTAAAATGGGCCTCCTAAGAAAAATGTACAACAAAAATAAAATTTATAACAACCAATAGGATTCAAGATGACGATGTCAACCATGGGGGATGATTTACCATTTTTTAAATAAAAGGGTAAAAATATTAAAAAATAATAAAATAATAAAACTACTTTTTCAACTCGTATTTTCAACTTATCTCCCAAAATTTTTACTCAAATTTTGAGTGGGGGTACTCGTTGGATGAAAAATTTAATTCCTCATCCAAGGAGTACCCATGTTGCATACTTTTGATGAACTCTACTACCCGAAAAATGATAAATACATAAAAAATGTGATTGCAATCACGTTTTTTTTATGTATTTCTCATTTTTCGTGTATAGGACCCATCGAAAGTATGAAACATGGGTACTCATTGGATGGGGAATTAAATTTCGCATCCAATGAGTGCTCCCGCTCAAAATTTGAGTAAAAAATTTGGGAGATAAGTTGAAAATATGAGTAGAAAAAGTAGTTTTTTCTTTTTTCCCTCTAAAATTTGATGATGTCATCAAATCTTATTTGATTTTTTCCACTATTATTTTATAATTTCCTTAGGAGGCCCATTTTAGATCTCAAAATTCCCCTAATTTAATTCATCGCTCTCCGTCCATCCTCCAAGGGACTTCATAAGCGAATCTCCGTCGTTGATCTCTGTGGCTAATCTCATTCGACGGCCCAGAATTATTCCGAAACCCCGAATTTCGTTTAACCCTTTTTTTCCTCCGCCAAAGGGTTTTTCATCCATTTTCCTTTGCATTTTCGTCTATTTTATTATAAATTTTCCCCTCCACATTATATATTCACGATTGATCTCAACCATTGATCTCTGCAGATCAACGGTTCTGACTTAATCTCCCCACCGTTTATTCAACCGCCTCCCATCTGACCCCATCGAGCAATCTTCGTCATTGGATGCTTTCATCCAATGGTCACAATCTAACCTAAAACCTCTAAAGTAGTCTGAACCCATCCTCACAGGATTTTTCTAAATTTTCTTTGTTTTTGCACGTTATAATGGTTTTTTCCATTGTGTTAAAAGAAAATCAAAGATCGGGGATGACAATCCCCCTGGCCTTTATTTATGAAGGAGATCATTCTGTAGGGTTTACCATTAAGGTTTATCAGTGCCTCATGAGCACTGACGCCATTATAAAACCTCTGTAACGCCTGCACATCAACAAGACACAACAAATCTTAATTAGACAAAGAGTATCAGTTGGACAGCATGAAATCAAAGCAGAAACATGTTTGAAGATTGTTAAACACAGTTTTGAGGGATTACGGAACTAAATCGACTATTTAAAAACCTAATCCACTCAATTAAACACAGTTTTAAGAAGAGAAGACAGGAAATTAGGCCTAATTAAGCCTAACACACAGAATTAGAACAAATTAATAGTGTTTAAAGAAAAACAATAATATCTATCAGTTCGAGAAGCCTCCACTGCCACATCAGAGGCTAATTGAATTCTCTTAGCTACCAAAATCCACCTGCAACCTCAAAGCATTCAGAAGAGGCGTAGTTATTTCCAGAATAGAAGATATTCACCTCAAGACAGTTGAATAGTTATTTCAAATCAAAGAAGCTTATTACAACTATCAGCTGAGTTATTACAAGGATAAGAAATAGCCTTAAAAGTCAAATATTTTTATCCACTAAAGCTCGAAAGCAGAACAGAGTTATGACACAGAGATATAGATCGAATGTATTCCTTCCTTATGCCTTGCATGGTTTTCAAGGCAGATAATTGCATTAACTGTAGAATTAATGATACTTGAACCCTAGAAATATTTCCACCTCCTCATTTTCTTATAAAATCTTATTTAGGAGCACGTTGTAAAGGGTTGGTTGCTGAAATTTGATATAATACTTGTGCTCAAAACTTTCTACATGTAAATAGTGTTCAGAGGCTCTTAAAGCTCTCTTTGTGATCAAATAAGTTAGGCTCAGAAGAGAATATGATTGCTGAACTAAAAGATTGGACTTGAAGTTTGTAACTGGATTGACATCAATATACAAGCTGATTCTGGGAATCCTGGTCTATATCACTAGTGAAGTTCTTCTTTATGTGCTATTGTTTTCCTTTCATGTATGCCGTTTTGTCCACTTATTCTCTAATAAAGACCAGCAATCATAGAGTTAGGATTTAATCTTTACAGTACCCTTCTCTGACTGATAAGCTTTATCTTTATGTTTTCCTCCCAATTGTGTGTTTAAGAATGACTTAAGTTAAGTATAAAACATTATCAAGGAATGTTGGTTTGCCCCTGTCTTGATGTGAAAATCTTGAAAAGAAGTTCTTGAATGATACTTTCATTATATTCTTAGTAGATTTTGACTAGAAAAGTTTATGGTTTTCCCTGTCTTCTAGTTTCTTTCTCCAAAGGTAATTCTGAAAGTTTCCCTAAGAGTATGCTAAAAGCAGTTTAGATTTAAAAGTATTTTATCTGATCTTAGGCTACACTTTGTTTTTCTTATCTTTTTTCATCCCTTCTGAAAGTAATTATGTGGATTACTGGATTGTTTGTCTGATAAGTTAGATTTACTACAATCTTGTCCAAAGAAGTCTATGGTTAGCCCTGTCCTTTGGTTGGTTTTAAACATTTACTTAAAAGGATTTTCTTATTTGGAAAGACTGATAAATCCTAGTTGAACATATTGTGTTTCTCAACCCCTTAAACACTTTTATTGTTCCATTCCATCATTTTATCTAAAATATCTTGTGATATAGATGACTTGCCCCTTGGACCACTCTTGAAATTGTTGCACAATTAAAACCTTTTATGACTCCTACCTTCACCCCTTTGAAACTCTTTCATTTTAGGAATTTCCACTCAACTAAAAATCATGCTCAACCATCCAAAACCAAACAAAAACCCTTGTTCTTAATAACTAGCCTAATATCATACCCAAAAGCCTTAAAGATAAATCAATCTTTGCACTTATAAGATAGATCCCTCTCTGGATTCAGGAGGGCTAGATCCTAGAATCCCAAAGTGGTTCCAATGTCCTCTCTGCAGTTTTAGTCTCACCAATCTGCTGAAATTACATGGAGCTAACATTTCTGGCGACTCCACTGGGGAATTCTGAGTGAAATTACACATATACATGCTTAAGGACCTCAGGAAAACACTTTATTCAAGAACATTTGGTATATTAGCCGGCTGAGCCACCATGCATAACATTTCTGGTGACTCCGCTGGGGAATTCTATGTGAAATTACACCTATACATGTTTAAGGACCTTAGGAAAACACTTGATTCAAGAACATTTGGTATATTAGCCAGCTGAGCCACCAGGCATAACATTTCTGATGATTCCGCTGGGAAATCTCAGTCAAATTTCATCTTAGGTACCCTTAATATCTCATAAAAACCCCATGAGTACAAGTAGCCCTCTTCAAGCATTACCAAGCAAATGGTAATCATGATAAAACTTATTTGAATCAGTGACAAACTAAGAAAACCTTAGGATTCTCATAAGAACTTATCAAACCTTGAAGGATCAGCTAGCTTAGCCATAAGAGTAAACTCTCTTTGTCTCATCACCATAGCTAAGTGTTGAAACATGTTTAGGACACTCTTAGAACCCATAGAACTGAAAAAACTGAGAAAACCCAAAAATATTTCAGATTGGTATTCAAATAAACATGGTGGCAGACCATAAAACCTTTTACCTCCAAAAGAGCTAAAAATTTCCACCTGGTGACTCCACAATCCTAAACAGACCTTAAGACTCCACTGGGAAAACTCATTATCATCATAACATCATTTAAACTCAGTTAAGAGGACTTTAGGATTAAATTTTTCTTGTTTAAAAGATCAGTTAGCCTCTTAAAAGATTTTCATATTTGGTTAAACTGTTCTTGTTTAGTTGGGTCTTAAAAACATAGCATAGTGGCTCCTAGAAAGATTCATACTAGAGCTTACCCTGACCAAAACCCTCACGAGATAGTTGATAATCATGAAAGAATCCTTAGGAAGTCTCTTGAGGTTAAATCTTCAACTATTTTCAGATCACCCCTTAGAGCTAATTCTGTCGCTGAAAACCTTATAGCTCTACAAGAATCAGAAGTTGACTTAAGAAATCCATTTAGAACTAGGTCGCTTGATGATTTAGATCAGCTAGATTCAGAGTCTTCACTTTCATCCCCAGAAAGAAGTGAACATCCTGGTAGCAGAGAAACTACACCACCTGATTCACATTTCATTCATAATTTTGGTTTCTCCCCTCCTAGATCTACTCAACAATCTATTTCTGGTCCATCCACATCTGTTCTTCATACATCCACTATCCAAACAACTTCATCCCAACCCACTTTCCCTCTTGTTAATCCACCATTTTTAAACCCCCCACTGTTTCCATAACCTCTTATCATGGCAACATGGTATGCTCCCCTTGTCCTTCCTTTACCTTTAGTCAATCTCGCATAGGACTATTAGTCCAAGATACCATTGTATGATGCTAGAAATGCTATTACTACTTCACAACATGTGGATAAGATGAATGGCTACTTTGACAGAAATGAAATTGATGATGAAACTATCAAACTTAGACTATTTTCTCAGAGTTTAGGGGGATAAGTAAGAAAATGGTTCAAAGGCTTAACCCCTCACAGTATCAATGATATCCAAGCCTTCCATCAGTTTTTCTTAAACAAATGCAAAGTCAGAAATAACCCTCTCCAAATAATTTCTTATTACAAGAATCTCCAAAGAAACACTAGGGAAAGTGTTCAAGCCTATTGCACTAGGTTTAATTCCCTTCCCCCAGACTTAAAACCACCACAAGGCTCAACTTTAAACAAATTTCCTGAAGGATTTGATCCTGAAATGGCATATCAACTTAGAGAAAGAGATCCTATAACTCTAGAAGATATGAAAAAAGGAGCTCTTGCTGTGGAAGTTAATATAATGGAGAAAAGAGAAAGAATGAGGAATGAGAAGAAAGTGTCCTTTAGAGAGGAACCTACACCTTCCACATCTAGCTCAAAGATGGCAAGAATGATGGAGGAGATGATGAAAAAGATGAGCATACTTGAGAGAGCACAAGCTAGTCAAAACCAAACAGCTCCTCAAAATAGAAATCAAAACCAAAATCAGAATTTTAGGAGAAACCAGCCTCAAAACAAACCAAGGGAGGATGATCAACAGATCACTCCTCCTTTTCATCAAAACTATGTAGCTGAGGTTGAATAAACATTAGAACAAATAGAGGAGGATGATATAAACATGTTGGGAGTAGATAATGATGATTTTGAAGTTCATTACAATAGAAAACAAGGTCTATACACACCTTACGATGACAAAATAGAAGAAGATGAATATTACTACCAAGAAATGGAAAATGTCATCATAGAAATTCAAAAAGAGTATGATCTTAGAAGTAAAAGGAATTTGGAAACCCCCAACAAAAAAACCTCTGAAAATTCTGCAAAAAACAACCCTGTGAATAAACCCAAGACTACAAAACAGAAAGATGAAACATTGGATGGAAATTTTGATAAAAACATAGAGAAAAGCACTCAAAACAATGAAAAACAGAGTGCAGATCTTAGTAGCACTAGTACCTCAACTAGTGCTCCTCTTAAAAAAATTCTAACCAATGTAAATAGAGAAAATTAGCAAGCTGATCTTGCTGAAAAAATGGTGGTTAAAAAGGCTGAAACAAACCTTGTAAGAAGTCAGCTACCTTTCAGGTTGGAGCAGGAAATTGCCAAGATAAAGATCTATGTTCCCCTTACTGAATTAGCCACCCAAAATGTGTATAGATCCCAAATTTTGAAGTATTTTAACATATAAGAGAATAATGACACTGTCAATCTTAATGATGACCAACTAGAGCTCATATTTGGTCCTAAGATTGAGGGTAGGTATTAAGAAGGACCGGTTCCTCCTTTTTATGTTAGTTTAAATGTTCATGACAAAATTTTGCACAATGCCATGCATGACTCAAGGGCCTCTCATAATTCAATGCCCAAAGCTGTAATGGAGAGCCTACGGCTTGAGATCACTCGACCTTACAAAGATCTTTACTCCTTTGACTCAAGCAGAGTGAAATGTTTAAGTTTAATCAAAGACCTCTGTGTAAACTTAGCACAAATTACAGCCAAATGTTTAGTAATGGATATTGTTGTGGCTGATGTACCCCAAAAATATGGTATGCTATTATCAAGATCTTGGGGAGCTAAGTTACAAGGAACAATGCAGATGGATATGTCATATGAAACTATCCCCGTTTTTAATCAAACTAGAAGACTTTACAGGGAGTCTCATATGAAATACATGGTTACTAGCCAAGAGAGATCGCAAAACTCTCCCCTTTATTATGTAAATATAGGCCTTGAATCATTTATCCTTTTCAATGATGAAACATTCAGTGAACAAGTGACCTTAACTGAATTAATGGCAGATAGAGAGGAGGAGGGAGACGAGACAGAAGTGTCAACACAGTTTGCTAAACCAGAGAACTGCAGCAAACAAAACACAGGTCTAGAGCTACAAATCATTCATCCATTTCTTTTAAACCTTGAGAATCAAGAAAGCAGTCCTCAACACAATGAAAAAACTGAGGAATTAAAACAAATTCAACAAAGTGTTAACCTTCAAGAACAATCCAAAAGCATGCTAGATGAAGAGGATAGTAGTCAAACTGGTGAATCTGAAACTAGTCCTCTTTAGAGTATGAACTTTGATGGGTCTTGCACTAAGAATTATGCAGGTGTGGGAGTGTGGCTTCACAATAAAATGAACAATCATACTGAAGGGCATTCCTACAGATTAAATTTTCAGTGTTCGAATAACATAGCTCAGTATGAATCCCTTCTTTTAGGCTTACACTTGTTGAAGAAATTATGAGCCAAGAGAATTAAAGTGCATGGGGATTCAAAGTTAGTCATTAGGTAAGTAAATGGGGGATATAGTGCCAAACACCCCAGACTTAGAGCCTGTAGGAACGATGTCATGGATTTGTTGAAAACTTTTGAGGAATCCCAACTTATTTTTTTCCCAAGAGAAAATAATATCCTTGCCCACAATTTAGCTTTCGCTGCTAGAACATGTTTAACACCATTTGAAACCAAACAATGCACAACTAAAATCAGATTTCGACCAGCCATTCCTGATAATGAGAAATATTGGCGAGTGTTTGAGGGAGACAAACAAATAGAAGACTTCCTGCAGTCCAGAAATGAATTTGAACTACCAAGTTTGGATTCATATTATGAGGATGACTGTCCTAGTGAAGAAAACCTACTTCATGAAGAAGAAAAGTCCCCTGAGGTTACTGATATAAACCTGTTGTCTAACAAACTTGAAAAAACAACAAAAATTGTTGCAGAGTTAGAAAAAGAAGACTTAGAAACTCTACTGTCTAATAATCAAAGTTTTCCAAAGGGACTGGTCCCTTTAGAAGAATTGTTTGATTTCAACGATGTGGCCAAGAAGCCAAAGCTGGAGCCTGTCAAGACTGAAGTAGAAGAGTGTAATATAGGCAGTAAACTAAAACCTAAGATGATCAACCTATCTAAAACTTTTCCAGCTCACATCAAATTGAAATACATAGAGATGTTTGAAGAATTTTCTGATGTTTTCATGTGGAGTTATAAGGATCTGAAATCCTATGACACTGAAATAATTCAACACAAGATACCTCTCAAGGAAAACCAAAATCTATTTAAACAAAAACTGCACAGAATAAACCCTGTTCAGTTACCTTTGGTTGAGAAGGAAATCAAGAAAATGTATGAAGCTGGTATTATTGTTCCTATTAGATATTCAGAATGGGTGTCTAATTTAGTGTTAGTTAGGAAGAAAACAGGAGAGATTAGGCTTTGTATTGACTTTATAGACTTAGAAAAATCCTCATTGAAGAACAACTACCCTTTACCCAAGATGGATCATATTTTACAAAGGGTAGTTGGTTCTAAGATAATTTCTTTGCTAGATGGCTTCTCAGGATACAATCAGATATTAGTACATCCTGATGATCAATTAAAGAAATATTTTACTACACCTTGATGATGTCACTGTTTTTTCCAAGACAGATGGAGAGCACTTAGAACACTTGAGAAAAGCATTCGAGAAGTGCAGAAGGTTTGGGATATCTTTAAATCCAAAGAAAACATTGTTTGGTCTCCGAGAAGGTAAAATTCTTGGGCACATCATATCAGAAGAGGGGATAAAGATAGACCCAAAGAGGATTGAGGGTATATTGCAAATCACTCATCCTAGAAACATCAAGGAACTTCAATCTTTCATTGGAAAGATTAATTTCTTGAGAAGGTTCATACCCAACTTAGCTGAGCTCCTTAGAAATATTACAAACATGCTAAAAAAGGAACAAGGGGTTAAGTGGACCTTAGAAGCAAAGAAATCTTTTGAACTGGTAAAACAAGCATTAACCAAAACACCAGTTCTAATAAGTCCTAATTTTTGAAAAGATTTTTACATTTTTTCATTTGCATAAGAACATACAATAACTGTTGTCCTATTGCAGAAAAATCCACAGGGACAAGAGCAGCCCATTGCATTCTTTAGTAAGGCCCTAAGAGATGCACCTTTGAAGTATAATATTATGGAGAAACAAGCCTTTGCCTTAGTCAAATATTTAAATAATTTCAGAGTTTATATTTTACACTCCCATGTAATTGCATTTGTGCCTAACTCAGTTGTAAAAGACATCCTAACACAGGACCCAGATGGTAAGAGAGGTAAGTGGGTAGCTTTGATACTTGAATATGATTTAGAAATCAACCCCACTAAACTCATTAAAGGCCTAGGTATACCTAGATTAATGGCTGAATCAAATTTTGAAGTTCTTGATATAAATATGATAAATGCTTTCAATGAACAAGAGGAATTGGATAGAAGGACAAAGGCCAGTAATTTCAATATTGGTGACAATGTGTTAAAGTGGGACTGAAGGAGATAAGACAAGGGCACACATGGGAAATTCGATAACTTATGGCTTAGTCCTTACCTCATTCATTCTACTTCTAGTAACAATGCTTATTTCTTGCAGGAATTGAATGGAGCTAAACTGATTGGGGGTCCTGTCAATGGCAAGATGCTCAAACATTATTTCTCTTGATCCTATCATGATTGAAAGCCTTTTTATATTTTTTCTCATTATAAATATTTCATCCACCATTGCATTGAAACTTAGAAAATTCAAAAATACAAAAACAATAGAAAGAGAAAAGAGGGCAGATTGTGAAAACAATAAAGGTTCAGCCCCATACCAAAAAAGAGAAATAAAATCTGAAAGTGTGCAAGCTCAAATGCCACTCCTAAGAAACACACTCATAGTTAGTCATACAGCCTAATCATGACTAATTATTTTTAAATTTACTACTGATAGGTTAGTGAAATTATATTTTCCAAACAACTTAATCTTGGCTTATCAGTTAAGTAGATTAGGATAGGAAAATAAAGGTTCAAACAAGCTCAAAAACTGAACATAAGATTCAAAAAGAAATAATGACTCTAATCTGTTGAAATTTTGAGTCAAATATAGAAGTAAATTGGTTCTAATAAGCCCAAAACTTGAGCCAGATAAAAAATAAAAGACAACTCAAACAAACTCAAAGGTAGAGCTGAAGAGAAAAGAAGGATGTTCCTAAAACTTTCAGATCTTAAGCCTTCAACATTTTGATTTAATTTTCTGCAAAATAATAATCTGTGTGCAGCTTGTTTTTATGCCATAGATCAACAACAAGTTAGACTGTTCAATCCTGACTTGTGTGCTTTTTAAATTTCTTGTTTTAGAAATTAGACAATAAAAATCTGTTAGACAGTCTAATCCTAACAGATAGTAGTCAGGTAGAGAAGCTTATGAACTCAACTGCTTAATCTGAGTTCATGGAGAAATAAGAAGTAGACTTAGATTAGATTTATATTTTCAAAAGAATAAAAATGTTTGTAAAAGAGTTTGCTAATCCAAATGCACTCTCAAAGAAGAAAAATTGTTAGATCATGTAGGATTAGGTAGGTAGAAAGCTTGTTTGGTAGAATTCCATTGTTTTTCAAGGCTACTAACATTATGAAAACAAAATAAGATCATCCAAGTGAAGAAAGTTGCAACCTAATGGATGAGGCATTGATCAGCCCCCTAGAGAATACAAGTCTGAAGTTCTTGACACCTTCAAGAAGGTGCCATCCCCATGTGGAGCCACTGTTAGCCACCTATAAAAATTTTCATATCAAATGGTGGCTAAATCATTTTTTGAAGCCTTCAAGAAACAATTTTTATACCAAATTGCTATTTCTTAAAGTCTTGAGAAGACAACTTATCCTTGAGATAAAATTTCACTGATGTTTCCTTCATTTTTCCTCAAAGAAATCTATTGTTTACCAAAGGAAAAGACTACTAAAAAAGTTCCATTTTCCCTTATTTCCATTATCCTTTTCCCTTCTCCATTTCATTCATAAAACACTTCATTTACCCCTCATTCTCTTGAAATTTCCTTTAAAACCTTTGAAAAATTCATTTGGAAGGTTTAAAAACCCTTTTTCCCCTTTTACCGAAATCCAAAAAAGCCGTGAAAATATGTTATTTTGGCCTAAGAAACCCATTTTTTAACTAAGGCCCTGAAACCCCTTTGGCCTTAGCCCCCAACTCCTTTTTCTACATCCATTACCTTAAGACCCTACGCCATGACCATGGCTAAGCTCTTCACGCAATCGCAACTTCCACAAGCTTATTCTTCATACTCGCTGCCTTTAAAAAGGTTTCTGATGCGATTGGCCCCTTTTCTTCTAACTCCTGATTCCTTTGTCTTTTCATATAACCCCGAGCCCCGCAATCGGGTGCTAAAACACCATAAAACACCCCTCCTTGAAACAAATTTTCCTTTGTATTTTCTAAAAATATGATTTTCTTATGTTTCAATGAGACCCGACAGTTTTTTGTCTGGTGAGTTATCATCCATTGATTTACTCCCTGATCAACGACCGTCGGAATCTCACATCGCAAATAAAAATGCCAACCTTTGCTTTGTTCCATTCAAAATTTTCAATGTGATTAGGCCTTAAGACCTTTGTGCTAAACCCCAAACCACTTACCCACCATATAACCCATGCCCAGGACCAAGCGTTAAGTCCTGAGCGCTAATCGCAATTGGAAGTTTGCGATGGGCACATTCCTTTTTTTCAAATAAAAAGCCCTGATGCGATTGAGCTTTATTCTATGGACCCCCACCGCATTCTCCACTTTTGATCCTTTAAAAAAATCAACGGTCAGCACTAATCGCATCGCGCCCCGCCACATCTCTTCATCAACCGTAGATTCCTTCCCAACTGTCGATCTCCCTAGAGATCGACGGTTCTAATTCAATCGTATCGCAATTTATCTATGCACCTTTCCTCTCTCCCCCGCCGATTGGCGATTCCACGATTGGATCTGGGCCGTTCATTTCACTCATCCGACGGTCCAGATCAATCCTCACAAGCCTTTTTTATTTCCCAAATCCAGATAGTATAACCTCTTCGGCGAAGATCCACTGTTGATCTCTACAGATCAACGGCCCACATTTCTCCCAATCTCTGCTCGACCCCCTGGATTGTATTCTTTTCGTTTTTAGAAATTAAATCTGGACTGTCCATCCTTCTAATCCAATGATCCAGATTCAACCCAATAGGCCCAACTCCATTGTGACCTATCTCTCCATCAACAAATCATGACTGTTCATTCTTATGATCCAACGGTCAAGATTAAAACCGCCTTGACCCTGCCCCAACTTTTTTCGCCCACACATCTTCTCTTATCATGCTCTCATCTCTACTGTCAAATTTTCTCGCTCTTCATCCAACGGCCTAGGAACCATATCGCGTAAATCTGAGTCCGTCAGTTAATTCCTAAAAATTACGCGATATGGGCCTTTTTTTAAGGACACGTGGCGGGCGGTGAGGCATATCATGTTTTTTATGAAGATTTTGGAAACCCCTTAAGAGCAGTGCAACACCAGTGGTTTCTTTGGCCGAAACCGCTTTACCCTGTTTACATCACATCCCCTCTATTTTAATCTCCACTATTGATCTTTGAGATCTAACGGCTCATGTTCAATCTCGCCTTTTAATTCATCACCCTCTGCCCATCCTCCAAGGGAATTCATAAGCGAATCTCTGTCGTTGATCTCTGTGGCTGATCTCATCCGACGACCTAGAATTATTCCGAAACCCCGAATTTTGTTTAACCCTTTTTTTCCTCCGCCAAAGGTTTTTTCACCCATTTTCCTTTGCATTTTCCTCTATTTTATTATAAATTTTCCCCTCTGCATTATATATTCATGATTGATCTCAACCATTGATCTCTGCGGATCAACGATTTTGACTTAATCTCCCCACCGTTTATTCAACTACCTCCCATCTGACCCCATCGAGCAATATTTGCCTTTGGATGCTTTCATCCAATGGTCACAATCTAACCTAAAACCTCTGAAGCAGTCTGAACTCATCCCCGCAGGATTTTTCTAAATTTTCTTTGTTTGTGCAGGTTATAATGGTTTTTTCCATTGTGTTAAAAGAAAATCAAAGGCTAGGGATGACGATTCCCCAGACCTTTATTTATGAAGGAGATCATTCTGCAGGGTTTCCCATCAAGGTTTATCAGTGCCTCATGAGCACTGACGCCATTATAAAACCTCTGTAACGCCTGCACATCAGAAAGTCACAGCAAATCTTAATCAAACAAAGAGTATGAGTTGGACAACATGAAATCAAAGCAGAAACATGTTTGAAGATTGTTAAACACAGTTTTGAGGATTACAGAACTAAATCGACTATTTAAAAACCTAATCCATTCGTTTAAACACAGTTTGAAGAATAGAAGACAGGAAATTAGGCCTAATTAAGCCTGACACATAGAATTAAAACAAATTAACAGTGTTTAAAGAAAAACAATAATATCTATCAGTCCAAGAAGCCTCCACTGCCACATCAGAGGCTAATTGAATCCTCTCAGCTACCAAAAGCCACATGTAGCCTCAAAGCATTCAGAAGAGGCCTAGTTATTCTCAGAACATAATATATTCACCTCAAGACAGCTGAATAGTTATTTCAAATAAAAAAAACTTATTACAACTATCAGCATAGTTATTACAAGGATAATAAATAGCCTTAAAAGTAAAATATTTTTATCCAGTAAACCTTGAAAGCACAACAGAGTTATGACACAGAGATATAGATCAAATGTATTCCTGCCTTATGCCTTGCATGGTTTTCAAGGCAAAGAATTGCATTAAATGTAGAATTAATGATACTTGAACCCTAGAAATATTTCCACCTCCTCATTTTCCTATAAAATCTTATTAAGGTGCACGTTGTAAAGGGTTGGTTGTTGAACTTGTATATAATACTTGTGCTCGAAAATTTCTACATGTCAATAGTGTTCAGTGGCTCTTGAAGCTCTGTTTGTAATCAAATAAGTTAGGCATAGAAGAGAAGATGATTGCTGAACAGAAAGACTGGAATTGAATTTTGTATTTGGATTGACATCAATATACAAGCTGATTCTGGGGATCCTGGTCTATATCACTGGTGAAGTGCTTCTTTCTGTGTTATTGTTTTCCTTTCATGTATGCCATTTTGTCCACTTATTCTCTGATAAAGACCAGCAAGCATAGAGTTAGGATTTACTGTTTATAGTACCCTTCTCTGATTGATAAGCTTTATCTTTATGTTTTTCTCCCAATTGTGTGTTTAAGAATGACTTAAGTTAAGTATAAAACATTATCAAGGAATGTTGTTTTGCCCCTGTCTTGATGTGCAAAGCTTGAAAAGAAGTTCTTGAATGATACTTTCATTATATGCTTAGTAGAGTTTGACTAGAAAATTTTATGGTTTGCCCTGTCTTCTAGTTTCTTTCTCTAAAGGTAATTCTGAAAGTTTCCCTAAGAGTATGCTGAAAGCAGTTTAGATTTAAAAGTATCTTATCTGATCTTAGGTTGCAATTTTTTTTTCTTATCTATTTTCATCCCTTTTGAAAGTAATTATGTGGATTACTGGATTGTTTGTCTGATAAGTTAGCTTTAATACAAGCTTGTCCAAATAATTCTATGGTTAGCCCTATCCTTTGGTTGGTTTTAAACAGTTACTTAAAAGGATTTTCTTATTTGGAAATACTGATAAATCCTAGTTGAACTTATTGTATTTTTCCACCCCTTCAACAATTTTATTGTTCCATTCCATCATTTTATCTAAAAGATATTGTGATATAGATGACTTGCCCCTTGGACCACTCTTGAAATTGTTGCACAATTAAAACCTTTTATGACTCCATAGCCCAATGGACTAAAAACTAGTGTTGTATCTATCCTATCAGCCAAGTCTTGTTATGATTACTTATACCTTCACCCCTTTGAAACTCCTTCATTTTAGGACTTTCCACTCAACTAAAAATCATGCTCAACCATCCAAAACCAAACAAAAACCCTTGTTCTTAATAACTAGCCTAATATCATACCCAAAAGCCTTAAAGATAAATCAATCTTTGCACTTATAAGAGAGATCCCTCTCTGGACTCAGGAGGGCTAGATCCTAGAATCCCAAAGTGGTTCCAATGTCCTCTCTGCAGTTTTAGTCTCACCAATCTGCTAAAATTACTGGGAGCTAACACATTAACTTGGTAACATAAATAAGCTTAAGTAATATATTTTAAAATAAATTAGTGAATCAGTTACCACATCTTATATAAACTTAATTGTATACAATCAACCAAGAAATTGTTTAAGTCAAACTCCATGACCAAGAAATTAATGGATTGGTTCACCACTCCATAACTTGTTTAGGAAGTTGTTTTTAGTGAGACTTTTTGGAGTTTCTAGTGCAGTGGAGGAATCCTACAAAAAAAATTTGAGGTGAAATTGGGATAGAGAACCCTAAAAAAACCCTTAGGGCACTTCTATTGTGCAAGATTACCCATCAAAATTTTGTTTTCAATGAATTCATGCAGGATTTTAGAGAAGTTAGACTAGAAAAACCCACAAGAAAAGCATTCAAAAAGACAAACTAAAGACAACTCACATGTCTAGTTCCATATATATATATATATATATATATATATATATATATATATAGAGAGAGAGAGAGAGAGAGAGAGAGAGAGAGAGAGATGGAAATATATTTTTTCATTGGAATTCACTAAAATTTAGCGATGCAATTTTAATCAACAATGTGACTTTTTTTGTTGTTTAAAAAATGTTTTTTTAATGTATAAATATATTTAAAAACTCTAGATTTTAAAAATTTATGTAATATTTTGATTAAAATTAACCAAACAAGTACCATCATAAAATTCAATTCATATATATATACTTAGTCTAACATCAAAATGAGAGAATACAATTTCAATATTTTTTTGTTATTTAAAATACATATTTGAATGTATAAATGGATTCAAGGGAGTGGCCACTAGAATTATGCAAGTTAAAGAATTTAAAGTCATTTTATTTTAAATCTCTTTGTGATTTTGATTAAAATTAACAAGAAAAATGGTAGTAAAAAAATTCATTCCTTTAGACTACAATGGTGTGTGTGTGTGTGTGTGTGTATATGGAATTGGGTTGTGCCGCAAAAAAAAAAAATGGTTGGTAGGGCTTTTGACAACAAACACCAAGGTGAAGGGGTGAAGAACATTCACGGTCATATGGGCATTGTGGCTCCTCGGCCCTCACGACAGCTGCGTGTCATCTCTTTCCTATATACATGAGCCTACTCACTAGGTCGCTTACCCCTCCACACTCGAGAGTGTCAAATATCAGGTTCTACATTAGTTGGAACGTGCCATTTCTCGGGTACAAGGTTTTGAATCGGTACAACAGAAGCAACCCCCTCATGAGGTGCGATACAAATTGTATAGATGTTATTGTCTTGGGGTGGCATGTGCGATGCTATTTGGGGATTCGACGCTCTCGGGGACTTAATGGGGTTGGCGCCCCATATACTATATTGCATGGTGGTGATACCCAGTATCCTGCATCCTCTTCTCCTATGATTTGGAACATGGCCCCCTTCGGACCTTGTCTTTGCAGCCATTTCCGAAGCCCATGGATGTACACAGAGCCTGCATTGAAAATGAGGTAAGTGATGCATGTTTTTAGCTATTTATTAAACCCCCTGTGGCTCATAGTTTATTAATTTGGGCTCATGAAAATGTTGGGGTCGGAGACCTGAAACTAAATATCAGTCTACATTCTAGTTATCCTTTCCATATTCAATCTCTGATCCACATGGGGACATCCCTTCAGGACCACTGCACACTAAAAGATTACACCATATATGCTAGTTCCACTATCATCCTCAATCTGAGACAGAGGGGTGGTGCCGCAGAAGAGCTCAGAACTCCTGGAAATGGAAGGGGAACCAATACCACAAAACCTAACCAACTGAAATGACCCTCTTACAGTAATATACTTCAGGGGAAAAATAAAGATGCTACTCTACCACCACCAGCTGAAAATTCCCCCAAACCATATAGTTGAGCAAACGAATTTCATTCTAGAAGTGAACATAGAAATTCCAGAAATAAACGAACACCGAACTTCATTTGAATCTCAAGTGATAATCTACAGATTTAACATCTTCTTACCAAAACGAGTGGAGCTCTTCCATTTGATTTTCACAAATTAGACTATGGATTGTGAAATCCACCTCTGTTCAAAGGGGTTTTTCATCGTTAAGTTCTCTACCTTGGAATCCAAATATATCATTCGTAGGGAGGGAACATGGTTTTGGGGATCCACTGGGCTCTTCATCACACCTTGGTTCCCATATTTTGATGGAAACACCATGGAAGTGACTAGAATTCTAGTATGGGTCCTGATTTACAACCTGCCCCTTTATTTTTGGCATGAAAGTGTATTTTTTTGCATTGGAAATATACTTGGGATATATATCAAAACATACACACAACACTTGGAGGAGTGAGTCTACACATTTTCTTGAATATGTGTGGAAGTTGACCTCAATAAAGGGCTACCAAAATGCATACAAATGAAACACAAAAAATAGACATGGACACAACATATTGATTTCGAAAATACTGCATTCAGATGCCGAATATGCAGAAATACTCGTCATTTTCAAAAATCATGTCCGGAAGAAAAAAGAGATAATAGAAAAAAAAAAGTCACGGAAAACTCCCAAAGGGTGCCAATTTACCTCAGAAAAACCAGAACATGAAGCAAAAGAGGAAGAGGATGTCCCCAATCCAAATGAACATCATCAGACGACCACTGAAACAGAGTCAAAAGAAGAGGAGATGCAAGATCCTTTCGACATTAGCCCTAGGGTACAGTGGGAAAGGGACCTTGAGGCACCAGACTTGGCCCGAAACAGAAGATTCCACATCTCAAACAATTTAGATTCGGATAAGGAAAATGGAGCTAACACTTAAGATAATGAGCTCGCCCTTATCTCAACCACACCAACACAAGGTGCTTGGCAGAAGGTCGAAAAGAAGAAAGGGAGGAAAACATAATTATTTTTCTCCCCATGTATTATTTTACTTGCAACCTCATAGTTTGTCTTGAATGACATTTACTAGCACAGGTATCATGTAATTTTGTTTTAATATAAAATTACAAAATTTTCCTTGGAAAAATAAACTAATATATATATATATTAGTTTATTTTTCCAAGGAAAATTTTTAATAAACCAGAACAGGAGGCAAAAGAGGAAGAGGATGTCCCCAATCCAAATGAACATCATCAGACAACCACTGAAACAGAGTCAAAAGAAGAGGAGATGCAAGATCCTTTTGACATTACCCCTAGGGTACAATTGGAAAGGGACCTTGAGGCACCAGACTTGGCCCGGAACAAAAGATTCCACATCTCAAACAATTTAGATTCAAATAGGGAAAATGGACCTAACACTTAAGATAATTAGCTCACTCTTATCTCAACCACACCAACACAAGGTGCTTGGTGGAAGGACGAAAAGAATTAAGGGAGGAAAATTAAGATAAAATTATACAGGTAACATGTAATTTTGTTTTAATATAAAATTACAAAATTTTCCTTGGAAAAATAAACTAATATATATATATATATATATATATATATATATATATATATAGATAGATAGATAGATAGATATATATATGTATGTATGTATGTATGTATGTATGTATGTATGTATGTATGTATGTATGTATGTATGTATGTATGTATGTATGTATGTATGTATGTATGTATGTATACATATATATATATATATATATGTATGTATGTATGTTATATATAAATACATACATACATACATATATATATATATATATATATATATATATATATATATATATAGATAGATAGATAGATAGATATATATATTATTTTTTCAATGGTATTAGATTTAATAATCAAATGTGAGGACATTTTTACCATTTTCTAAATTTTAATTTTGTGAGAATGGTTTACAATGAAAGCTATGGTTTGAGGTAGTGGTGGGACATACAGTTGTAGTTAGAGAGTTTATATTAATTTTCCCATGATGTACACAAATAATTCTATCAAATCCATCCCAAGTGTTTCTTTTTAAATCTTAAAGGGGTTGGATGTAATGGTGTAGAGTGAGGGGTTTTCACTATTGTGTAAGGCTTAATTCCCATGAAATCGTAACGGTGAAGCCATGATGCACCTTGATGTAAAGGTTCAATATGTGGTTGCAACAATAGAGCTTATATTAAAAATTTTCATGTCACTTCTGAACTCATAAGTGGATCAATATATCCCTCCATGTCCTTTAGCATCCCATTATATGTAGAACAATTTGTGATTGGATGTGTTATGTTCGGGAACTCCTTGTGGAAAGGTCATCCACTTGAAATCTTAAGGGTATAAAAAATCCAAAAATGTTCTAGATTGGTATGGACTAGACGAAGTGCAATCCTCAAGTGATTTTAAATGCATATTCTTTTCTAATTATGTTTTCATATGAAAGCTAATTTTCTAAGATAAAATAGAGTATTCTATGATAAAAATATAAACTTTTATGCAATTATCTAAAAATATTTAATATATATTTAATTAATAATTATATATAATTATTTTCACATTTGACCAATAATAATATTTTAATTTTTAATTTTATTTTTACATTAATGATCCAATGACTAAGAAAGAGTAGAATTTTGTATTGACCATGGATGAATTATAAACTTGAGGGGGTTGCCTCAGCTTTGAGCATAATCAATACAAACTAAGGATGTCCTTTGAGGAAATATGACATGGGCTGTGAGGGAGTTAACAACCCTCCTCAACTGATTTCTACAGAAAATTTTAATTATTAATTATATAACTAATAATGATACTTTATTAGGCCCATGAGGCATTGAAAAGAGAGTGACAAGTTGTTATGTTAAGGAAATAGATGGTAAAAATGTCACAAACGTCTTGGGAAAGAATCCACCATGCTATTGTGTCTGAAGTCCGGTGTGATTGTGAAATAATTTTGATACCATAGATGCCCTTGGATAGTGGTTACTCAAACCACAATTTCTACATACTAGTCATCTCATAATTCACATTACCTAATAAGTAATCAAATAATAATAATAATAATAATAGTAATAATTGATTAGATTTTAAAATTTAAATTTTCTTTGAGAGTTTAAACTTATGTGATCCATATATATTTTTCAATAAAAAATATTCTTGAAATCACATCATAATTTTTCATCATGAGGAGAATGATGAACTATAATAAGTAGTTCAAAACATGTGGAATCTTTAAAATTATGATGTGATTTTTGTTAGTCAACCGTAATTTTTTCATTTTTATAGAGAACTAAGTGCTTATCCTAGATTTCTAGAAACAAAATTCATGAATATTGTGAGTTCTAGAAATCTTACTACTTTCCTTATCCTTAGGATCAAATTTTCACAATTTTACTATCCTATCATATTAGGGATAGCCTATCAGTGAGAGAAGACCCATCATGGGCTCATGGAACTAATTTTGACTATATTTCTCCCCCCCCGATCTTAGCACTCTGTTTTGGCTTGCCTATTTCCTCCATCACCAAAAAACCTACTCACTCTTGTGTTTCCTGGATACATCAAGGATTGATGGTCTCAAAACTATCTCTGTAGGCTCTTTAGATAAATCAAGTACATTGGATTTTGGATCTTAAATAAATAAAAATATCAAAAACTGTATTTTTTATACTTGGGGACACAAAGCCAAGTTTTCAGTCAAAGACAAGCCCAAAAGCCTCCCACTAGGTCATCTAGGGTTTCATAGGTTATAAGATTACTTTGGTATTCTGAAACACTTTTTTTATTATACCAAGAAGATGAAATCAAATGTAAAGGGAGGTCATCATCTGTTGTTCCAAGATACATCACGAAAACCTTCAAAGAAGACCTCTTTAATCAAGCACAAATTCTGCAAAGGACAACTTCCCATCTTGACATTTCTGCAGGAATGTTAAGGTGGCCATTAGCAGAAAATTAGGTAAACTAAGGGGCTTGCCCCTCATTGGAAGGATACCCACAACAAAGAAGAAGAAGCATGCCTAATTTCAAAGAGAATCATGGTTTTAGGAATAATTTTCTAAACAGTATTGTCAACCAAGAAGCCAATGCAGAAAACCACAAGGGCAGAGGTACATCAACACAACCAAGCATGAATTAAAGATTTGTTGAAACTAGAAATGAAAATGAGAAGCATCCATTATGACAACAGGAAGATAGTTTTAATAGGCTCTTGAAGGTAATTTCTATGGTTTTCCAAGGTAACCATGCTTCAGTGCATCAAAGGGAGGAGAATGCAAAGAGTATCAGTGTGATAGAGATTAAGTCTTCAAGAGTAGTCAATTGCCCTCAAATGGTCAAAGAAAGAAGGCATAGGGTTAAGTTTCAAAATGGAAAAAAAAGATCATCATGAGTTTTTTGTTGAGTAACTAAATTTTCAAATTACAAAAATGACAAAGGAGACAAAAATAATTTGTGTCATGGCATCTGTAGCAAAACAGAAGTGGCCAAGAGAAGACATAGTGGACATGACTTACAGTCTTTGCAAAAATAGAGATATCACTGTCGAAATCAGTGAGAGGGGAGGAAATTATATTTTCAGGTCACCCACAAAAAATATCAATTTTTTTTGTGTTTTAAGTCACGTCCTGCAAAAGGAAAAAGGAATATCAGTGATAAAGTGACAAGATACAAATCAAAACATTAGCAAAAGTGGGTATCTAGTTTTAATTTATTTTTCCAAGGCTATAAAAGCATCTCATTTATCACTCAAGCTCATTTGTCATTTGCAAAAGAGAGTGAAAGGTTTTCAAAGAGATATTTCAGGATTTCTCACAAACCTCGAGCAGGAAAAAATTTGTGCTACGCTCCTAGAAAACCTCGTTGCGCGCCTGTCTGCAACTTCCTATGAAAAATCAACAAAGTGTTGTGCTTGTGAATGAATGCTACGCATTTAATAGCGTGAAAACCCAACCGAAGACCCATGCACAGAAACGCGTTCAGCAGAGTCCCGACTGGCCCAGGCGCTACGTTCAGGGACATTCAGAGCCGACCCGACAGCACATGCAGAGGCCCGACTGGACTGGGTGCTACGCATAGGGAAGTTTAGAGCCAACCCGACAGCACATGCAAAGGCTCGACTGGCTCGGGCGCTATGCACAGGGACGTTCAAATCCGGCCCGACAATGGTGCAGAGACGCAACTGCTACGCTTATGTGTTATGCGTTTAGCCACAAAGCCCTCCACGCCTATGCAAGCCTCCAAATGCCTCAAAAATATTCAAATTCTCTGCTTGGTACCTCATGAAGGTTTTTATAAGAGGTATTTAGATGCCTGGCCCCCTTTCATACTATTTAAAAGGTAAAGTTAGAGATAAATGTAAAAGAACCCTAAAGGAAGAGAAAAACCTAGTCTCCATGATAACAACACTTTTGTTTAAAAGGCACGCATCCATCTACATGCTAAAGGCACACTAAAACTATTTCGCTAAGAAGTTGCTCGTCTGCCAAAAAAATTTCTCCATTTACAAAATTAGCCTCTACACTGCGAAGCCTTGAAATTAATTTCTCCTCACTATCTCACTTTCCCCCTTCATATCATTTCACAAGAATTTCAGGGTTTCGATTTTCAAGGCAACAGTAAAAGGAAAAATGTCAAGAGAAGGTAGTAGTGGCAGTGGTGTGTAATGTTCCCAAATTTTAGCTTCAAGCTAAATGGAACATTAGAGTTAGTAGTGTCTTTTAGCCGGTGAATAAATGGGTAAGAAGGCCCATAAGTGTGAAAGGAGACCCTCTTTGTAGCTCAATAAAACACCTCCATGTGTGAACAGGGCTAATATCATGTTGATTCAGTCTACTTTGACCAATTCAACAACGCAGATGTGGAGGAGTAGGAATCAAGGAAGGAATAATGCATTTTTGGAGGGAGATGAATCTCTTAATGGAAATAACCTAATCTAGTGGGGCCAAGGGCAAGAAAAATCACATTCTATTTAAGGAAGAGGATGGTAGCCATTTTTCCTTATGTTTTAGATTATTATTTTGGTTTGCTTAGAATTTTTCTTTGATGCAGGAGCATTAGGCTCAAGACAATATTTTGTATATAAATAAACATAAGGGGGCTCTAATGTTTTTGTTTCCCTTTGTAATTATTCATATTTGAGTGATTTTTAGTTAATTGTGGAGAAAATTGTAACTGCCCTCGAATGATTAGTGGGCATATGAAGAGATAGTCTGTTTAAGTTATCAGAGAGTTAGGCTAAATTTAGAATTGTAGGAATTTATAGAGTTTTTTGAGTCATCAAAGGATCTAAATCGATTCTCTAGCAGTTTTGTATAAAATAAGTCTTAAGGGAAGAGCCCTGCAGACTTGTAGAGAGCTGCATAGAGATAGAGGGGCCATCAAATAGAAGACCTGTCGAACCAAAGAGTGTAAGTGATTGCACTGTATAATTGAAGAAATCTGTTTCAGTACTGCATGAGTATTATCTAGTTTAATTCCTGTGTAATTGAGCTTCTGTATTTCAATTAAAATTTTTATAAGAATGTGGAGTATATACTCTGTTGTCTGGGTTTAATGATGTTCTACATATAATAGGAGAAATTCCCTGCAAGGAGAGAGTGGGGTTTCGAATTTATGTTCGGGGTAAATTGTGCTCTCTGTATTCTTATAGAAATTGACACTCATGACGATATTATGAATGAATGTGCCTAGTTTTGTGAATTGGAAGTATGAGGAATGTATAGTGCATAGAAAGGAATTGGGTTGTTCCATGTAAGCCATTTCATAGAGGAATTACGAATTGCAAAATGAATGCACATTTCTTTGTAAGAGGGTTACTCTGTTAGTTTGGCATATGCACTATTGAACCATAGTCTGTTGGGTTGCAAATGCAAAAGAAAGTGCTTGTATTACAACCGATTATCTTGGACGCCACGCAATTGAATACACGGGTTTGTGTATGAATTGCTTGCATAGTGATCCTGTGAGAAAGGCCCGGTAGAAGCCAATGAGATCTTGGTCCCTTTTGGTGGAGAATGTAAGAGAGAATGTGTTAAATGGAACCCGAAGCGATGGAACAGTCAAAACCTTGAGGAACAGTGAAGGCGGTTTGGGAGGACGAAACCAGTGGGTTCGTGCAAGTTTTGAAATGGTAAGTGGTTTCACTTTTTCAAATGCGATATCCCTTTCTGCCCGACACGTGGCGAAGAGTGGTATTGGAATACCATTTACATAGTGGGATTTTGGGCGATTAAGTCCCGTGCATTTTCGTAACGCGATATCTGTCGGCGAACGTCCGTCTGGATTTTGGAGCATGACGCAATGCAGAGTGTTGGATCCGTTCGACAATTAGCGCGAAGGTATGTTATGTGGTCCCAAATGCTGTTCATTGTCAGTGCTTGATTTTTAATAGATGTCAGAGCATTATATATAGGTTGGCGACTAACTAAGGCAAGACTCCTTATGCTAAATGTTGGTTTATATGCATTAGTATTAAATAAACCAATTCTAAAGTGAATGCCACATGAATTAAATGTTATGGTAGGCATTGGTTTTAATATGTAAGGTAAGGTGATGAGTGTTTAACCAAGGGCTGTTGTAACCATTGGGGTTATTGTATAAAGTCTAATTTTATGCCGAGAGTTATTTTAATCCAAAGGTTATGGTAGGGCTTGAAAAGGCCAACTATGATTAATGAAGCGGGAATTTTGGATAAGGCAGAGACTATATTGTAGTTGTTGGAACATAAAATGAAATGGCTTTAGAACTTGATAAGTGGTGAAGATTAAAGGACTTCTGCACCATTCTATTGAAATTTCTAGTTAAAGAGATTAGAACAATGAGATTATGCCCAGACTGTTGAGATTGTTTGGGATTTAAGAAGGTGAAAATCTTGGATGCATTTATATAACACAAGAGAGTGGGGACTGGGGGTTTTACCTGGCATCATGTGGTATTGGAGCTTGAATTGAAATAGCTCTTCGAAAGTTTATTTTGAAATTCACATGTACTAAAACATGAATAAGTTTGGTTTTTAAATATGTTTGATAGAAATTGCAGATTTGATTAGATATGCAGTGAAGGTCTCTAGATGTGCAGAATCTGGAGTTGAAGACAAAGAGTCCTGAAGATTGCATCAGATAGAGATGCAGTGAAGGTGAAAGAAGAAGCAATATCATTGAGGGATCTTGGGAGGTGAAGT
Organism: Pinus albicaulis; assembly: GCA_034641835.2. Lineage (NCBI taxonomy): Eukaryota > Viridiplantae > Streptophyta > Pinopsida > Pinales > Pinaceae > Pinus > Pinus albicaulis. The sequence goes on along the minus strand of MU968363.1, from coordinate 192,334 downwards.
TGATGAGCCTTATTTGACTCTGGGTTGAAGTATTGTTTTTAGAGTGCAGAGTGTAAGCAATTGAGGAAGAAATCTCAACAAAAGTAGATTAAAGCTTTGAGAGCAGTGATGAAAGAGTCCAGCAAGGGATTCTGACTGAAGAAGAAGTGTGGTAGAACCTAGAGGATTCCCAGCTGAGGTTGGATGAAAGAAGAACATATGTGTTCTTGAAAAGTTGTAGAGTGAACCCTAGAGAGAGCCAAAGAGAGTGCTCAGAAGGTTCCAGCAGAAGGGGACCAGTACTTGCCAAAAGCCGAATCCAGAGGAAGGGATTGGTGAGGTAAGTTGCAGCAAGAGAGCTTGCTGTTGCAGAGGCTTAGTGAAGCTTGTGAGTGAAGAACTCATGGAGGATAAAAATGGCTACTGATAGCCACAGTAGAGATTGCAGAGGTTCTGAGGGAGGCCATAACAGAAGAGTGAGGGAAGATGCCAAATAAATTGGCATGAGGAAGAGACTCACTGATGAAGAATATTGAAAAGAGATAGCTGAGATCAGTAAGCAGTTTTATAAACTAGAGAGGATGATAGAGGAAAACTAGAGATTTGGTTGGCTCATGAAGAAGAAGGTAAAGTGGCAGAGGCTACAGATGAAGAAAGAGTAGATGATAAATGCTCAGCAGAAAGAGAAAATACTCAAAATGATTGAGTATTTGGAGAAGGACTTGAAGGCTGAAACTTCAAGTGAGACCAAGGGGTCCAAGGGCCTTACATCTAAATTTTTTTATATGTTTGCAGGAAATTCAGGTGGGAGAGAAAAAATTGCTGATGTTGTCACCAAGGAAGAAAATGGAGCAACTAGATGTTTTGAAGATGTCCATACATAGTTAGAGAAGGGTTCTTCTTTCCAACATATTGGAAGCAGAGGAGATTTAGCTTATGATGATGGCTAGAAGCTGGAAGTTGAACAGCTTGAGGAAATTGAAGAGAGAACCATTGAAGAATCTCTAAAGTGTATAGAAGACATGGAATAGCAGGGAGATTTGATGATCAAATCATCAAATGAGACCATGAGGTCTTATGTTTTTACAACTAACAAGTTGTGTGTGAATGCAGGCATTGAAGAAGAAAATTCATATGATGAAACTGTGTTCAATGAAGCTGAATGTTACCAAGTAAAGTATGATGAGTATCTTTCATATGAAGATCAGATTGAATTATTGCAGTAGAATGAATTCATAAATTCCTTGTTTTATGAAAGAGATTGTTTCAATGAAGTTGTGTTTGATGATGATAAATTTGTTATTAATGCTGATAATGACAAATTACTTTTATTAAATGGCCAAATGAAAGGTGATGGATAGATAACTGAAGTTATTGCAGAGATGGAAGATCAAAATTCTATTCTAATGAAGGCTGAGGAGATAGTGACAGCAGGAAACTGGACTTGTGAAGATTTTGAAAATGTTTCCTCAGATGAGATGCTAGGATTGTGGCATGAATAGAGGATAGAAACACAGAGAGAAGGTGTTTAGATTGTAAGGGCAGAAATGACTGAGGATGAGAAAGTTCATTTTTATGAACTAGAGCAGAGAGACATCCTTGAAGAGGATGATGTAGAGGAGAGACTGACTGACAGTCTCGAGAATTGTTTGAAGGATTGGAATCAACATACTGAGATGCTGATAGAGAAGGAAAGAAATTTAGGACAGCATACTGAAATGCTAGCAGAGGAGAGAAAGGCACTGAGGCCTTGCGAATATTTTTTTAAGAACTATTTCGTGAATGCAAATTCTATTGATGATGGAGATAAGTTGATAGCATTGGGCAATAAATTGAAAGAGGAGTGGAATTCTGTGCAAGATTTTAATCCATGGAATGGATAATTTGAGTTTCTGGAGAGTATGTTTAATCAGCAAGATCCAAGGAAAGAGAGAGAACCTCAATTTCATAATTGGGGATTTCAGAATGTGAAGATGCAGAGGAATGAAGACGGGGAAGATTTTCTGAGTCTCAGAAAAGACTTAGAATTGCAGGAAGGAGAATTGGTGACTGGATCATCAATTAAGACCATTGAGTCTTGTGATTTAAAGTTTGACAATTTGGCTATGTTGATAGGGACTGCAGAAGACAATCCATCACTTAGAGTTGTCTTGAATGAAGATGAACAGCTGAAAGAAGATGAGATAGTCATGTCTCATGTGCAGAAATTTGTTGTTGTTGGTGGAAGAGAAGAATTTGCTTGTCCGAATAGCCAAGAGAAGACTGTAAGGCAGACTTTTGGGGCTGCTACAGCAATAGAGAATCATAATTTTACTCTGATAGAAGATGATAATGTGGTACTTTAAGAGCTTGAAGTGATTCAAGAATAAGGAAGGCAATTTTTCAAGATTGCCAAGGCAGAAGAAGAAGAACATGCTGAATTCAAATTACAGCATGCTGATGATGTGGGATAAGTGCAAAATGAATGGTTCAATTGTTTGCAGAAAACATTCAGAGAAGAGAATGAATTAGCAGAACAACAGATTGAGGTGTTGTTTGAAGGAATGTTGGAGCAAAAAATTGAAGTGTTGCCAGAACAGGAGGAAGAGACACAAGGATTTTGTCTTATGATTGCAGGTACTGATGGAAGGACTAAGGCATGTTTAGTCCAAAAGAAGAAAAGAGATGATAACAATGACTAGAAATTTAAATACCAGTAAAGAGAATTGTTGAGGTCAGAGGATGGAGAAATTTTCATGGATGACAATCAACAAGAATTTTACTGTTGCAGAGAACAAGAGGGTATGGATGATTGGGTGGCAGTTAGAGCGGGGGCTAGAGAAACCGCAAGAATTCAGAAAGTAAGAGTAAGCATGGCAGTAAGAAGAGCTACAGATATAGCTGAAGAAGCAAGGACTAAGCAAGCTAGGGCTCAGCAATAAAAAGAAGCAGTAAGAGTTCAAAAAATAGGAACTCAACAGTCATAAGACAGATTAGATAGAGAAATTGAATTTATAAGAAAGCTGACAATGAAAGTGTCTGAGAAGAAGGCAGCAGCAGGGAAGCAGAGGAACAATAGCAACAATAAGAAGACAGTCACAGACTGTGAAGGCATAGCAAGTGGAAGGATGCAGCGTAAAATATGGAAGCCTGGAGAATTACAGAAGAAGAGTGTTGTAGTAGACGATCAGCTACAAAACAAAGTGTGGGATCTAGGAAGACAAGGATGAAAGCACATGATCAGGAGATCATGAATCATTTTAACCTAGGGAGTCTGATACAGGAACATTAGGCTCAAGACAGTATTTTGTATATAAATAAACCTAAGGGGGGTCTCATGTTTTTGTTTCCCTTTGTAATTATTCATATTTGAGTGATTTTTAGTTAATTGTGGAGAAAATTGTAACTTCCCTCGAATGATTAGTTGGCATATGAAGAGATATTCTGTTTCTGTTATGAGAGGGTTAGGCTAAATTTAGAACTGTAGGAATTTACAAAGTTTTTTGAGTCATCAAAGGAGATGAATCAATTCTTTAGCAGTTTTGTATAAAATAAGTCTCAAGGGTAGAGCCTTGCAGACTTCCAGAGAGCTGCATAGAGATAGAGGGGCCATCAAATAGAAGACCTGGCCAACCAAAGAGTGTAAGTGACTTCACTGTATAATTGAAGGAATCTATTTCAGTACTGCATGAGTATTATCTGGTTTAATTCCTATGTAATTGATCTTCTGTATTTCAATTAAAAATTGTATAAGAATGTGGAGTATATACTCTGTTGCCTGGGTTTAATGATGTTCTATATATAATAGGAGAAATTCCCTGCAAGGACAGAGTGGGGTTTCGAATTTATGTTCGGGGTAAATTGTGCTCTGTGTATTCTTAGAGAAATCGACACTCATGACGATATTATGAATGAATGTGCCTGATTTTGTGATTGGAAGTCTGAGGAATGTATAGTGCATAGAAAGGAATTAGGTTGTTTCGTGTAAGCCATTTCATAGAGAAATTATGAATTTCACAGTGAATTCACATTTCTGTGTAAGAGGGTTACTCTGTTAGTCTGGAATATGCACTATTAAACCATAGTTTGTTGGGTTGTAAATGCCAAAGAAAGTTCTTGTATTACAACCACTTATCATGGACTCCTAGCAATTGAATACATGGGTTTGTGTATGAACTGATTTCGTAGTGATCCTGTGAGAAAGGCTTAGTAGAAGCCAATGAGATCTTGGTTGCTTTTGGTGGAGAACGTAAGAGAGAATGCATTAAATGGAACCCGAAGCCATGGAACAGTCAGAACCTTGAGGAAAAGTGAAGGTGGTTTGGGAGGATGAAACCAGTGGTTTCGCCTTTTCAAACGCGATATCCCTTTCTTCCCGACACGTGGCGAAGAGTGGAATTGGAATACCATTTACATCGCGTGATTTTGGGCGATTAATTCCCGTGCGTTTTCGTAACACAATATCTATCAGTGAACATCCATATGGGCTTTGGAGCACGACGTAATGCGGATCGTTGGATCCATTCGAAAATTAGTGCGAAGGTATGTTATGTGGGCCCAAATGCTGTTCATTTTCAGCGCTTTATTTTTAATTGAAGTCAGAGCATTATATATAGGTTGGCGACTAACTAATTCGAGACTCCTTATGATAAATGTTGGTTTATATGCATTAGTATTAAATAAACCAATTCGAAAGTGAATTCCGCATGAAGTAAATGTTATGGTAGGCCTTGGTTTTAATATGTAAGGTAGGGTGATGAGTGTTTAACTAAGGGTTGTTGTAACCATTGGGGTTAGTGTATAAAGTCTAATTTTATGCCGAGAGTTAGTTTAATCCAAAGGTTATGGTAGGGCTTCAAAAGGCCATCTATGATTAATAAAGCGGGAACTTTGGATAAGGCAGAGACTATATTGTAGTTGTTGGAATATAAAATGAAAGGGCTTTAGAACCTGATAAGCAATGAAGATTAAAGGACTTCCGCACCATTCTATTTAAATTATCTGTTAAAGAGATTAGAACAATGAGAGTTTTCCAAGACTGTTGAGATTTTTTTGGATTTAAGAGGGTGAAAATATTGGATGCATTTATATAACACAAGAGAGTGGGGACTTGGGGTTTTACCTGGCATCATGCTTCCTCTTGCTGTTTAGCAGGGTTTCTGTGTTGTTTAGCACATGGTGTTCCTGAGTGGGAATACAACCTCTTTCCTTGAGGAGCTTCTTCAGAGAGTTTTTCATTCATTTCCACATCAAGTTTTCAGGCTAAGCTTCAACTTAATTTATCAGTGCAGTTTCTGCAAGTCATTGTGTTGTGTTGCAGGGTGCAACAGTGGAGGGGATTGGAATCCCACTTTCTGAGCTAATTTTTCATTGGAGGGAGGTTTCCTTCCCTTGGGAGATCTGTTTGGAGAAATCTTGGGCTCATTTCAGATCTGTGGTATCAGGCCACACATTTCCCAACATTCCCAGCATTGTTCTAACCAAGGAATGTATTATTTTTTGAGGCATCTTTAGTGGATGATCTAGTGGCTCCTTTGCAATGTTTCTTTGTGATTGAGAGGTTCATCCTTTCATGGGAGGAAGCCTTTGAGGGATCTGCATCATATCTGATATATTTCAGCCTTCTACACTCTCATTCTTCAGTCTTGCAGTGATTATTTAGTAATTTTCTGAAGATCACATTTGTATTCAGAGTGTATGACAAGAAACACTTTCCGGGTTTTCTTGTAATTGTAATAAGGACACTAGATCTCAGTTTTTGAGAATGATTGTATAATATATGAGCAGAGCTATTTTTCCTCCTAATTTTTGAGTTGAAACCCTCATAAGACTACATAGTCTCCTTTGTGTATTATTTCTGAGTAGCAGTTTTTGGGGTTTCAATGATTTTCAGCTACAGTAGGTGTGGGAGGTTTGTTTACCTCACCTAGTTTCCTTTCTTTCTAATCTCCTCTTGGATTTAGATGCTATATGGATATATGTAATAGATCCAAGTGATGATTTACATTTTTATGGCATATATTTCTGGAAATGTGTCTTTCTGTGAATGAATTCCTGAGGAGTCCATTTTTGGAATATTTTAAGATATTCCCATCACTGCTTATTTTCCCTATTTTTGGATATTACAATGGTATCAAAGCTTCAATATTGGCTCAGCCTATGGATCTTAGGCCATTATAATATAAGAAGAAGGAGAGATGGATAGAAAGGAAGACAGGGTTACAAAGCTTCTTCCAAGATCAATACAGAGCTTTCAAAAAGATCTAAAGAAAATAAGAATGGAGATGGAATCTCCAGAAGAGTTTGGATCTAGAGCTAGATCTAGATTTCCACATGGTGAGTGTGAGCATGCAGCTACACTCCATGATGCACAGCACAGTGAAATGCCCAGATCTATCATGAGATGGATGAAAGGAGGGAGAATGTCTAAGAGGAAAACTCTTAGTGATTTGTTGCAGGAGTATGAATCTCAAACTGAGAGGTTTAGAGATCATACCACTTTCCAAAAGTTTTGCAAGATCCAGGTGAAGAGGAGTAAGGAGAAGAACATGGATAGATTCTTTCTGTCTACCTTTGATGGTTCACCTACATGTTCAGCCAGGGCTTGGGTGGAAGAGCTAGACACCTTTTTGCAACAGCATCAAATTTCTGAAAGTGAAGCCATCAGAATTGCAGCATTTCATTTCAGATGTAAGGCTTATGCATGGTGGATTTTTGAATCTTTTTCTTTAAAAAATGAAAATACTTCCTCTTATGCAAGATTCATTAAAACATTGGTGGGAAGGTTTGATGGGAAACTTCCTAAGACACATGTATTGGAGCAAGAAAAACTTGAGAGGACAAAAACCTTGCATGTGATGGACGAAGCTATAAACTTCACTCCACTTCAGAAAAACATGGGAGAAGTTGACACCTTACGTCATACATTGTTAGAGGTGAGACCTCTATCTCCTATTCATAAACAAGAGGGCATGGGGATCTCTTTTTCACAAGAGATTCCAATTATTGGAGGGTTTCCCATACACATTTATGAAGATGAGGGCAACAGGGCCTTCACATCTAGAGCACATCTAGTACCTCAAGCAGAGGAAGGAGGAGCACATGCTCCAATAGGAGGGATTATTGTATCCTTGCAAGAAGTTCCCCAAGATCTCATACATGGAGGTCAAAGCACAATCAGTGAGCAGCATGATTGTGAAGCATTGCAGATGGAAGGAGAAGGTAGGAAGGAAGGGAAGAATCACTTGATTAGAGGCACAAACCCTTCTCTATTTCAGAGAGCTAACGCAAAGGGGAGGTAGACTGTTCTACACTGTGAAGGCTAGGGTAAGGTTTCCCAACCATATGTACAGTCTACTCTTGACATTGATGTCTCACTACATGGACGCATTCCACCTGGGAGGCCACCAGATCTATAATTGATGAAAGAAATCTTGTCTTTGGATTCACCACTCTTTGATTTTGGAGAGGTGAATTGTTTGGAGGAAAAATTTGGCATGGGGGATGTCAAGGTAGCAGGCAGCAGCATGAGCATGGCTTCACATGCCAGATCACTAGCGCTATCTCTTGGGAGGATTTATCCATAATGGAGGTCTGAACTCTTGGTAGAGTACTCCAAGGATCTTGGTGCTTGCATGGTTCTTGATGACCCAGATGGAGATGATAGATACATGGTGGATGGTATGGTCATATATTCTCATTGCAGATTCTTCTTGACTAGAGCTTCTAAGCTCAAGGAGAAGCTGCTACATGCAGCACATGAGGACTTCTTTTTCATGTATTATGATGCATATCTTTCTTTGACAGAGGAGTTCACTTGGGATGGCATCTGGCATGACATATTACAGCATATGAAGAGATGCATAGGCAAAATGGTGATAGAGAGGAGGTCACGGCCACTTCCCTACTCATTGGAGATGAGGGAAAAATTCCAGTGGAGCCATTTCAGCTCAAGATCTGGAGTACATGATGGAGGAGGTATAATTTCACATTTTGTATTGTACTTATTTTCCTTGTTTGAGAAACATGATGTATTAAGAAGAATTATCCATTCTTTCATATTGTATGATGTACTTCTAGCTACTTGTAGGATTGATTTTGGCTACCTTATTGATGGTTTGTGGGGAAAGCCACATAATTCTTGGTGTGCACCATTGACACCAAATTGTATATTCATGATTCCATCTTATGGGATGACTGTGGAAGAAAAGAAGTGGCTGGGAAAGAACTTGTTATTTTTAGTTTTTGATGCAGGCAAAGGATGCACTGCGCTGGTTCCATTGGTGGAATTATGAACCACTCTCTTGTTGTCATATGACAGCTTGTTCTTATTGCATTTTGCTTCCATTTAATGCTGATATTTTTATATTCATGGGAAGAATTGCTTGGAGAGTACTAGAGGTGTTAGAGATTCCCATTGGGAGCATGATTCTCCCCACTTTACATGTTGTACATTTCAGGAGAAACCATGGGAAAACCATGATTGCCTCATCACAATTCTTCCCTTCTTGTGGGAGGAACCACTTGAAGAACTTGAGGAGGCACTTCATGGATGCATTGTTTGATGGGGGAACTTGGGCCATTCTTGGAGGCCATGTTATTTCAGCCCAAGGACAAAAAAAACCACATTTTTACCATAAATGGAGAGAGAAACCATTTGGATGGAAGAACCCAATCTCTCCATGCAGCCCCAATAAATTGTATAAACCCGGGGTTGATGATTCTTTTGATGAGCTACCAAGGATGGCTCATTTCATTTGGATGATAGCATGGGTGAGGGAGTCACTCATTGGGAATGAGATTCTGTATGTTTGTCATCACTCCTACTTTGAGGATGCCATGGGATAGCAAGCAGGTTTCCATTCACACCTTCCACATTTGATTGATGTGGGCCATTTGGTTTTGCATACTTGGGAGGAAACATTGGATGGCATTTTTATCGCAGATTATCTTGATGCAGTGATGGAGAACATTGATGGGAGGCCACAAGAGGAGGAGGGGAGAGATTTTTCTCTCCCTATATATTTTCTTGAGGAAAAGCAAAGGTTTTGGAGGGGAGGACTATAATGTTCCCAAATTTTAGTTTCAAGATAAATGGAACATTAGAGTTAGCAGTGTCTTTTAGTCGGTGAATAAATGGGTAGGAAGGCCCATAAGTCTCCTAAGAAGGAATAAAAAAAATTCAAGTGTGAAAGGAGACCCTCTTTGAAGCTCAATAAAACACCTCCATGTGTGAACAGGGCTAATATCATGTTGATTCAGTCTACTTTGCCCAAGTCAACAACGTAGATGTGGAGGAGTAGGAATCAAGGAAGGAATAACGCAATTTTGGAGGGAGATGAATCTCTTGATGGAAATGACCTAATTGAGTGTGGCCAAGGGCAAGAAAACTCACATTATATTTAAGGAAGAGGATGGAAGCCATTTTTCCTTATTTTTTATATTATTATTTTGGTCTACTTAGACTTTTTCTTCCTTTTGCTGTTTAGCAGGGTTGCTGTGTTGTTTAGCACCGGGTGTTCCCGAGCAAGAATCCCACCTATTTCCTTAAGGATCCTCTTGGGAGAGTTTTGAATGCATTTCCGCATCAGGTTTTCAGGCCAAGCTTTATACTACTTCATCAGTGTAGTTTCTACAGGTCATTGTGCTGTGTTGCAAGGTGCAGTAGTGGAGGGGATTGGAATCCCACTTTCTGAGCTAGTTTTTCATTGGAGGGAGGTTTCCTTCCCTTGGGAGATATTTTTGGAGAGATCTTGAGCTCATTTATGAACTGTGGCATCAGGGCACACATTTCCCAATATTCCCAACACTGTTCTAGCCAGGGAATGCATTATTTTTTGAGGCAGCTTCAGTGGATGATCTAGTGGCTTCTTTGCACTGTTTCCTTGTGATTGAGAGGTTCATCCTTTCATGGGAGGAAAATTTTGAGGGATCTACATCAGAAATGATATATTCCAACCTTATACACTCTCATTCTTTAGTTTTACAGTGATTATTCAGTAATTTTCTGAAGATCACATTTGTATTCAGAGTGTATGACAAGAAACTTTCCGAGTTTTCTTGTAATTGTAATAAGGAGACTAGATCTCATTTTTTGAGCATGATTGTCTAATATATGAGAATATATATTTTTCCTCCTAATTTTTGAGTTGAAACCCTCATAAAACTGTGCATTCTCCTTTGTGCATTATTTTTGAGTAGTAGTGTTTGGGGTTTTAGTGATTTTTAGCTACACTTGGTGTAGGAGGTCTGTTTACCTCAGCTATTTTCTTTTGTTTCTGATATCCTCCTGGATTTAGATTCTAGATGGATATATATAATGGATCCAAGTGATGATTTACATTTTTATGGCATATATTTTTGGAAATTCGTTTTTCTGTGAATGCATTGCTGAGCAGTCCATTTTTGGAATATTTTAAGATATTCCCATCACTTCTTATTTTCCCTATGTTGGGATATTACATGGTGAGGGAGGCCCAGGGCGTAGAAAACAACAGAAAAATGGTGGAAGGGTAAACATATTTGAGCCACTGAATACCAAAGAACTGATGGCGTGTCCCATGACAGTTGCATATTTCCGAGAGGTGGGTTGTTTTGACTTCTGTGAGAGGGTACAATAGGTCCAGATTCATCTTGAGTTGACCAGGAATTTCATCCTTAACCTTCATGACCATCAAGTGAACTTAGCAAGAGTGAACTTTGAGCTATCCATCAATACCATCTCCATGGCCACCGGGATACCTATTATGGGAGAATAGTGGTTCAAACAGGAAAATTTGGACCTAAACCATTATCAACCCTTCTTGAAACACAGATACCAAGCTGACTGCAAATCCATTTTTCCATTTTCACATCTACTGGAGAGATATGCGCCATTAATGAGAATCATCATTAAATACTTTACCTGTGAGGGTATGTTTTCTAGACTTTATTCCTACCACATAAGACTGCTCATGCACTTCACTAGGGCCAAGCTGCTACATTTTCCCTATTATCTTTATATAAGTATTGATAATATGTCATACATTGTGAAAAAGAGACGTCCTTCACAACAAATGAAAAGTATTTTTCACCATTCTCTTATCAAGATGATTGTGTTGCATCAATTAGAGCAACAGGGTATCCCATGGGCAGTGTTCATCACCCATGAAGTTTTCACAAACCAACAACCTCCTCATCAGCCAAATCTACCATCATCATCTCATCCACCTCCCTCCACTCCTCCATCACCCCCCACTTACCATGAATCTTCATCCACACATGAATCCTCTCCCCAAGATAACCTCCCTACCTCACCTTCTCCTCAAACATAAAATCAAGAAGAGATAAATGATGAAGAGGAAGAAAATGATGATGAGGAATAAGAGACAAATTATGAAGAGGAAGAAAATGATGCGGAAGAAAGACAAATGATGAAGAGGAAGAGGAAGAAGAAACAAAAAATGAAGAAGAGGAAGAGAATGATGAAGAGGAGGATAATGATGAAGATAAAGAGACAGAGGTAGATTATGAAGACAAAGGTAGTGAGAAAAACAGTGAGGCAGATGTAGATGATGAGAAAGAGGAGGAAGAAGGTAATGAACAAGGAAATTATGAAAAGGATAGTGACAAAGAGGCCAACAATGAAGAAGAGGATGATAATGCAGAAGATATGGAAAATCATGACAATGATAAAGGTGATAAAAATGAGGAAATTGCAAAATATAAAGAGGCCAGCATGGATAAAAATGAAAATAGTGAGGACAGTACAGAGGACAGTAAAGAGTTTGAGGAAAATGAAGACGAAAATGCACAAAACAGTAATGAAGAAACTGATAACAACACCTTTAATAGTGACCACACAGAAAATGATAATGGCCATGATAATGTTGCAAACACAAAGGACAGTGATGAAGAAGAAACCAATATGATTGATAGCCCTAATGATGAAAACAACAGTGACATTATGGACCAAAAAATAAGTGAAGAGGTTGATGACAGTGGTGAAGATCATGACAATAATGTTAGCATGAAATAAGATGAAGGTAAGTCTCAAGAGGGAAGTCAAGAACACAGTGAAAAAAGCATCAATATAGATATCATTGATGTAAAGAAAGGAACTCTTGAAATCAACCATAATGAGGGCATTCTAGTAGAAAAATTGTGTTTCTTTCCTCTCACATATCAAAAGGGGTCAAGGTTTTTGTTTTCTACCTCGAAAAGGTAAGGGACCATGCCATCTAGCTCATCTCAGCCACTAGACAAAGGGAAACAAAAGGTAAGGGAAGAAGAATAATATCATGAGGTTGAGAGGGACTTCGAAATCATTCAAGTGGATAGTGATGAGGAGAATGAAGAAAGAATCACAAACTTTCTCCTCCAGGACAGAAATGCACAAATCAAAGACCTCCAAGCACATTCGGATAGGGCCAAAGTGTGAATGATGCCCTTGACTTGGAGAACAGGCAAGTAGGAGCACAAATTGCAACTATGAAGCTAGAGCCATCAAGGCTCGGAAAGAAGCCCAAAAGGGCTAGGTGAAACTAGAAGATTTCATGGGCACTTATGAAGAGAGTGAGGATGAGGAAGGACAATCTAGGAGGAGACCTAGAACCATGGGGTTGGAGAAGGCATTGGCAAAGCAAAGGGAACAAGAATCAACCCTATAAGAACAACTCCCTTTAGATGAGCTTTTGGCCATGGAGATAGCGCATGATCGAGAGCCTTGGTTGCAGAGAGCCATCATACACTTGGAGGCTAAATTGAAGAAATCTAATCAAGACCTTGACCTCTAAAGAAGGATGACTAAACATTATGCCCGGAGAAACTAAATTGCAAGGGCTAAACTGAAAAAGGCCCAAACCAAGATCCAGGCACTAACAGAGGAAAAATTCTAAGCTAACCTTGGAATCTTGGCACAAGCTTCTCTACAGGTCTCTCTAAACCCATGAGGCATACATCCACCAAATTTGGGAGAATTTTGACAAGTTTTGGTTTTTTTCTAATTTTGAGGCCAAGGGGGTAGCACCCTTGGTGCTACGCTTATTCTCAGAGCATCTTCAGGAGGAAAGGATTACATTTTTGGAATTCTTAGCTTGAGTTTGACATGCTCACGAAGTTTCAGGTCAATTGGAGTTGTTTTGGTCCTCCAAAAGGGTAAAAAACACAATAATTTTCTCCTTTCTACCTAGTTTTCAGGACAGGTGCTCCGCCTTTACCAGCCTTGGAATTTTCCTTTTTGAATAGGTTTCATAGGTAAAATCAGAGAACCAAGGGTAGGTGTATAAAGTAGACTCAAAATTATTTCCAGTGGTCCATCACAGAGCCTATTACGACATCGAGAAGGCCTTCAAAACATTGTTGCAAGTTGAACCAGTTTTATTGCTCCAGTGCTATGCCCTTGGCATGGAAATTCATCCTAAAACTCAATTTTTCACCCTTAATAGAGGAAACATCAACAATGTATGCTTGGCAAGCTTTAGGAGGCTTGAAAGGGCCCAAATTTCAATTTCTTTGCTAAAATTGACCGAAAAGATATGTTGTTTTAGATATTTTGTGCCTTGGGCTTTGCAAGGTCTCAAGGACAATAGTGACATATATGATTAGCCAATAGACTTCTAGAGACTCTATTAGGGTTTTATCCTCCTTTCTTGCTAAATGGAGCATTGAGGATTCATTTTTGATGTTGGAATTTGATGAGTTTTGAGAGCAATACATGGTTGTATTAGGTTGAAGACCAATTTGGTGTTGTGGAGCTTGTGAATGATTTGCTTTGATTGATGATGATGAAGGCTTGCTTGCAAGATCCCTGATCTTGGTTAATGGTGATGTGTCTCTAATTTTTTCATGTTTTCTTGTTTATCATTGTGTCCATCCTTCTATTTTGCAGTAGATTAGAAAAGTATAGGCTAAGAAATGTTGTTTGAGGCACCTTCGTCCTTCTTGTTTACTATTTTCTTTATGTTTTCCTTTGTTGGGTTAGTTTAAGGAATTCTTAGCTTCTCCTTAGACCTACCTAAGCTTTTTTGTTTCATTAATGGTTTAAGAAAGTATTTTTAAAATATGTTTTATGGTTAGCCATGCTTACTTGATGCTATCTAAACTATGTTTGTGGAATCTCTCTTTGATGCGTTACTTGCTAGGTTTAGCTAAAGAGTCCATGTTTTGATCATGCCCTTTGTCCATTCTTGAGAAGTTTTCCTCAAAGTTCTTTGTAGATTGATAAAATGATGCTTAAGAGTTCCCTCTTCTTTGATTAAAGTTGTTTGCCATCTTATATGTTTTCAAACCTTGAAGGTGAAATCACTAAAGTTAGATAAGTTTTCTTGCTTTCTTTGTTTCATTGAATTGTTCATCTTGAATGTCTACTTGTTTAAGTATTGTCATTAAGTTAATGGTTTTCCCTATTCATGATTATTATATTTTTCTTATCAGTATTTGAGACCTTCTTTTTCACAAGTATTTGACAAAGGATGCTTCACTTCCCTTTACCCTACTTTGTCCACCAACTTAATGTCTATTTCACTCCACACATAACCTTAAAGATCCATTGACCATACTAGATTTTCCCTATGATGCACTCTCAGTCATTTTTGAGATATCCATGACTTTCATAGACTCCATAGCCCAATGATTTTATGACCTCTCACTCCACCTATCCTACTTGAACATCTTACCCAACCAGAACAAACAAAAAAACCCTACACTTAACAACTAGCCTAAAATCAAACCCTAGAAAGCAAAAAAGTACACATCCTTTGCATACAATAGAGAGAGCCCTCTCTGAGTCTAGGAAGGCTAGGTTCTAAGACTCCAAAGACTGGTCTGATGTTACCCTGTGCATTTGGTCTACCAATCTGCTAAATCACGGGACACTCACATTCTGGTGATCACGGTGGGACCTCTGAGTATATAGTTGCCTGAATACATCTTAAGACTCATTAGACCCTTAGTTAGACTTAGAAAATCCATTGATTCATTGCCACCTCATCACCATCACTAACATAATAATGATCATGATGGGACCTTTTATTCAGTAAAAATCTTAGTATCCCTATAGGAACTCAGAAAACCCCAAAACATCCCTATATTGGTTTTTTGTCAGTTATTGGTGGTGGAAAATAAACATACATCCTTAAAACAACTAAAAGAATCCACTTGGTGACTCCACTAGCCTCCAGTGGGCCTATTACTTTACTAGTATTCATAAATTTCCTTAGGATTGTGTCGAATCAACCCTGAGAAGTTTAGAGGTCTAGTCACACACTATGTGAGTTTAGCAAACACTAAGAGAGGTCAGATGTGCAAAATCAGTCATAAAATTTCAACCTCTCTACATTTTGAGTTTGAAATCTGTCTTCACAAAGGATCAATAACAAGTCTCATCCAAACCCGAACCCTCCTACTATAGTTGATGAACCAAAAAGGATATTTTGGAAAACTTCCAAAACTAAATATTTAACTACTGTTAGGACCATTCATAGAGAAAGTTTTGTCCCTAAAAATCTTACAGCCTTGCAAGATCCCTAGTTTGACTTGCACCATACAAGAAACATTTTTAGAATCAAGTCACAAAGTGGGATTGACCAGACTGACCTTGAGCCCATAGATTTGCAGCAGAGTCCTAGCAGAGAAGCTTCTCCTTCCACTCCGCTTGATTTCCAACTTCTCCACCACTTTGGCCTCGCAGACCCTCGATGTGCATGCCTAAGAGTCTCGATGACCTGCGCACCTACCTGCAAATGCCACTAGCTCCAAGTGAGGTCCCTGTCATTGGATAACCCTTTGGAAAACTCCATGAGGTAAAATTTGATTATCACAATGTAATTTTCCCAAATTTGGATTGCACAACAAGCTTGGAAAAATAATGCACTCCTTGGGAGATTGATGTATAGAAATGATTTTACAGCCCTTGGATCCCTTATATCAGCATATCTGGGATCTAGATCTAGAAGGGGAGCAAAAATAAATCAAACTAGGTGTGGTAAACAGGCCTCCCACAACCTAGTCTAGCTGGAAAACACCCTACAAGAGGGGCTGCAGCTATGCACAACCAGCAGCTTCAGGAATAACGCAGTCTTTGACCATTTAAATAGAAGGCCATAAAATATAATTAATAAATGAATATACAAAAACAAATCAGAAGTAAAGTGAATCTCTTTCAATATACAGTAAGTTACATGAGACAAGAAAGCAAGATAACTTCAGAAAAGAGAGTTGCAACATAGATATATCAATAGAAATGGCTCAACAACGTTATTTTCAGGAGTTGTAGCAGCTGCATATTAAAACTCAGACCTAAGACATATCTGTGGACAGAACATCAGATCTATAGTAGATCTGGAAACTAGATAGTTTTCTTTACAAGGTCCCCTTGGGGTTTTGACCAAATCATGCATAAATAAGAGTAGATTTGAGATACAAGTTGCATATCTGTAAAATGCTGCAGTAATTTCTGAATATTACATTTCATTAAAATATATCAGATCTAAATATAACATGGATCAACAAGCTAATAAATGGATCACCTAAGCGTAAGGCAAATCCAAGCACTAGAGATATCTAATCAAAACAGTGATCAAAACACTAGAAAGAACCTCATAACAAAATAACGCAGTCCATCAATGGGAACAATGCTGTAGCTCAAATGACATATATAGCCACTGCCAAATTTCAGATCTGAAGTATAAAGAGAAGAGACACTCTTCCAGGAGGTTAAAAGACACACTCCATGAGAATAAGCTCCCAAAACAAGCTAGATCTTTGCAGATCTAGAATCCCACTTGCTGCAGCTTGTAGAAGCAGCAAAACCCTCAATGGATCAGCGTTGCCAATGTAAGTAGAGCCTGGCCTCAAGCCTGATAGTGGATCAATTCAGAAAATACTCCTCCAAGAATCCTCAAAGGAAGAGGTGAAATCCCAGCATAGGAACTCCAAGCACAATCCTTCACTAAACAGCAGAGAATTAGTATTTGTCTAAGCAAGAAAAATACTTAGAAATATGATCAATAAACAACCCTCTCTTGCTGCCTTCCCTCTCCTTTTATAAGATGAAAGCCTTTGCAAACCCTAAACCACCTTGATGAGTTAGCTCTTTTCACATGAGGGGCCTCCTTCTAAAATGGCGGTATCCCTTTCGGAGATGCATTGAACCTAGACAACTCTGTAGATTTGGTCAAGGTTGACCCAGTCTCACAGCTCAAACCCCTTTCACACCTGCAAGATTATTTACATGGCCCTGATTTAACTGTGTTCACATGGGCATTGATTTATTTAGTCTTCTTAGGAGTTTTACATGTCCTCCTTTATTCATTTATTCATGCAAAAAAAAAAAACAAAAATGAATATTCCTGTTAGGTTAGGCTAAGTAGGAATATTACAATCCTCCCCTCCAAAATGTTTCTTGTCCTCAAGCAACTGATAGGGTAAGAGCTGTAGTAATTCTCCTCCTTCATTGTTGGCATCATCAGGGATCAAAATTCCATCATAACCCAAGTGCTAAGCAAGCCAAAGCATCATGAATTGCTCCTCCAAGGCCAACATAATATGTGCATAGTCCATCCCTTCAGGAGTGAAAAACTCAATAGAAATAAACATGGGTGGAGAAATGCTACATATAAAACATGTATCATGAAGTACAAGTTGGAGTTCCAAACCATGTGGTACATACACACTGCCCATCCTCTATCCATACAATCCCATAAACAATACAAATATATCATCAATGTATTGAAGCAAGACTACATAGATGCAAACTGAAATCTGAACTTGAGGAGGTGGGTCAAAATCCCACATGTGATGCCAGCGTATTCTACCTCTTGTATTCATTAGATCGTGGTGTGGTAGGTGGCATTCCCACCACACTTTTTCTACATAAGCCACCTTAACATGGTTGAAGGTGTTACATAAGTTTGGTGCCTTTGGGAAGCACCCATCATGAAAAGGAATCTCCCTTTGCACATCAAGGGAATGGCGAAGTTCAGAAATTTCATTGGCCCCCAACAAACTATGAGATCCATATGATCTCTCACTCCCTTTAGGAGTCATATCCTGCAAAAACATGGCAAATTAATGTAATAGATCAGAAAATACAAATTGTTTATCATGATCAAACCCTTTACCATCATACTCCTTCACACTCATGGAGTTGTGCATGAGCATTCCCTTCCTCTCAAGCAAAGGAAGAGCTCGCTGAGATGACTCTTGCAAAGAGTCCATTGGATGCCCTAGTCCTCCATAGCTATTGCACTTGAGATGACTCTTGCAAAGAGTCCATTGGCTGCCCCAGTCCTCCATAGCTATTGCACTCTTGAAAGTGCTGATGTAAGTCCTCTGTCATGCCTTCCCAATCAAAACTCTTAATTGTTGTGTAACCAGCTCCAAAAATAGAAGAAAAGAGATATGAACTCCTTAGAAATAAGCCACTTCGAGGGGGCAACCTCCAATACATTACATAAATGAACAATTCTTGGATGATACAATTTACAAAACCTCCTTTCTATATATAGGAGTCCATGGGGCCATAATGTAATCCTAGTGGGCCACAATGTAATCCTAGCCGACCTAAAAATAATAATTTAAGGGCACAATCATAACAATATGGGGGTTACAGGGATACAATAATAACAATAATGGGGGCTACACTAACATAATAAGGGGCTATACTATTAATATAGGGACTTAACATGCCCCTCTCCTTCAAACAAGTGTTGTCCTCAACGCTTGATTATTTCTTGATGCTTTTGTATAAAAATCTCATCCTCCCATGTGAAATATTTTACAGGAAAGTTCTTCCACTTGCTGAGATACTCTGAAATTGATCGCACTTGTCGAGTTCTTGTTTCTATGACTGCTTCATAACTTCTTTCGATGTGATATTGATCTTCCGGCTGTTTCATTTGATTTTGCAAGAAAGTTAGGTTATCCTTTGAGAGTTGGAGAACTTGTTGTTGATGCTTGATGTGATATTCCACTACTTTATCATCCATAGTAGATTTTATTTGATCCTTCAAACCATCCAATTTAGCCTTCATTTTTTCTTTTAAACCATCTATGTCATCTTCGGTTTCTCTTCGTAAGATCGAAATTTGTTGCACTTGGTACCGTAATTTTGATATCTCATACTGCAACTCTTCCTCTTCATGTGTCATAGTATAGATTTTTGAGGGATTAATGGGTATGGAATTATTTTTTGGAGGCATTATGGAACCCAATACTGATAAAAATTCTAAAATATGCCATTGGAATCAATTCAAATTGATTCTTCAAACAAGACTTATGCAATTGGGAAAAATACACACCTTTTTCTTTCTTTTGAGGAGCTCGATATTGAAATTGGATTATCTCTGCGATTGCAACACTTCAATCTCTGAATTTCAGTACCGACGTAGCCCTCTAAATTATATTTCGAATGCCACAGGTCTGATCTAGTTTGGATTCCCCAAGACAAAGTTGTGTCCAATCTCCCACAATGACCTAATTCTGGACTGGTTCAGTAGAGCAAGCTTGTAGGAATTTCCACGTGTCACTGTTTCGACCTTTGTCTCTGAAATTGATAGCCAAAAAATTACAGTCTGTTTTCTTGCGAAAAATTTTTACGGCACTCCAATCCGATGCCCAGAGAGAGAGTTATTCAACTTTTCCGACGAACACCTCTTTGAGATGCAATTTAGGAGCCTGAAAAAGCACTACCTTCCACATATCATATCTCCAAAAATATTGCGAACCAAGCTCTGAAATTTTTTGACGACTTTCCTCAGGATTTCAGATTCGCACCATATGAATTTCAGATTCTGAACCTTCGTATAAAAAACATTATAGAGAAAATTCCACGATGACCTGTTTAGGAGCTTGAACAAATACCTAACTTCCACAGATGCTATCTCCAAAAATATTGCGAACCAAGCTCTGAAAGTTTTAGAAAATCTTCCTCAGGATTTCGGCTTCGCACCCTAAAAATTTCAGCTTCTGAAACTTCGTAGAAAAAAAGTTATAGCGAAAATTCCACGATGACCTGTTTGGAGCAGCGAAACCCTAGAATCCCAAGCTCTGATACCAAATGTTGTGTAACCAGCTCCAAAAATAGAAGAAAAGAGATATGAATGCCTTATAAATAAGCCACTTCGAGGGGGCAACCTCCAATACATTACATAAATGAACAATTCTTGGATGATACAATTTACAAAACCTCCTTTCAATATATAGGAGTCCATGGGGCCATAATGTAATCCTAGTGGGCCACAATGTAATCCTAGCCGACCTAACAAAATAATTTAAGGGCACAATCATAACAATATGGGGGTTACAGGGGTACAATAATAACAATAATGGGGGCTACACTAACATAATAAGGGGCTATACTATTAATATAGGGACTTAACATTAATGATCAGGGAATATATCTTCATTGAATACATATGGCTAAGGAAGAATTCTTCATATGCTCCTTGTAGGATCTTCTCCTTGAGCTTGGAAGCTCTAGCCAAAAATACCTTACCATGATAATAGATGACCCCTCCTTGGACAAAGTAGCCCTCTTCTTGATGCATGCCATCTAGTATCATACCTGTGTGGAGATCTTTGAAATACTCTACAAGAAGTTGAGATTTCCAATAAAGATCCACACTGCTCAACAATGACAGCGTTTCTGATGCATCCGTGGAAGTGCTTGTCATGTTGCTAATTTCTCTTTTGACATTACACATGCCAAAATGGTTTGTTGGAAGGCTGATCCTCCCATTCCTCTCCACCCACAGTGTAGATTCAAGAAAGTAAGAGGGAGATAGGGAAGCAGGAAGAAGATATTCCTCATTCTTCGGTGGTCCCAAGCCTCCCAGCATTGTAAATTGGTCTCTCATTGCTCCAATCCTTCCTGGATCTAGACTTGGAGAAGCAATTTGTGGAACCTTTCCCACAAGATCTAAATATGATGGTATTCTAGGTGGCTTGCCATGAGATAAGAATGTCCCTTGAAGCATCCTCATGAACATGAGAGAAGGAACTATGAGATCCCTACTTCCACTGTGAAAATCCATCTCCGTTGTTTGTGCTAGCCACCTATAAAAAATTGTCATATCAAATGGTGGCTAAATTTTTTTGTAGCATTCAAGAAACAATTTTATGGCCAAATTGTGAGTTCTCGAAGTCTTATGATGATCCTTATCCTTTAAAATAATGTTCACTACTGTTTCCCTCTTAAACTCTGAAAATTTGCTATTTTCCTGAAGAAAAAGACTCCTAAAAAACCATTTTTCCATTTCATTTTACCCCTCTTTTCACTTATTATTAACCTTCATTTTTATCCCCTTTTTTCCTCATTTCCCTTCTCCCCTTCATAAAAACCCTTTTAATAAGGTTTAAAACTCTTTTTTTACCTTATCGGAAGCTTTCAAAATCCTTTGAAATCCTTGAAAAATCATAAAAAAGCAGCCTTTTGTGCTAAGGTTTTAAGCCCCTTTGGCCTTAGCCCCCAGCTCCTTTTTCGCATGGAACCAGAGTTGTGACCCACTCTTAAACCCCCATCCCGCAATCACAATCGAGGCATTCTATGTTCCTTTTCCCCTTTTGCATTCAAAAATTTCCGATGCGATTAGGCCTTAAGCCCTTTTGTGCTAAACCACAAACCACTTCCCCACCATACAATCGACATTAAGACCAAGCGTTGAGGCCCAATCACGCAATCGCAATCGGGCGTTCCATTGTGTTTTGTTACCTCTCGCTTTTAAAAATCCCCAATTTCCATTGAGCCTTTGTATATAAAACCCTCCCCAATACAAACTTTCCTTTGTATTTTGTTAAAATCCCACTTTCCTATGTTTTTATAAGTCCTGACGGTTCATTGGTTGGGCGAATGCCAGTCGTTGATCTAAAACCAATCAACAATCGACGGAATCTCACATCACAAGTATTCATTGGGTGCATTTGAAAGGCCCTTTCCTTTTTCTGATTCCGATATGCCCCATTTGGTTAAAACCCCTCAACCACTTCCCCACCATATAACCCACGCCCAGTACCAAGCGATTAAGTCCCGAGTGCTAATTGCAACAGATTTTTTTCGTTGAACATATTTTAATAGTTATTGACCCCCTTCGATTGGCCACCTTGCAATGGTTTACCAGCCATAGATCTTCCCCGCTAGACCCAGATCTGACAGTCCACATTTATCTTTCCTAAAGCCTATTTTTCCGCCTTTGGCATTTACGAACTAATCTCCACCATTGATCTCTCCAAAGATCAACAGTCCACATATAATCGCATTGCAAATTTATTTTGCACCTTTCCTCTCTCCCCCGCCAATTGGCGATCCTGCGATTAGATCTAGGCCATCTATTTCATACATCCAACGGTCCAGATTGAAGCTTGACACCCTTTGTTAATTGCATAAGACCCCGCTGTATAAATTTTTCGGTGAATACCCGCCGTTGATCTCTACATATCAACGGCCCACAATGACCCATTCTCCACCCGACCCTTGCCTCATATCCTGTTTCATTAAACCTAGGATTGAATCTCATCCATTAATATTTATGATCCTATGGTCCATATTCGACTAGATAGGCCCAACTCCTTTGGGACATACTGCCTCCATTGATCAATCCTAGCCGTTCATTCCCTGATTCAATGGTCAAGATTAAAACCGCCTTGACCCTGCCCCACCTCTTGTCGCCTGTGCATCTCATTGCCATCGCTCTGTCCTCACGATTGTTCAATCTGACGCCCCAGATCTTATGGACAGCGCGTGGTTTTGCATGATTTTAAGCTTGAAGGTTAATTTTTAAAATCACATGACATAGGTGGTTTTAAAAGGCCACGTGTCATTCATTAATGCATATCGTGTTCAAAAAGGAAATACCACCTTCCCTCCTTTTCATCGCACGAAACCAGTGGTTTCTATGGCTGAAACCACTTAGCCCCATTCACATTACATCCCCTGAGTTTTAATCTCCATCGTTGATCTCTGAGATCTAACAGTCACAGTTTAATCTTGCCCTCAGTTCATCGTCCTCCCCTTTGCTCCATAGAACTTCATCAATAAACCTCCACCGTTGATCTCTGTGGACTAATCCAATCCAACAGCCCAGGATCATTTGGAAATCCCAAATATCATCTTACCCCATTTCACCTTTGATAAATTTTTTCCCCTATTTTTATTATATTTTCCGCCATTTCGCTATGACATTTCCCTTCTTCCTTATAAGATCTTGGATTAATCTCAACCATTGATCCACATACATCGACGGTTCGGACTTAATTTTTCATTAACTTCCCCGACCGTCTGTCCATTATCCTCAGCATTTACATCCTCGCCATTGGATGCTTCCATCCAACGACTGCGATCTAACCTAAACCTCTAAAGCAGTCTGAGCACCTCCCCGTAGGATTTTTCCTAGTTTTTCTTTATTATGCAGGTTTTAATGGTTTTTTCAAAAGTTTTAAAAGAAAATTGAAGGCCGGGGATGATAATCCCCCACACCTTTATTCATCAAAGAGATTTCTCCGCAGGGTTCCAAATTATGCTTTATCAGTGCCTCATGAGCACTGACGCCATTATAAAACCTCTATAACACCTGCACATCAACAAGACACAGAAAAACTTAATCAAGTGAAGATTATCAATGTTAAAGGATCTAATCACAGCAGAGATGAAGAATTGAAGATTTTTTACGTAGTTTTGAGGGATTATGGACTAAATCGACTATCTTAAGCCTAACACACAGAATTAAAACGAATTAATAGTGTTTAAAAGAAAAACAATAATATCTATCAGTCCGAGAAGCCTCCACTGCCACATCAGAGGCTAATTGAATCCTCTCAGCTACCAAAAGCCACTTGTAGCCTCAAAGCATTCAAAAGAGGCCATAGTTATTGCCAGAACAGAAGATATTTTCAACAATACAGATGAACAGTTAATTCAATGAAATGAACTTATTGTAAACTGTCAACAGAGTTATTACAAGGATAACGAAGAGCCTTAAAGTCATCAAGATCTTCCCAGCAAGCTTAATACTTAATGTAAACCAATTAATACAAAGGAAATATCAGAAAGTTTCTCCATTGAGCCCCTCAAAGGCTGAGAAGCATTAAAATGTATTAATTGAACCTAGAAGATCTTTTATCCCATCCCACCTCCTCATTTCTTCTATAAATACTTCTGTAGAAGATGAGATAATGTTGGTCACTGCATATCTGTTGCCTATAAATAGTTTACTGAAGCTGCTGTAAGCTCTGTTTTTAATTGAAGATACCTAAGTTGAGATGAAAAGTTTGAAACTGTAGAGACCGACTAGACTTGAAGATTGTAACTGGTTTGAAGCATCAAATACAAGCTGATTTATGGGATCTTGGTCTATGTCAACGGTGATGTTTTTCTTATTGTAAATTGTTATTTTATTTCTATTTCCATTCTTTCCATCTTCTTTGATAAAGAACAGAAATTATAGAGTTAGGATTCACTGTCAAAGGTACCCTGTTCTTACTGATAAGATTTATCTACATGTTTTCTTCCAATTGTGTATTTAAGAATGATTTAATATAGTCCAAGCAGTTAGGAATGCTGGCGTTCCCTCGTCCTACTGTCCAAACTAAACATTGTTCTTGAATGTTATTTTAAGTTTATGTTAAGTAGAGTTGAACTAGGGAAGTCTATGGTTAGCCCTGTCCTCTAGTTTTATCTCCAAAAATTGTCTGAAAGTTTCCCTAAGAGTATGCTGAAAGTAGGATAGTTTCAAAGTCCTTACCCGATCTTAGACTATTCTTTGTTATCTTATGTGTTGTCTTGATAATTTTACCAAGTAAAGCAGAAATAGGGAAGTCTATGGTGAGCCCTATCCTCTAGTTTCTTCTCCAAAAGTTGCTTTGAAAAGTTTCCCTTAGAATATGCTGAAAGCACGATAGGTTCAAAGTACTTACTTGATCTTAAGCTATTTTTTTTTTTTAAATGTTTTCTATTAGAAGTGCATCAAAAGCAGGCTAGTTTCAAAGTACTTACCTGATATTATATTACTTTTATGTCTTTCTTAAGTGCATGCCAAAAGCAGGATAGTTTCAAAGTACTTACTTGATCTTAGGCTGCTCTTTGTTCTTCATTTGTTTAAATTCCCCTTCTTATTGTTTCATTTCATTACATAAAATAAAATTTAAAGAGATCCTTAGACATAGATGACTTGCCCCATGGACCACTCTTGAACCTTGCTGTTTCAATTAAATCCTACTATGACTCCATAGCCCAATGGATTGAAGCTGTTTCTTGCCTATCTTCTTAGTTGAATCAATTTTCACTTTCATTCACCTTCACCCTTCATTTAGACTTCCTTCACCTTCACATATCTTTGCCCAACCAAAACAAACAAAAACCTTGTTATTCATAACTAGCCTAATATCACATTTCAAGCCTTAAAGATAAATCAATATTTTCACTTATAGAGATATCCCTCTCTAGATTCAGGAGGGCTAGATCCTAGAATCCCAAAGTGGTTCCAATGTCCTCCCTCCAGCTTTAGTCTCACCAATCTACTAGAATTATAGGGAGATAACAGTTTGTGTGGAAACATTAGGTGAAAGATAAGTATGCATACCTTGAATCATTTGTGGTTTCCCTCTCTTAAATTCCACCCACTCCATTTGCAAATCTTTCCAATCACTGGTAACCTTCCCCAAAGTAATCAACCATTGGACACCCAAGATGATGTTGGTGTCAGGTATGTCAACTGCAAAAAAGTGATCCACCAAAGTGTAGGATCCAATAGTGACAGAGAGTGATGGAACATATTGCATGCATTACATGGTCCTATCCCCTGGAACCAAGACAGAAAATCCCTCAAAATTATCAGTGGGGATCCCTCTCTTTTGCACAAGATGAGCATCAATAAAGTTGTGGGTTGCCCCACTGTCAATCAGTACAGATACTCTCTGTTTCATAACTGAACCTTGTACCCTTAGGTTCAAGTACTTAGGCACTCCTCTTAAAGAAGAAAGAGTCCCAATGGTTGGAGAAAATGGTCCCTTCCCATCTATGGAGGGTGTTTGATCTTCCTCATCATCATTAGCACTGTGACCCCTCCTAGGTTCCTCATCATCATCTTCCTCCTCAAAATTAGAGAAGACTTCTATGTAGTATGCTCTTCCAGCAACACACCTATGTCCTGGTACCCATGGCTCTTTGCAAGTGAAGCACAGCTTCTTCTTCCTCAATTCCCTCCTGATATCAACATCAAGAGGCTTCTTCAAAGAGCTCTCATTGGGAGGAGTAGATTTTCATTCCTTCCCCTTAGAAAAGTGAGGGGCCTTGCTTTGGAAAGTTGCCTTTTCTTTTGGCAAGGCATCTTGGAGATCTCTAGCTCTCTCAATGGCATCATGCAAAGTGATGGGCTTGGTAGATTTATCCAACCCATTCAAAGGTTCCTCTAGGCCATCAATGAACATGTAGACTCTCCTTGCCACAGATAAATCAAGAACCATGATTGATAATCTCAGAAACTTGGAGATATAAGTCTCTGCATCTCCTGACTGCTTCATATTTGCAAGTCTTATGAAGGGTGCTTTAGGATCCTTTCTATCAAACCTCTCCACCAGTCTCCTAGTGAACTCAGCATAGGTAGTCACATTGATGTGTCCCAATGTAGACAATCCATGGAACCACCAATTGTGTGCTTCACATTCAAAGTGCAGCACTACAATCTTGATGGCTTCAACTTCAGGTACTTTGTTCAATTGGAAATAGATATCAAGCTTTTCTACCCATGCCTTGGAAGAACTGGAGGATGATCCATCAAACTTGGGAAAAAATAATCTGCCCATAGTGTGGTGTCTACCATGGAATAAACTGCCATCTCTATACTGTTGCCCTGGTCTTCTTCTATCCTTGAGGTGACAAAAGCTTTGGAAACTCAAGCTATCCTTGAATCTCTGACTCTGAGAGTAATACTCCACAAAGTAATCTTCAAGATAAGCTTGCTCATGTGGTCCTTCATTCTCCACAGCCAAGAAGGTGGGCATAGTGGAGTGTTGTGAAGCTTGTGGGGCTGGTGGCAAATTCATTGGTTGACCAATCCCATGATGAGACATATCTGAGCTTTCTCCCAACTGAAATCTCCTATGAGATTCCCTCATTCTATCCACCATCATCTCTTTGATCTCCTCAGAAAGATCTTACATGGTCTTCACAAGAGTTTTTGCAAACTCCTCTGCTTCTTTATCATTCACGGCTTCAAGGGATTTCCCCTTGTCTTAACCCTTGTCAGGATCATCAGTACTGTACTCATAATTTTTATGACTTCTATTCTTTTACCTCTTCTCCCTCTTAGTAAGAGGATCATCTTCTTATGAATGAAACATGACTGGTGCTCCAAGGCAAGCACAGGTTGTGCCAAGAAAGGAGCTCTGATACCACTGTAATGTTCCCAAATTGGGATTGCACAGCGAGCTTGGAAAAATAATGCACTCCTTCGAAGATTGATGTACACAAATGATTTTGCAGCCCTTGTATCCCTTATATCAGTAGATCTGGGGTCTAGATCCAGAAGGGGAGAAAAGACAAATCAAACTAGGTGTGGTAAACAGGCCTCCCGCAACCTAGTCTAGCTAGAAAACACCCTACAAGAGGGGCTGCAGCTATGCACAAAAAGCAGCTTCAGAAATAACGTAGTATTTGACCATTTAAAAATGAGGCCATAAGATATAATTAATAAATGAATTTATAGCAGAAAATCAGAAGTAAAGTGAAGCTCTTTCAATATATAGTAAGTTACATGAGACAAGATAGCAAGATAGCTTCAGAAAAGATATCTGCAACATAGATATATCAGTAGAAATGGCTCAACAAAATCATTTTCAGGAGCTGTAGCAGCTACGTATTACAACTAAGACCTAAGATAGATCTGTGGACAAAAATTTAGATCTATATCAGATCTGGAAACTAGATAGTTTTCTTTACAAGATCCCCTTGGGGTTTTGACCAAATCATGCATAAATAAGAGTAGATCTGAGATACAAGTTTCAGATCTGTAAAATTTTGCAGTAATTTCTGAATATTAAATTTCATTACAATAGATCAGATCTAAATAGAAAATGCATCAGTAAGCTAATCCATGGATCACCTAAGTGGAAGGCAAAGCCCAAAACTAGAGATCTCTATTCAGAACAGTGATCAAAACACCAGAAAGAACCTCATAACAAAATAACGTAGTCCATCAATGGGAATAACGTTGTAGCTCAAATGACATAGAAAACCATTTCCAAACACAATTAATAAATATTTGTAATAGTTTTATATATTAGTTAAGTAAATCAAATTATTTTTTCTTTCATATTGTTAGCCACCTATAAAATTTGTCATATCAGATGGTGGCTAAATAATTTTTTGAAGCCTTCAAGAAAAAATTTGTATACCAAATTTCTAGGTCTTAAAGTCTTGAGAAGAGAACTTATCCTTGAGATAAACTTTTATCGATGTTTCCCTCATTTTTCCTCAAATAAATCTATTGTTTACCAAAGGAAAAGACTGCTGAAAAAGTTCTATTTTCCCTTATTTTCCTTCTCCTTTTCCCTTCTCCATTTCATTCATCAAACACTTCATTTACCCCTCATTCTCTCGAAATTTCCTTTAAAACCTTTGAAAAATTCCTTTGGAAGGTTTAAAAACCCTTTTTCCCCTTCTACCAAAAGCCAAAAAAGCCTTGAAAATCTGTTATTTTGGCCTAAGAAACGAATTTTTTAACTAAGGCCCTAAAGCCCCTTTGGCCTTAGCCCCCAGCTCCTTTTTCTGCATAAGACCTGGAGCGGTGACCCATAGTTAAGCCCCTTTCGCGCAATCGCAATCGGGGTTTCTATTCTTCTTGTTACCCTTTTCCTTTAAAAAGGTTTTCGATGCGATTGGCCCCTTTTCTTCTAACTCCCAATTCCTTTGTCTTTTCATATAACCCCGAGCCCTGCAATCTGGTGCTAAAACACCATAAAACACCCCTCCCAGAAACAAATTTTCCTTTGTATTTTATAAAAAAATCTGATTTTCTTATGTTTCAATGAGACCCGATAGTTTATTTTTTGGTGATTTATCAGCCGTTGATTTATTCCCTAATCAACGACCGTCGGAATCTCGTATCGCAAATAAACATGCCAACCTTTGCTTTGTTCCCTTCGAAATTTCCGATGCGATTAGGCCTTAAGCCCTTTGTGCTAAACCCCAAACCACTTCCCCACCATATAACCCGCGCCCAGGACCAAGCGTTAAGTCCCAAGTGCTAATCGCAATCGGAAGTTTGCGATGGGCACATTCCTTTTGTTCAAAGAAAAAGCCCCGATGCGATTGAGTTCTATTATATGGAACCCCGCCGAATTCTCCACCATTGATCCTTTAAAAAAATAAATGGTTAGCACTAATCACATCGTGCCCCGCCACATCTCTTCATCAACCACAAATTCCTTCCCGACCGTCGAACTCTCTAAAAATCGACGGTTCTGATACAATCGCATCGCAATTTATCTGTGCACCTTTCCTCTCTCCCACGCTGATTGGGGATTCCGTGACTGGATCTGGGCCGTTAATTTCACTCATCCGATGGTCCAAATCAATCCTCACTTCCCTTTTTTATTTCTCAAATCCCAACAGTATAACCTCTTCGGCGAAGATCCACCGTTGATCTCAGCAGATCAACGGCCCATGTTGCTCCCGATCTCTGCTCGACCCCTTTCCTTGTATTCTTTTCGTTTCCTAAAATTAAATTTGGACCATCCATTCTTCTAATCCAATGATCCAAATTAAACCTGATAGGCCCAACTCCATTGGGACCTATCTCTCCATCAGCAAATCCTGACCGTTCATTCTTATGATCCGACGGTCAAGATTAAAACCGCCTTGACCCAACCCCACCTTTTTTCGCCTGCGCATCTTGTCTGATCGCACTCTCATATCTACCGTTGGATCTTCCCACTCTTCATCCAAAGGCCTAGGACCCATATCACGTAAATCTGAGTCCGACAGTTAATTCCTAAAAATTACGCGAAATGGGCGATTTTTTAAGGACACATGGCAGGCAGCGAGGCATATCGCATTTTTTATGAAGATTTTGGAAACCCCTTAAGAGCAGCATGACACCAGTGGTTTCTTTGGCTGAAACCGCTTTACCCCATTTACATCACATCCCCTCTGTTTTAATCTCCACCGTTGATCTTTGAGATCTAACGGCTCACATTGAATCTCGCCTTTCATTAGAGGAATTTTGAGGTCTAAAATGGGCCTCCTAAGAAAAATGTACAACAAAAATAAAATTTATAAAAACCATAGGATTCAAGATGACAATGTCAACCATGGGGGATGATTTACCATTTTTTAAATAAAAGGGTAAAAATATTAAAAAATAATAAAATAATAAAACTACTTTTTCAACTCGTATTTTCAACTTATCTCCCAAAATTTTTACTCAAATTTCGAGTGGCAGTACTCATTGGATGCAAAATTTAATTCCTCATCCAAGGAGTACCCATGTTGCATACTTTCGATGAACTCTACTACACGAAAAATGAGAAATACATAAAAAACGTGATTGTAATCACGTTTTTTTTATGTATTTCTCATTTTTCGTGTATAGGACCCATCGAAAGTATGCAACATGGGTACTCCTTGGATGGGGAATTAAATTTCACGTCCAGTAAAAACTTTGGGAGATAAGTTGAAAATATGAGTTGAAAAAGTAGTATTTTCATTTTTCCCTCTAAAATTTGATGATGTCATCAAATCTTATTTGATTTTTTCCACTATTATTTTATAATTTCCTTAGGAGGTCCATTTTAGACCTCAAAATTCCCCTAATGTAATTCATCGCCCTCCGTCCATCCTCCAAGGGACTTCATAAGAAAATCTCTGTTGTTGATCTCTGTGGCTAATCTCATTCGACGACCCAGAATTATTCCGAAACCCCGAATTTCATTTAACCCTTTTTTTCCTCCGCCAAAGGGTTTTTCATCCATTTTCCTTTGCATTTTCATCTATTTTATTATAAATTTTCCCCTGCACATTATATATTCACGATTGATCTCAACCATTGATCTTTGCAGATCAACGATTCTGACTTAATCTCCCCACCGTTTATTCAACCGCCTCCCATCTGACCCCATCGAGCAATCTTCATCGTTGGATGCTTTCATCCAACTGCCACAATATAACCTAAAACCTTTAAAGTAGTTTGAACCCATCCTCGCAGGATTTTTCTAAATTTTCTTTATTTGTGCACATTATAATGGTTTTTTCCATTGTGTTAAAATAAAATCAAAGGTCGGGGATGACAATCCCCCAGGCCTTTATTTATGAAGGAGATAATTCTGTAGGGTTTCCCATTAAGGTTTATCAGTGCCTCATGAGCACTGACGCCATTATAAAACCTTTGTAACACCTGCACATCAACAAGACACAACAAAGCTTAATCAGACAAAGAGTATCAGTTGGACAGCATGAAATCAAAGCAGAAACATGTTTGAAGATTGTTAAACACAGTTTTGAGGGATTACGAAACTAAATCGACTATTTAAAAACCTAATCCACTCAATTAAACACAGTTTGAAGAAGAGAAGACAGGAAATTAGGCCTAATTAAGCCTAACACATAGAATTAGAACAAATTAATAGTGTTTAAAGAAAAACAATAATATCTATCAGTCCGAGAAGCCTCCACTGCCACATTAGAGGCTAATTGAATTATCTTAGCTACCAAAAGCCACCTGCAACCTCAAAGCATTCAGAAGAGGCCTATTTATTTCCAGAATAGAATATATTCACCTCAAGACAGTTGAATAGTTATTTCAAATCAAAGAAGCTTATTACAACTATCAGCAGAGTTATTACAAGGATAATAAATAGACTTAAAAGTCAAATATTTTTATCCACTAAAGCTCGAAAGCAGAACAGAGTTATGACACAGAGATATAGATCGAATGTATTCCTGCCTTATGCCTTGCATGGTTTTCAAGGCAGAGAATTGCATTAACTATAGAATTAATGATACTTGAACCCTAGAAATATTTCCACCTCCTCGTTTTCTTATAAAATCTTATTGAGGAGCACGTTGTAAAGGGTTGGTTGCTGAACTTTGATATAATACTTGTGCTCGAAACTTTCTACATGTAAATAGTGTTCAAAGGCTCTTCAAGCTCTGTTTGTGATCAAATAAGTTAGGCTCAGAAGAAAAGATGATTGCTGAACTAAAAGATTGGACTTGAAGTTTGTAACTGGATTGGCATCAATATACAAGTTGATTCTAGGGATCCTGGTCTATATCACTGGTGAAGTGCTTCTTTATGTGCTATTGTTTTCCTTTCATGTATGCCATTTTGTCCACTTATTCTCTAATAAAGACCAGCAAGAATAGAGTTAGGATTTACTGTTTACAGTACCCTTCTCTGACTGATAAGATTTATCTTTATGTTTTCCTCCCAATTGTGTGTTTAAGAATGACTTAAGTATAAAAAATTATCAAGGAATGTTGGTTTGCCCCTGTCTTGATGTGAAAATCTTGAAAAGAAGTTCTTGAATGATACTTTCAATATATTCTTAGTAGAGTTTGACTAGAAAATTTTATGGTTTTCCCTGTCTTCTAGTTTCTTTCTCCAAAGGTAATTCTGAAAGTTTCCCTAAGAGTATGCTAAAAGCAGTTTAGATTTAAAAGTATCTTATCTAGTCTTAGGTTGCACTTTGTTTTTCTTATCTTTTTTCATCCCTCATGAAAGTAATTATGTGGATTACTGGGTTGTTTGTCTGATAAGTTAGCTTTACTACAAGCTTGTCCAAAGAAGTCTATGGTTAGCCCTATCCTTTGGTTGGTTTTAAACATTTACTTAAAAGGCTTTTCTTGTTTGGAAAGAATGATAAATCCTAGTTCAACTTATTGTGTTTCTCAACCCCTTAAACACTTTTATTGTTCCATTCCATCATTTTATCTAAAATATCTTGTGATATAGATGACTTGCCCCTTGGACCACTCTTGAAATTTTTGCATAATTAAAACATTTTATGACTCCATAGCCCAATGGACTAAAAACCAACGTCATATCTATCCTATCAGCCAAGCCTTGTTCTGATTACTTATACCTTCACCCCTTTGAAACTCTTTCATTTTAGGAATTTCCACTCAACTAAAAATCATGCTCAACCATCCAAAACCAAACAAAAACCCTTGTTCTTAATAACTAGCCTAATATCATACCCAAAAGCCTTAAAGATAAATCAATCTTTGCACTTATAAGATAGATCCCTCTCTGGATTCAGGAGGGCTAGATCCTAGAATCCCAAAGTGGTTCCAATGTCCTCTCTGCAGTTTTAGTCTCACCAATCTGCTGAAATTACATGGAGCTAACATTTCTGGCGACTCCACTGGGGAATTCTGAGTGAAATTACACATATACATGCTTAAGGACCTCAGGAAAACACTTTATTCAAGAACATTTGGTATATTAGCCGGCTGAGCCACCATGCATAACATTTCTGGTGACTCCGCTGGGGAATTCTATGTGAAATTACACCTATACATGTTTAAGGACCTTAGGAAAACACTTGATTCAAGAACATTTGGTATATTAGCCAGCTGAGCCACCAGGCATAACATTTCTGATGATTCCACTGGGAAATCTCAGTCAAATTTCATCTTAGGTACCCTTAATATCTCATAAAAACCCCATGAGTACAAGTAGCCCTCTTCAAGCATTACCAAGCAAATGGTAATCATGATAAAACTTATTTGAATCAGTGACAAACTAAGGAAACCTTAGGATTCTCATAAGAACTTATCAAACCTTGAAGGATCAGCTAGCTTAGCCATAAGAGTAAACTCTCTTTGTCTCATCACCATAGCTAAGTGTTGAAACATGTTTAGGACACTCTTAGAATCCATAGAACTGAAAAAACTCAGAAAACCCAAAAATATTTCAGATTGGTATTCAAATAAACATGGTGGCAGACCATAAAAACTTTTACCTCCAAAAGAGCTAAAAATTTCCACCTGGTGACTCCAAAATCCTAAACAGACCTTAAGACTCCACTGGGAAGACTCATTATCATCATAACATCATTTAAACTCAGTTAAGAGGACTTTAGGATTAAATTTTTCTTGTTTAAAAGATCAGTTAGCCTCTTAAAAGATTGTCATATTTGGTTAAACTGTTCTTGTTTAGTTGGGTCTTAAAAACAGAGCATAGTGGCTCCTAGAAAGATTCATACTAGAGCTTACCCTGACCAAAACCCTCACGAGATAGTTGGTAATCATGAAAGAATCCTTAGGAAGTCTCTTGAGGTTAAATATTCAACTATTTTCAGATCACCCCTTAGAGCTAATTCTGTCGCTGAAAACCTTACAGCTCTACAAGAATCAGAAGTTGACTTAAGAAATCCATTTAGAACTAGGTCGCTTGATGATTTAGATCAGCTAGATTCAGAGTCTTCACTTTCATCCCCAGAAAGAAGTGAACATCCTGGTAGCAGAGAAACTACACCACCTGATTCACATTTCATTCATAATTTTGGTTTCTCCCATCCTAGATCTGCTCAACAATCTATTTCTGGTCCATCCACATCTGTTCTTCATACATCCACTATCCAAACAACTTCATCCCAACCCACTTTCCCTCTTGTTAATCCACCATTTGTAAACCCCCCACTGTTTCCATAACCTCCTATCATGGCAACATGGTATGCTCCCCTTATCCTTCCTTTACCTTTAGTCAATCTCGCATAGGACTATCAGTCCAAGATACCATTGTATGATGCTAGAAATGCTATTACTGCATCACAACATGTGGATAAGATGAATGGCTACTTTGACAGAAATGAAATTGATGATGAAACTATCAAACTTAGACTATTTTCTCAGAGTTTAGGGGGAGAAGTAAGAAAATGGTTCAAAGGCTTAACCCCTCACAGTATTAATGATATCCAAGCCTTCCATCAGTTTTTATTAAACAAATGCAAAGTCAGAAATAACCCTCTCCAAATAATTTCTGATTACAAGAATCTCCAAAGAAACACTAGGGAAAGTGTTCAAGCCTATTGCACTAGGTTTAATTCCCTTCCCCCAGACTTAAAACCACCACAAGGCTCAACTTTAAACAAATTTCCTGAAGGATTTGATCCTGAAATGGCATATCAACTTAGAGAAAGAGATCCTCTGACTCTAGAAGATATGCAAAAAGGAGCTCTTGCTGTGGAAGTTAATATAATGGAGAAAAGAGAAAGAATGAGGAATGAGAAGAAAGTGTCCTTTAGAGAGGAACCTACACCTTCCACATCTAGCTCAAAGATGGAAAGAATGATGGAGGAGATGATGAAAAAGATGAGCATACTTGAGAGAGCACAAGCTAGTCAAAACCAAACAGCTCCTCAAAATAGAAATCAAAACCAAAATCAGAATTTTAGGAGAAACCATCCTCAAAAAAAACCAAGGGAGGATGATCAACAAATCACTCCTCCTTTTCATCAAAACTATGTAGCTGAGGTTGAATAAACATTAGAACAAACAGAGGAGGATGATATAAACATGTTGGGAGTAGATAATGATGATTTTGAAGTTCATTACAATAGAAAACAAGGTCTATACACACCTTACGATGACAAAATAGAAGAAGATGAATATTACTACCAAGAAATGGAAAATGTCATCATAGAAATTCAAAAAGAGTATGATCTTAGAAGTAAAAGGAATTTGGAAACCCCCAACAAAAAAACCTCTGAAAATTCTGCAAAAAACAACCCTGTGAATAAACCCAAGACTACAAAACAGAAAGATGAAACATTGGATGGAAATTTTGATAAAAACATAGAGAAAAGCACTCAAAACAATGAAAAACAGAGTGCACATCTTAGTAGCACTAGTACCTCAACTAGTGCTCCTCTTAAAAAAATTCTAACCAATGTAAATAGAGAAAATTAGCAAGCTGATCTTGCTGAAAAAATCGTGGTTAAAAAGGCTGAAACAAACCTTGTAAGAAGTCAGCTACCTTTCAATTTGGAGCAGGAAATTGCCAAGATAAATATCTCTGTTCCCCTTACTGAATTAGCCACCCAAAATGTGTATAGATCCCAAATTTTGAAGTATTTTAACATATAAGAGAATAATGACACTGTCAATCTTAATGATGACCAACTAGAGCTCATATTTGGTCCTAAGATTGAGGGTAGGTATTAAGAAGGACCGGTTCCTCCTTTTTATGTTAGTTTAAATGTTCATGACAAAATTTTGCACAATGCCATGCATGACTCAAGGGCCTCTCATAATTCAACGCCCAAAGCTGTAATGGAGAGCCTATGCCTTGAGATCACTCGACCTTACAAAGATATTTACTCCTTTGACTCAAGCAGAGTGAAATGTTTAAGTTTAATCAAAGACCTCTGTGTAAACTTAGCACAAATTACAGCCAAATGTTTAGTAATGGATATTGTTGTGGCTGATGTACCCCAAAAATATGGTATGCTATTATCAAGATCTTGGGGAGCTAAGTTACAAGGAACAATGCAGATGGATATGTCATATGAAACTATCCCCGTTTTTAATCAAACTAGAAGACTTTACAGGGAGTCTCATATGAAATACATGGTTACTAGCCAAGAGAGATCTCAAAACTCTCCCCTTTATTCAGTAAATATAGGCCTTGAATCATTTATCCTTTTGAATGATGAAACATTCAGTGAACAAGTGACCTTAACTGAATTAATGGCAGATAGAGAGGAGGAGGGAGACGAGACAGAAGTGTCAACATAGTTTGCTAAACCAGAGAACTGCAGCAAACAAAACACAGGTCTAGAGCTACAAATCATTCATCCATTTCTTTTAAACCTTGAGAATCAAAAAAGCAGTCCTCAACACAATGAAAAAACTGAGGAATTAAAACAAATTCAACAAAGTTTTAACCTTCAAGAACAATCCAAAAGCATGCTAGATGAAGAGGATAGTAGTCAAAATGGTGAATCTGAAACTAGTCCTCTTTGGAGTATGAACTTTGATGGGTCTTGCACTAAGAATTATGCAGGTGTGGGAGTGTGGCTTCACAATAAAATGAACAATCATACTGAAGGGCATTCCTACAGATTAAATTTTCAGTGTTCGAATAACATAGCTGAGTATGAATCCCTTCTTTTAGGCTTACACTTGTTGAAGAAATTATGAGCCAAGAGAATTAAAGTGCATGGGGATTCAAAGTTAGTCATTAGGTAAGTAAATGGGGGATATAGTGCCAAACACCCCAGACTTAGAGCCTATAAGAACGATGTCATGGATTTGTTGAAAAATTTTGAGGAATCCAAACTTATTTTTTTCCCAAGAGAAAATAATATCCTCGCCCACAATTTAGCTTCCGCTGCTAGAACATGTTTAACACCATTTGAAACCAAACAATGCACAAATAAAATCAGATTTCGACCAGCCATTCCTGATAATGAGAAATATTGGCGAGTGTTTGAGGGAGACAAACAAATAGAAGACTTCCTGTAGTCCAGAAATGAATTTGAACTACCAAGTTCGGATTCATATTATGAGGATGACTGTCCTAGTGAAGAAAACCTACTTGATGAAGAAGAAAAGTCCCCTGAGGTTACTGATATAAACCTGTTTTCTAACAAACTTGAAAAAACAACAAAAATTGTTGCAGAGTTAGAAAAAGAAGACTTAGAAACTCTACTGTCTAATAATCAAATTTTTCCAAAGGGATTGGTCCCTTTAGAAGAATTGTTTGATTTCAATGATGTGGCCAAGAAGCCAAAGCTAGAGCCTGTCAAAACTGAAGTAGAAGAGTGTAATATAGGCAGTAAACTAAAACCTAAGATGATCAACCTATCTAAAACTTTTCTAGCTCACATCAAATTGAAATACATAGAGATGTTTGAAGAATTTTCTGATGTTTTCATGTGGTGTTATAAGGATCTGAAATCCTATGACACTGAAATAATTCAGCACAAGATACCTCTCAAGGAAAACCAAAATCCATTTAAACAAAAACTGCGCAGAATAAACCCTGTTCAGTTACCTTTGGTTGAGAAGGAAATCAAGAAAATGTATGAAGCTGGTATTATTGTTCCTATTAGATATTCAGAATGGGTGTCTAATTTAGTGTTAGTTAGGAAGAAAACAGGAGAGATTAGGCTTTGTATTGACTTTATAGACTTAGAAAAATCCTCATTGAAGAACAACTACCCTTTACCCAATATGGATCATATTTTACAAAGGGTAGTTGGTTCTAAGATAATTTCTTTGCTAGATGGCTTCTCAGGATACAATCAGATATTAGTACATCCTGATGATCAATTAAAGAAAGATTTTACTACACCTTGATGATGTCACTGTTTTTTCCAAGACAGATGGAGAGCACTTAGAACACTTGAGAAAAGCATTCGAGAAGTGCAGAAAGTTTGGGATATCTTTAAATCCAAAGAAAACACTGTTTGGTCTCCGAGAAGGTAAAATTCTTGGGCACATCATATCAGAAGAGGGGATAAAGATAGACCCAAAGAGGATTGAGGGTATATTGCAAATCACTCATCCTAGAAACATCAAGGAACTTCAATCTTTCATTGGAAAGATTAATTTCTTGAGAAGGTTCATACCCAACTTAGCTGAGCTCCTTAGAAATATTACAAACATGCTAAAAAAGGAACAAGGGGTTAAGTGGACCTTAGAAGCAAAGAAATCTTTTGAACTGGTAAAACAAGCATTAACCAAAACACCAGTTCTAATAAGTCCTAATTTTTTAAAAGATTTTTACATTTTTTCATTTGCATAAGAACATACAATAACTGTTGTCCTATTGCAGAAAAATCCACAGGGACAAGAGCAGCCCATTGCATTCTTTAGTAAGGCCCTAAGAGATGCACCTTTGAAGTATAATATTATGGAAAAACAAGCCTTTGCCTTAGTCAAATATTTAAATAATTTCAGAGTCTATATTTTACACTCCCATGTAATTGCATTTGTGCCTAACTCAGTTGTAAAAGACATCCTAACACAGGACCCAGATGGTAAGAGAGGTAAGTGGATAGCTTTGATACTTGAATATGATTTAGAAATCAAGCCCACTAAACTCATTAAAGGCCTAGGTATACCTAGATTAATGGCTGAATCAAATTTTGAAGTTCTTGATATAAATATGATAAATGCTTTCAATGAACAAGAGGAATTGTCAACTCCCATTGTTGAAGACCATTTTATGAATTCCTCTTGGTATCACTAGTAGAAAATGATGAAATTAGTGACTAGGTGACTAAAAAAGTTAGTCACCACAATTATTTCAAGTGAATTACTACTAAATTTGAGAAATTTTAAGTGACAGAACTAAAAATGACTAACTTAAACGACTAATTTAGTTTAGGGATAAAATATATGACTATATAATAAGTGACCAAACTAAAAGCGACTAACTAAAATGACTAATTTAGTCCAGGACTAAAATATATGACTAGATAATAAGTAACCAAACTAAAAACGACTAACTAAAATGACTAATTTAATCTAGGAATAAAATATATGACCAAATAATAAGTACAACAAGTGTATGAATTAGTCATTTATGTTAGTAATTGTTAATTGTGTCACTCTAGAAATGAAATATTGCAATTTTGATATTGAAGTGTGATTTGGTCGAATTTTATTGGTTGCAGTGTATTTTGGTGGCCCAATGGGAAGCTTCCACGTGGCCCAACTAGAGGCCACCACGTGGCGCCTCCAAATTGGATAAAAATTTGTTAAAGGTTGAAAGGCCTTGGCAGGAATCAAACTGATGACCTGCCATAACAAACTCCAAAGCCTTACCATCTCACCTATAGGTGGTTCTCAACCATAATGTCTGCCACTTATATTTGAACGACATGTATGGGCGCATTGGGAGGAAGGGTCGAGCGGTGAGCCCTGACCCCAGCTAGTCGTATCACACCCACATGACCTGTCACGGAGGCGGACTGAGGAAAAGAGCATGGACCAAGTCTAACTCCTAGTCATTTTCATAGCCCATGTTCACTTAGTCATGTTCACAAACCCACATATTTTAACTATAAGAAACTTTTTATTATTAATATTATCTCTCTCTCTCTATATATATATATAATTCGTGGATATGGTTGCAATATTCATTCATGATTTCAAAATATATTTTCATTGATCTTTTATTCTTAAGATTTGTAGGAAAATTATTTAAAAATAAAATCTTTGAAGATAGCTTATACTCTAGTTAATAACATATTTACCATAGTTTAATTTCCAGTATAATTTGAGTAAATCTTTGCATAAAAAATGGATATGAATACTTAACTAGGATTACTTCCATAATTATTTATGTGTTCCTTAACACTTGTGTAAAAGTACAACTATAAATGTATAGTTTTATTAGTGGTTACTACCCATCAACTAAATAATTTGTCCACTTCACTTCTCATTTTTTTTTTTTTTAATTTCCAAAACAAATCTATATAGAATTGTAAACATATCTATATAAAATTATATTTTACTATTGAGCATTATTAATTTAAAATATATGAAAATAATTATAAATATTCAATTTCCTAACTATCTAAAAATAGTAACCTTCCAATCAATATAAAATTATATTTTCCAATTAAGTATTTTCAATTTAATCTATATAGAATTCTATTTTCAATTTAATCTATAAAGAATTATATTTTCCAATTAAGTATTATTAATTTAAAATAAAATATATGTAAATAATCATAAATATTTAATTTGGTAATTCACTAAAAATAAAATTAACGTCCAAATCTATATAAGATTCTATTTTTCTTATTAATTAATGCTATTAATTTAAAATATTTTTAAATAATAATAAATATTCAAATGTGTAACTATGGTGCCATAATGAATATCCTATGTGTAACATTAATTTAAAATATTTTTAAACAATAATAAATATTCAAATGTTTAACTATGGCGCCATAATGAATATCCTATCAATTGTGTAACTATATGAAAATAAAAAGGGCGCCATGGTGAATATCATTTCAGAAAAACAGTGTTGTGCGCCCCATTCGACCTCTTCAACATCTAGGGCAAACAGTGATGAAAAACCCGAGCAAGATGTTAGATCACACTGGAGGAAAAGGAAAATTTACAGCAAAAGGAAGCAGAGTACTCATCCCTCGGCACCACTGCAAATACATGGTTGCAACCTAACGTAAGTGGCGAAGGACTAGCAGCTCGTGAGGGGGACAATGATTTCAGAAAAACAGTGTTGTCCGCCCCATTCAACCTCTTCAATCATCTAGGGCAAACAGTGATGAAAACCCTGAGCAAGATGTTAGATCACGCGGGAGGAAAAGGAAAATTTACAGCAGAAGGAAGCGGAGTGCTCATCCCTGGGCACCACTGCAAATACATGGTTGCAACCTAACGTAAGTGGCGAAAGACTAGCAGCTCGTGAGGGGCACAATGCTGCAATCATTGATCACCGTATATCTATATTGGAAGTTTTCGAAAAGCTCAAGATGAATCTGAAGAGATATATTACAACAACCTTTACATACTAGACACAGGTAATCCACTCTGTTGTTAGTCTCCTTTATTGTTTATGTAGGGTTATGAATTTTGGTCGGTTGTTGAAAATTTCATTTCATCAATTGATTTGTGGATGCATGTTGATGTTCCCTTTGATGGTTTATTTTTGGATTATTTTACATTTACGCTGGTTTGCTACCATAGAAATGGTGTAGCACGCATTGAAATTTAATTACATTGTTGGAAAATCTATCTTTGTATATCTGCATCTTCATCCCATATAATATATATCTGCATCTTCTTCCCCAAGATCCAGATCTCTCCCAGTACTTGATGCCAAATAGTGGTTCTATTCACATTGGCAATTTGTGATAGATCAAAGAAGCCCCTGGATAGCAAATACAGAGTGATATGGTCTGGAATCCTATAATCATTACCACAACCTACCCAGGAATCCACCCCAAATTTTACCCTTGTTCGCCTCATCACTCCAAACAAGTCTGTTACCTACTAATCGAAAAGTGAAGACAACCATCCATTAGTTAGGCTCTTTACAGGATTTCTTATTAGCCATCCATTACTTCATAGGAAATATACTTTTCTTTTATCACTTGGGCATGTGAGCCATCACTCCAAGTCTCCATGCAC
This sequence comes from Pinus albicaulis, assembly GCA_034641835.2. Taxonomy (NCBI): domain Eukaryota; kingdom Viridiplantae; phylum Streptophyta; class Pinopsida; order Pinales; family Pinaceae; genus Pinus; species Pinus albicaulis. The sequence continues at coordinate 150,288 of MU968363.1, read as the reverse complement.
TTTTTGCTGATAAAGCTTTGGAAAATAAGAAAATGTTCTAAAGTCCCTATCTACCCTGGGCTTCTGGAACTGATATCCTCTTCCAATTAACTAGTGTTATACACTCTCTATCTTTGCACTTAGATAGAATAAATCTGTAGTATAACCTTCTAATTACCTCCAAAATTCCCTTTTGTATCCAGGATAAATACATCCAGCTCTCTAACACTGCTTTGACCAGGACCAAATGACCCCCTCTGGACAACCAATGATTGCACCATAAGTTTAATTTTTTTCTCCACTTTTGTGATAAGACATTGCTGACATGTTTCCTGATATTTATTTGGGTAAAGTATAAAGTCCAGGTACTCCATATCACTCTCCATATCAAACAGTTGATAAGGAAACAGAGCAGACATAAAGACTTTCTCCTTATCAGTGATGCCACAAGGAACGGGTACTTATTGTCATTGTTCCACATCCCTGTTGCCAAGCAGAAAAGATCTATAATATCTTTCAGTCTATCTGCACTTCTCTTAGAGCTATCACAGAAATTTAGTAACAAAAAGAAGACATGGCAAAGTACAAGTATTTGCAACTTTGATTTCTTTAAAATATCCAGCCCTAAGAGCTTCCTTCAAGCCCCACTAAGGCCTTCTGCTACAATAGGAAACAATAGTGGAGAAATGAGGAAACAGAGGAGACATAAAGACTTAATCCTCGTCAGTGATACCACAAAAGGAAATGGTGCTGGTCCAAATCGATCTGCATACCTGTTGCCAAGCATAAAAGATCTATAATATGTTTGAGTCTAGCTGCATCCCTCCTAGAGTCATCGCAGAAAATTAGTGACAAGTATGTCACCAACAAAAATATTTGACAAAGTACAAGTATTTATAACTTTGATTCCCTAAGAATTTTGAACCCTAAGAGTTTCCTTCAAAGCACCAGTAAGGCATTCTGCTACAATAAGAAACAATAATGGAGAAAGGGGGCATCCCTGTCTCACTTTCAGGTCTAAAAAACTGAGTTGCAGCTCCATTTATAATAAGTGGAGAAAGATACACAAGTGACACAATTCATCACAAATGTAACAATCTGTGCAGAGCATTCCAAATGTATTATCATTAATCATAGGTAGAGCCAGCTGACTGTCATATGCCTTTGAAATTTCCATCTTCACGACCATAGCCTTGAGCTTCTCCACTTTAATAGAATGTAATTCTTCTTGTGCCACCCCCACATTCTCATGGATCGACCTCACTTCCAGGAAACTAAATTGCTCACCAGAAATCTGATTTGGAAAAATCTCCTTTTACCTGCAGGAAGTTATCTTGGAGATGATTTTATAAATGAAATTATAGAATGAAGTCGGCCTAAATTTTAGAAATGAACTGGGGTTATCAGTCTTTGGAATCAGTGCACTGTGCAGTAAAGGTAGCATTATAGGATGCCAGGATTTTTCCAGAGAATCTGGACTTCTCATTAACTTTCCACCAATCTTCTTCTATGAAATGAAAACATCCTCATAAGAATTCCACAGGCAGCCCATCAGGTCTGTGGCTCTTATATTTTGAAAACTTTGAAGAATCCATTACATTTTGGTTGTCTTCAGGATTTGCAAAACTAGGGAAGAATGTAGACATTCTTAAAACCTAAGCTATTGTTGCTCTTCGCTCACCCTTATAAATAGATCCTAAATAACTCACACCCTCTTGCACTATATCTTTGAAGCTAGTTGCCAGTAATCCGTCTGATTTTTCTACCCTCCACAGTGTATTTTTTTCCTTTAGCTTGCAAATGATGAAAAAACTGACGAGTTTTCAACCCAAGCTTGTAGCCATGATGCCCTACTTTTTAGACTCTAGGAATTTTCTTTATCCAAAAGCAGTGCCCTCTTCTTTTCCGTGTTGCAAACATCTCGATAACATCCCGATTTTATCTCAAAATCACGATTTTTTGGCCTGGCCAATTTTTGCCTATTTTTACTGATATTTTCCTGATTTTTATGATTTTTTGGTTTTCTAGACCCTTGCTGATTTTCTCCCGATGTTGAAGTTCGCAACATTGCTTCTTTGCTTCCAGCTCATTCACCTCTAATTTTGTGACTCAATTAAGAAACCAAAACCATCACTTGTGTACAGGGAATCTAGTTTTGCCTCCACTTCCTTGAGCAACCTCTCCTTGTGTATTTTTTAAGTTGCCAACTCAATGGACCTGTTTAGCCCTTTTGAGGTTCTACTCAAATTGTAGACCAGCTGATCCCTGAGAAGAACCATCAAATGAAATCCAGACATCCTTTAGTTTCTTGACATATTTCTCCTCCTTAACCATTCAGGATCTAGGTTGAAGGGACGAGGGATTTTTTCTTAGTAGGAGCCAATTCTAGTATTACAGGGGAGTGGCCAGAGTCCCCTACACACAAGACTGACTATTTGATCTGATAGCTTCATCTAAAAAGAGGTCTGATATAAGAAAATGGTCCAGCCTTTTCACAATTCTATCTACTCCAGCCCTCTTATTTCTCTATGTAGGGGAGAACTTTATTACCTCAATATATATCAGCTCTACTTCATCTGTTTTTCAAAACTATACTTTGATAGATAATCCACATGAGCAGGTCCCTATATCTCTGAAGCACCCAAGGAGAAATTGAGATTCCCACCCAAAATTGTCAAACCTTGGTTGAGCCATCCCCGGTGGAAGACTCTGTCCCAACACTCCAACTTTGTCAGTATATGGGCCATATATGTTCAGGAGAGAAATTTCTCTTGGCAGGTCTTCGCAGTATAGTTAGCACCCAAATCTGAAGAGAATGACCAACAATTAGAGTAGGTGAAGGACTGTTTCCTCCACCCAAATATTAGTTCTCCCACCTCCCTAGCATCAATAAACGTAAATTGCCATCCCATAAAAAGCCATTCCAAGTCACTTACGATTCTACCCCATACATTCATAGTTCAATGTAGCACATAACATCTGGTGTGTGCACATTAACTAGCCCCTTAAGAACAATTTTTTTGAGGGATTGACTAAATCCTTGTTTAGGGTTAGGGCAATAATTTAAAACTGACTGTTGGAAATATGATGCAGAGTGTTGTCCTTGATGGCAACCCACTGAATGAAGATGAAGACATGCGACTGTTGACATGTGTTGTCCTTGATGGCAATCCACCTGATGAAGTTATTCTTGACTTGATGGACTTAGTAAATGATGTAAATCTGATGTGATATGATGCTACTATGATGTTGAGTGTGGTCCCTGAAAGGCAACCCTCTTGATGAATATGATGGCAACTCACTTGATGAAGTTGCGCTTGGTAGAATATGTTCTTGATGAAGTAAATCTGATGTATCTACAGTGTGTACAGAAGGCAATGAAGAAAGGAATTCAGAATGTGCTCAAAGTATGATGAAAAGAGTATGTCTCTATGAATACGCGGATTTGTCTAAGGAAAGTCGCGTATGCACGCGGAAAAGAACGTACCAAGTCGCGTATGGGCAAAAGCGCTCAAAAAGTGAAAATCCAGGGGCCCGTGGTATTGAAGGATCGTGGTATTGAAGGCTCATGGTATTGCTTTGGCACGTGGTATTGAAGGCTCGTGGTATTGCTTTGGCCCGTGGTATTGAAAAGGATAAACCTATATAAGGAGAAGAAATTCATTGTGCAAATAATGGGTGTGGGAGCAAGATGTCTAATCTTGAATGAAGACTTCTCTATGAAGTATATCTGTATGGAAAGGGTAAAGGTTTGATGATAGATCTGAATCTATGAAGCACTTATGAAGAAATGATGAAGCGGGATTTCTAGATCTGAAATGTACTTGTATTTGCTAGATCTGTTTATGGAGTGATTAGATCTGCTTATGGAAAGTCTAGATCTATGATGAGGCGAACATCTAGGCAAACATCTGTCTGAAGCAAAAGGGTAGATATGAAATGAACATCTGATCTGATGAAGTATGCAGCTCTGTAATCATTGAAGATCTATACGCTACTTCGCCGCGGCGGAAGCGCATATACACGCGGCTTCTATGAAGTAAAAGCGCGTATGCGCAATGAAATATACACTGAGGTATACGCTGGTTTGTATGGATGGAAGCGCGTATATACGCGACATCAGTGAAGTAAAACCGCGTATGCAAACTAGGGTTTGCTGAAGCAAGGGGTATGAAATATCTGATCTGTTCTGCTGTGTTTCTGCTATCTGATCTGTATTGATATGTATCTGTTGGTGATATATGGTTGTGCTTAAAAGTATGGAAAGGGTCCAGTATGAAAATATGATGAAATGTGGCCTGCAAATGTTGTTCTATTGAAGTGTTTGGATCCAGTGTGAAAATTGATGAAACGTGGTCCAAGGTGGTGCTGAGGGTTGTAGCCTTCAGTCAGGGGGTTGTAGCTCCCTTCCAGGTGAGGCTGGTAAACGAGATCGGGGGGTCGTAGCTCCCTTCCGGGAGAGGCTGGTAAACGAGTCAGGGGGTTGGAGCTCCCTTCCAGGAGAGGCTGGTAAACGAGCGCAGGTGGGTGCCTGCGTGCTGGTCAAGTCTGCGCCAGCACATATGTTGTAAGATGTTTTCTCTATAATAAAATATTGAAGGCTGAGCAACTGCAGCGATGGTTTTCTCCCGATTTGGGTTTCCACCTAAAAATCCTGGTGTTCATGTGTGATCCTTTGTGTGATGGTTTATTCTGTTCTTACTGCACATGTTTACTGTTTATTGAACATCTGATGAATGAATGATGGAATAATATAAGTGAAGATTTAATGACAGATCTAAATCTCTGTGTATACGCTAGTTTCATAAAGGGGATCCGCGTATATATGCTAGTTTACTGAAGGAAAGTAGCGTATGGGTTTTAAGGAATGAAAAAGTAAAAAGTTTTGATTATGCAGTAAATACTGATTCACCCCCCCTCTCAGTATTTTTCCCAACAATTGGTATCAGAGCAGGTTCTTCTGCAGAAGCTTGATCGCTTGAAGAAGATCCGTCGCAATGGGAAGTCAAGAAGGAGTGATGTATATAAAGCCACCTCTATTCAATGGAAGCAATCTGATATTCTGGAAGGTACGAACAAAAGCATATCTGCAAAGTCTTGGTGCAGATGTATGGGCAATTGTGGAAGAAGGTTATCAATACCCGACAAGTATTCCTACTGATGCAGCTGAAAGGAAGAAGTATGAAATCAATGCCAAAGTAGTGAATGTCTTATTAGGAAGCATGCAGAATTTGCTAAGGTGATGCAGCTACATTCAGCAAAAGAAATATGGGACAAAATCATTCTGAGCTATGAAGGAGATACAAAGGTAAAAAATGCAAAACTTCAAACTCTTAGAATTGAATATGAAAATTTGAAGATGCATAGTGATGAAAGTGTTGCCAGTTTCTTCCTTCGTCTAGATGATGTTGTAAATCGAATGAGAAATTTGGGTGAAACCAAAACTGATACTACTCTGGTTGAAAAAGTCTTAAGATCCTTGACTCCAAAATTTGATTCTAAAGTCTCCGCTATTGAAGAAAGGCAAGATCTGCAAACTCTTACTATTGTTCAATTACATGGGACTCTAACTGATTTTGAAATGAGACAAGGAGGTCCTTCTCAAATAAGAGAAGCTGCGTTTAAGGCATCCACAAAAGGAAAGGAAAAGGAAGTTGTCAAAGAATCCAGCTATATATCCGATGAAGAAGAAGCGAATTTCGTAAGAAAGCTCCAACTAGGTACTGGAAGATTCAAAGGTAAGCTTCCCTTCAAATGTTTTGAGTGTGGAAAAATTGGTCACTATGCTGCTAAATGTCCTTATAGATAAAAACATGGTAAAGGGAAACAATTTGAAAAGAGAAAGAGTTATTATGCAAAAGATGATGATGATGAAGTGTCCAGTGAAGATGAAGAAGATTCTGACCAAGACCTGAAAGTGCTCATGGCTAAGAAGCAAAAGAAGAAGGTCACTCAAAGAAAGAAGATGCCTCAGAAATCATGTATAGCAAAAATTGAAGAAGATGAATCAGATAGTGATTGGGGTCTAGAAGTTTATGACGAAGCTCTACAAGCACTCATGGCAAAGAAGAAAAAGGAGAAGGCCACTTGTAATACTCTTCTTTGTGCAAACAATAGTAAAGATAGTGAAAGTAAAGTTGTAGAAGCTCTCAAGACTAAAGTTGAAGAACTACAAAGTTCTACTACTAAGCAAGAAACAATTTACAAAGAGATGACCTCTCGAATGAAAGATCAAATAGAAATGTTGAATGGACAGATGGACAAGTATCAAAGGTTTCATACTTATGCATCCAATCGAATTAAAGATCTAGAAGCAGATCTTGAAAAATCAAGCAAGAAGAATGAAGGACTTGAAGCTGCTATCATCTCTCTGCAAGAAGATCTAGAAGCATCAAGTAAGGAAAATGAGGAACCTCTACAATCGTTTGAAAAGGAAGGCCTTGAAGCAGAAATTATCTCTCTCAAAGAAGATCTGGAAAAATCAAATAAGAAGAATGAAGAGCTGGAACAAACATGTGAAGAAAACGAAAATTGGTTGAAAGAAGAGATTCTAAATCTGAAGGATCAAGTAGAAGATGGAAGAAGGAAATAAGAAAGCATGACAAAGCAATGTCAAGCCTGGGAGGTTGAGGTAAACATTATCAAAGGTATATTAGAAGAAAAGGTTAAACTCTTGAGGTTTCAAGATAGTACTAACACTTTGGACAAAATTCTGAGTAATCAAAGGTCTCCTGCTATCAAACTTGGTCTTGGTTTGCATGAAACTGTTAAAGGAGAATCTAGCTCACAAGGAAGTGCTAAAAATTCAGAGGATGTCAATGTAAAACCTGAAGTGTTGAAAGAGACAAAAGATCAACCAAAAATCATAAATTCTCAAAGGAATTCATTCAAGAACGTTGAATGTTTTAAATGTCATAATTATGGGCATGTTGCAGCAAATTGCAGGAGCAGATCATTTCAGCCTCAAACAAACAGATTCTACTCTGAAAGGTACTCTGGTTTCTTCAAGGGATATTGTTATTCATGTAACATGTATGGACATAAAGCAGTTGATTGTAAAAGGAGGAAGAATAGAAATACTCATTATGATTCTTATGTTTATTTCTCTGGACACATGAGATGTTATTCTTGTAACAAGTATGGACATGTAGAAAAAGAATGCAGGATGAACAGATTTGGGAAAGTGGACAATTTTCAGCACACAGTTGGAAAGCTCAAGAAAATTTGGAAAAAGAAGGAGGACCGATCAGAAACGTAGGAAATTCAGACCCTACTGCAGTCATCCGCTTCTGGAAGCTTACTTCTCTGATTGACTGCAGGAATGATGTGAGATACATTATGAGATCTAGTAATGTATCGTCACAAGGGGAACAATGTATGATGTCTCTCGTGGTTGAATAGATTATTCTGGTTATATGTATTTCTGACAAAGCATCTGGTGTGAAGAAAAGACAGGAACATAAGGTAAATCTGCAGAAGGAGATGAAGGTGTGAAATTTTCTATATTTCACTTTATATACGCGGGTTATATGAAACAAAGTCACGTATACACACGAGTTCTAGCTGACACAGCCGCGTATGCATTAATGATAAGAGAATTTATCTGATAGCTGAAGATCTGGAGCAAAGTCTAGGGGGAGCATCAGTCCGATAGCTGATGATTGCACTGTTAGCATTATTCTGGTTATACTCATGATAATGAAATGATACATGGGTTCTTGTGTTGAAGATTATGGATGAAGTCTGGTTGCTTTATGATGAAGAGCACTCGTTGTTGAGATGAAAGTCTTATAACTCAGAGATGAGGACTGATCATGCAGAGATTGTTGCTGATGACTTGTTGTTGAAGGTGTTTCAGATTGTACAAGTTAAGGAAGAGCACTGGTTTAGGGGGAGTAGCAGGTTGATGATTGCATTGTTGGCAACATGGTTGCTTATTCTTTGGTCTTTATGATACTCATGCTCAAATAAGGATGACTTGGTACATGGATTATTATGATGAGACTTTGAGCCCTGGTTGTTGATAAGTATCTTTTGTACTCACACATGGATTAGTTGGATGACATTTGATTTAGAAATAAATCATGCAGAGTTTGTTACTATGGTTGAGAGATATTTTACCTTCATATGTTACTTCATGTTAAATCTGGAAGATCATGGTGATGTTGGACCACATGGATGATTACTTGACACATATTTGAAGATGTTGTTTTGATATGATAATCTCTCTAAAGATTGTATTGATGCTGCAAAGAGTTTGAAGACTTGGTCACTATTATGCTACAACCATTGGATGATGCTTGAAGACACAACTACATTGTCCTATCTGTCTGCCCTCACATGGTCCAGGGAAGCAGTCAAATATCTCAGAAAGAAGCTGAACACTGGCTTTTCCTCACAGAGAATCAGATCTGGTTGAATTTTAGAAGATGGCTTGGGATACGCGGTTTTCCTAAAACACAGTCGCGTATGTACGCGATTTCCTGCACAGAAAACCGCGTATGTATGATTGCTGACAATTTTTGCTTGGAGTCTGCTCTTTTCAGCACAGCTGCAGTGCTGTTTGGTATCTCTGATACTGTTTGGTATCTCTGGTGGTGTTCCAGTTCTCATAATTATGTTTCTAATGTTTTGATGAAGATGCCTTGATGATTTGTTGGTGGAAGTTTTCAGGATGCACAAACTAAGGGGGAGCCTTAGTCTTTTGGAAAGATTGCTTGGTTGCACAGATTCAGGGGAGCATTGGCCTGGCTGAGTATAATGCATTGTTGGCATTATGTTGATTCTGAAATATGTTCTCTTTCTTGAGGACTTTCTGGTGTTGGTCTTAAAGTTATTTTTGTAGGTTGGTGTAAAGGTCTTGTTGAGACTCATGATGTAAATTGCTATATTCAGTCATGTAAGGACTTGTAAAATTTGTAAACCCACTTGGTTGGGTAGCTGAGTCAATTTTTGTAAACCCACTTGGTTGGGTAGCTGAGTTGAAATGTGTAAACCCACTTGGTTGGGTACTTGAGTCTTATATGTAAATCCAATTGGTTGGATATTTGATGTAAGTATGAGTCTTTTGGTGATAGGAAGATCATAGAGTCATGTACTTCATTGAAAAATTTTCAGCATGAACTCAGGGGGAGCTTGGTCACTTCAGTATACATCAGATCTGCAGAACGCTTCTTCTACATGAGGAGAAAAGGGGGAGAGTGTGTTGGTTTGATCTGCTGGTTTTTTCCTTTACCCTTGATGTCAAAGGGGGAGAGTGACATGGTGTTTGAATGATGCCAAAAATGGAAAGAGTGACATGGAAAAAATGGAGAGAGTGACATGGTAAAAATGGGGAGAGTGACATGGTGTCATTGTATTCTTAATGTATCTATCTGTTGTGGTAATCAAACACCATCATGGTTGCCATCAAGTCCAAAGGGGGATATTGTTGGAAATATGATGCAGAGTGTTGTCCTTGATGGCAACCCACTGAATGAAGATGAAGACATGCGACTGTTGACATTCGTTGTCCTTGATGAAAATCCACCTGATGAAGTTATTCTTGACTTGATGGACTTAGTAAATGATGTAAATCTGATGTGATATGATGCTACTATGATGTTGAGTGTGGTCCCTGAAAGGCAACCCTTTTGATGAAGATGATGGCAAGTCACTTGATGAAGTTGCGCTTGGTAGAATATGTTCTTGATGAAGTAAATCTGATGTATCTACAGTGTGTACAGAAGGCAATGAAGAAAGGAATTCAGAATGTGCTCAAAGTATGATGAAAAGAGTATGTCTCTATGAATACGCGGATTTGTCTAAGGAAAGTCGTGTATGCACACGGAAAAGAACGTACCAAGTCGCGTATGGGAAAAAGCGCTCAAAAAGTGCAAATCCAGGGGCTCGTGGTATTGAAGGCTCATGGTATTGCTTTGGCACGTGGTATTGAAGGCTCGTGGTATTGCTTTGGCCTGTGGTATTGAAAAAAGGATAAACCTATATAAGGAGAAGAAATTCATTGTGAAAATCATGGGTGTGGGAGCAAGATGTCTAATCTTGAATGAAGACTTCTCTATGAAGTATATCTGTATGGAAAGGGTAAAGGTTTGATATAGATCTGAATCTATGATGCACTTATGAAGAAATGATGAAGCGGGATTTCTAGATCTGAAATGTACTTGTATTTGCTAGATCTATTTATGGAGTGATTAGATCTGCTTATGGAAGGTCTAGATCTGTGATGAGGCGAACATCTAGGTGAACATCTGTCTGAAGCAAAAGGGTAGATCTGAACTGAATATCTGATCTGATGAAGTATGCAGCTCTGTAATCATTGAAGATCTATACGCTACTTCGCCACGGCGGAAGCGCGTATACACGCGGCTTCTATGAAGTAAAAGCGCGTATGCGCAATGAAATATACACTGAGGTATACGCTGGTTTGTATGGACGGAAGCGCGTATATACGCGACATCAGTGAAGTAAAAGCGCGTATGCAAACTAGGGTTTGCTGAAGCAAGGAGTATGAAATATCTGATTTGTTCTGCTGTGTTTCTGCTATCTGATCTGTATTGATATGTATCTGTTGGTGATATATGGTTGTGCTTAAAAGTATGGAAAGGGTCCAGTATGAAAATATGATGAAATGTGGCCTGCAAATGTTGTTCTATTGAAGTTGTTGGATCCAGTGTGAAAATTGATGAAACGTGGTCCAAGGTGGTGCTGAGGGTTGTAGCCTTCAGTCAGGGGGTCGTAGCTCCCTTCCAGGAGAGGCTGGTAAACGAGATCAGGGGTCGTAGCTCCCTTCCAGGAGAGGCTGGTAAACGAGATCAGGGGGTCGGAGCTCCCTTCCAGGAGAGGTTGCCGGGTAAATCCATACGTGGGTACCGCGTGCCGGTCAAGTCTCGCGCCATCACATATGTTGTAAGATGTTTTCTCTATAATAAAATATTGAAGGCCGAGCAACTAAGGCCGTGGTTTTCTCCCGATTTGGGTTTCCACCTAAAAGTCCTGGTGTTCATGTGTGATGCTTTGTGTGATGGTTTATTCTGTTCTTACTGCACATGTTTACTGTTTATTAAACATCTGATGAATGAATGATGGAATAATAGAAGTGAAGATTTAATGACATATCTAGATATCTGTGTATACGCTAGTTTCATAAAGGGGATCCGCGTATATACGCTATTTTACTGAAGGAAAGTAGCGTATGGGTTTTAAGGAATGAAAAAGTAAAAAGATTTTGATTGTACGATGAAATGCGGTTCACCCCCCCCCCCCCCTCTGTGATATTTTCCCCAGGCCCTAATTAAGAATTTGGTAGCGTCTTGATTAGATTCCGGCAAATAATGTCTTGATGGATGTAGTTGGCCCTAACACGATGTCCTGAGTTTGGCATGCTTCTATCTAGGTCTTGGGGTGCCAAACTCAAAGGAACACTATGTAGCTTGACTTCTCTTGTACTATCCTTGTGTATTGTCCGAGTTGAGGAAGCTATATAGAGAAAAAGAAAATAAAATATATGATTACTGACAAAAATGACACCCTTAAATCATCTCATTAATGCTATCCATATAGATTTAAGTCTTTTGTCTTGTATTAGAGTGGTGGTTTAAATTATGAGAATGTTCGGTTGGTACAGAAGTGGATTAAATACCTAAAATTTTAGAGAATTTTGAGAAGTCCTTAAATAGGAAAAGGATAAAGCATCAAACACTTCTGAACCTCTACTTGCTAGCGACAAAGGACGATGAGCAAGGTAGAAATCGACCATGGTAAAGAGAAAGAAACAAATTTCCGACGTCTTCAAGAAGAAGAAGAAGGCACATGGAGGTATGGATTTTGATGAGCATTGGTAAGGATGGAGCTGGTATTGGAATATGGATTAGGAGCCTTGTTTTCTAGCACGAGAAGGTTCCCAACAATGTTAGAGTTGGGTAGCATAAGTTAGCTTTTGATTGCTCTGTATGATGAAGCGGAGATATGAGGCCTTGATTGCGGTGTCAAAATTGCGAAGAAATTGAATATAAAGGATTACTGTGTGGTGACTACGTGCAGTAATCAAGCAATTGAAGGAGAATTCCAAGCGAAACATCCAATATTGAGGGCATACATAAATATGATCTTGGACACTTTGAAAGCATTCACTTGAATATCGCACAACAACGATTACCCGGATACGAACATTATTGCTGATTCCCTTGCCACCACTCACATGATAACCCCAAGATTAGATGAACTCCAGGTAATAGGTTTAGAAATATGTGTCAAACATGGGCCTACCATTTGAGACAATTTAAGGTGATGACGAGTATTTTGGGATTGTGATGAGATTAATGCATTCTTACAGGGTGATGGAAGAATTCAAAGATACTCCGATAGAGGGATGAGTATGAGGTTGATGATCCAAGGGTTAAGAAGCAAGAGCAGGATATGGACATATTGTAAACAAGGATAATGTAATTCCTAGAGGTCTCATACCTCTGGAAAGGCTTTTGATCGAGGATGATGTCGCAAAGGCTTAAGCTTAGTGCCCATAGAGAGAGGGTTGAAGATGTGAATATCGGCACAATTGACGAGCCCAAATGTGTCAAATTGTCGAAAATTATCCCACAAGGGTAAAGGAGAAGTATGTTAAGTTGCTTTATGAATTTTTTGATGTATTTGCATGGGATTATTTAGATTTGAAAGAGTATGATAAGAACATAATCTAGCATACAATTCCTATCGAAATTTGGATCGGAAGCCTTTCGGACGAAGGTAAGAAGAATTAATCAAGAAGTTGTTACCATCGATTGAAAAAGGAGGTAAATAGGTTGTACAAAGTAGGAATCATAATTCATATTATGTTCACAGGCCTTGGTTTCAAATTGGTCCCCGGAGTGCGGAAAAAAGACTAGAGAAATAAGATTGTGTATAGATTTCGGAACTTGAATAAGGCATCCTTAAAAGATAATTATCCACTTAGAAAATGGACCATATTATCTGATAGTTGGAGCATCTGGGATGTCACTACTTGATAAGCTGCCTAGAGTGCAACCGGATCTTGGTGCAGAGAAGGACCAAGATAAAGCGCTGCAACACCTTGGGGAACCTTTCGATGTGCTGAATGCCATTCGGTGCAGAAGAACGCGGAGCTACCTTCCGGCGTGCAATGGACATTTCTTTTGAAAATGAGAAGGATGTTTCTTGTTGTTTTTCGGATGATTTGATAGTGTTTTACAGGGTTAGGATATTCGACATTTGCACCATTTAATAGTGGTTTTCATCTTTGTAGAAATTTCCCAGGATTTATCCAATCCCAACGAGAAACCTTTTGCCATGGATGAAGACAAATTGCTAGGGCATATCATCTATAAGGATGGTATTCACATTGATCCGACGGTGGAAACGAATTCAACTCATAGATCTTCCATGGAACGAAAGAAGATTAGGGCCTTCAATGGTGAATGAATTTTTTGCTCGGTTTATACCTAATACGGTACAGAGCATTTCGAGGGGAAATGACGATATGTTGAGGAGAAAGACATCACTATTAGTGGGTAGAAGAAGCTATCGAGTCATTCAATTTAGTAAGTTTCTTTGTCTAATGCCCCATTTTTTATCGATCCAAACTATGCTAAAGACTTTATTATCTTTTGGTTTGCATCGACATCTTACTCATTGTTGTTTTAGTGCAAAAGAGAGATGAAGTAGAAAATCAGTACCTTTTTTAGTAGGAATATTAGAGATGTTGCTTCTTTGATATATAATATTGTTGAAAAACGAGAATTGGCTCTTATCGAGCATTGAAGGATTTTAGGGTCTGTAATGCTTGCATTCACATATTATAGCATATGTGTCCCCAACGTAGCGATCAAGGATGTGCGTGCAAGGCGATCCGGAAATTTGCAGAAGAGGCAAATGGATAAACGACTGTCTTAGAGTATGATACGGAGATCAAGCCCACGAAATTGATAAAATGCCAAAACTTGGTGAAATTGATGTTGATCAAATGCGTATGCTTTGAATATAAACACTCATTACGGCAAGTCGAGAAGAGGAAGATGAAGGTTTGTGGATTTCTGTTAGGATATTTCTACTATAGTCCCCTTAGTATTCGAGATATTGTGTGTGTTCTTGAGCATTTGTCACCTCCTCTAGGCATGTATAAGAGTAAAGGTAGATCTATGAAGCTTAAATGCGCGAAATATTGTATTTTGAATAGTTCTCTATATTGGAAAGACCCGAGGACATTTTTTTGCTAAATTTCACAGTTGAAGAAGAAGCTGGAAAGGTAATGCACGATTTCCGCAAGGTAGTGTGGTGGTCTAACGTTTTGGAAAACCATAGCGAACAAGGTATTGAGAGCTCGGTATTATTCGCCCACGATGACACACGGTTACCCATAAAACTATGATGAATTGTCATGAATGTCAAATTTTCTCAAGGAAGAAGGGGTGCTTCACTTCCTTTAGGCTTGAATTTCCCGATTGAATGCACCCTTTCGATAGTGAGACTCGATTTTATAGGAGAAGCCCACATCTCGCGTCCTCGACATGACATCGATGGATATTGGCTAGAACAAATTAATTCATGAAATGGAATGATACCCCTTCCCCTTCCGAGCAAGCAGGCGGCGCGGTAATTATTCAATTCCTTGAAACGAATATTTTCTCGTTTTGGTGCCCATGTAAAGTGTGACGAGATAATGTGGCGAGCATTCGGATCAAAGAAAATGGTCGATTTTGTGACGAGGATACAACATCATGCGGGGTCATTCAACAACGTATTATTCACGAAACGCGATGCGAGCGAGAGTCATCAAACAATTGTTGATGAATATAATTAAGAAAATATTGAGCAAAAAAAAAAAATTGGCACTAGAAGCTCATCAACGCGTGAGCGGTCGAAGGTTAGCATTAAAAAATCAATAGGTATGTTACCTTTGAGCTGGTTTTATGGTAAACACTATCTTTCCTACTTCTCTTCTGGGTTCAGGTTGAAGATTGTTACAAAAGTTGGCGGTGAAGATGATGAAAACCAACCGAAGAATCAACTAGATGATTCACATGCAACAAACGAGAAAAAGAGAAGTGTCACGAAGCGAGTCGGGTGCAGGGACAAGATTAAAAAGATCTATGACGGAGAACTAAAGCATAAAGTTTCGGTTGGGTGATGTGGTATTGAAATGGGATACGAAAATGAAGACAAAGGGAAGCACGGTAGTGCAGCAACCTTTGGAAGGGACCATGTAAATTAGGCATATGGGGACAAAATGCTTTCTTGCTTTCAGAAATAGATGTGAGATTGTCACCAGAGGAACGATAAATGGTAGGTTCTTGGCTTCTACCATTGTTGAAGACTATGGATGAGAATCTATCTCATCATCCTTGTATATACTGCTGTTATTTTGATCAGAGTTTAAATACACAATCATTCAAGTTTGGGGCTGAGGTGAAAGGCTACAAAACAGGATGATATCATATAGTTTAGTTTTATTTCGAGTTTCGGTCTTAGTCTAGAGTCAAAGTCGGTTTGCATTTGTGTTAGTTTAACATTTTTTGACTCCATGCCCAGTGGATAAGGCTACATGGTCTACGGTGTTCTTGGCACCTCAGGAGCTACCATCCCCATTGGAGCGATATTGGTGTGAGTCTGGTCATCTTGCCATCGACGATCAAAACTTTACTCTTTTGCATTTGCATATTAGGTGTCTCATCTTGAATAAACACCATTTAACTGGGTCATGGATTCATTGATGGTAGTAATTTTTTATCAGTTTTCCTCATAAGGTGCTTGTTGATTTCCTTTCTATGGTCTTTGGTCATTAGTCACTTTCATTCTAAATTCATATAATTGGGTGCAGGATGGGTCTCATTAGTTCTAGGGTCTCCCACCATGGTCAAATTAATGAGTCAAGCTAATAATAATATTATTGGTCATAGAAATCATCATTCAAAGTCTAGGCACAGGAATATCAAAGAGACATTTATTTAACCCAAAGTCTCATTCACCTAAAAACTGTGTTTTGAGGGTGGGCAATGATATTTCGCACAGCTATTATTCATTAAGTAATTGCTGTACTGTCATATATAATAAGTACGTTGAAGCTATTATTTTCACCAAAATGATGTCACCTTGAGAAGAGTTTTCACTTGTTGACGAAGCAAATCCACTAGAAAAAACTGAAGGTAACAATGGTATACTACCTCTTAAAGGCGAATCTTGGATTGAAATTTGTGCTTAAGTGAGTAAAAGTCCACATATGTCATACATACCCTAATTTCCCATTTTCCTTCGCTTTTTGTATTATTGTTAGAATTTAATATTTTTCTTTAATAAAAAACCTCCCACCCCCCTTTCAAAATACGAGGTTGTGATTAAAATCCAAAAAATACTTGTGCGATTAAAACCACTTCCTCCGTAGCAGAACATTATGTTATAAACCGAGAGGGTTTGTGTGTACATAACGCGTCATTCCCAACCACTTCCCCACCATACGTTGTGATGAAACTTTATTGTGATTTTGTGTGATGTCATTGTTTTACCCAAAGTCCTTTCCATTTTGCAAATCTACAACACTTTCGATCGCAGCTTTAATCGCATCGCTCGTTTTATAAAGCCTAAGTTGTCTGATAAACGAAAAAAATCCAATATGACTGATTGCAAGTCCCCCTTGAGTTGCGAATCGCACCTCCAATCCACTCACCGGTTGAAACCTGGGTTGATCATACGCCCCACCAATCGGACGGCCCACATCCCAATCACGCCATCGCAATACGGTGCTTCCATAAGTTCTCCTCCAATTGAAACCTGCGGTGGCCCCCTCTCGATTACACATCCGTGGTCGATCTTCTTCCTGGGTCCGACGCTCCACGGTAGATCGGAGAATTCTTATGTTCTCTTATGTATTTATAAACTTTTGATATTGTGATTGCGATTGACCCTAGAGCACCACATATGGTACTTCGCCATTCATATAAGGGACGCTTTTTCCTTGGTTTAAAATCAAATTTGGTTTTAATTCATATAAGAGCTTTTCCCCCAATCGCATTGGTAAAGTTCTATATATGTATCATTTTCATCACTCCCTCTCCCAGATTAGATCTGGAATTGAGTGATGTAAATTACAAACATATTACAATGTGTTTTATTATATTATATCTCTCGGCTAGTCATTGAGATTGCGATTTATATATGATTTGCGCTGTTTCCCTTCCTTTTTAGCATTTAAAATTAAATTTTCCTTCACTAAAGGAAAAGTTTCATTTTGAAAGGTATGTTTATTAAAAATTGACTTTCTCCTAACAAATAATGGAAAAGAAAGAAACGAGTCAAAAGGCGAAGGTTGTTAAAACAAAGATTTGCTACGGTAAGCGACAAAATAGGAAATGTGTTTATCGGATTACCTATTTTCTTCATACGACATAGTGAAAATCTCAGCGGTTAAATCTTAATCTTTGTCCCTTATTTTAAAGGTAGATTGTTGTGTATTCTTTACTATGATTGTATTTTAGTTCTTCGGATATTAGAACAACTCCCTTTTTTTTGTGGATCTATGTTCCCATTTTAGTGTATTTATTGTAATTGTAAATCATTTTGTAAGCGATCTGAGTGAAGTTGGTAATTGATGAAAGGAAATAGTGTGGAAGAACATCTCTACGCTCCATTATACGGTCTGAAAGGAAATTAATAAAGATGCGACTCTAATTTGTGGAATCCATGTGGTATGAGATTTTAGCATTTGTTCTCTTCTTGGTTTCATATGTAAATTGTTATGTTTCACCTCTCATTCATAAACATTTCCTTTTGAATGATTTCTAAGATAGAAAATTAAGAATCCATTTTACATGCTTTGCAGCAGGAAATCATTAGAAGACTCATGTTTACTATTCTATTTGAAAAGGATCCATTCACTTTGTGCCTTTTCGTTTACTCACCAAATGTTCCATCCATCCTCATTAAATTTTATTTGGTAAGTTTCACCCGCCTATCTTGCCCCATGAAATAACACATGACAATACGATTTTAATTCCTGGTTTCAACTATCCCTTTTATCACATCATGAAATTCATTCATTCATTTGTTAAACCCTTTTCATCATTTTATACGCCTAATATCGGTCCATTTATTGTATTCCATTGAATATTATTTCGCAAGCCCTCTCCTGTCTGTAGGGCTGGCTACGAGGCTAGCGTGGTTTAGTTCTTCCTGTTTTCCCTTTCGGCACAGGGTCCAATTAGGGAGATAACGATGAGAGGCTTTCACTTGTGAAAGGGTAGCAGCCATTTTTGTTCATGTTGAGTATTATTCGTCTCATTGTTTATTCGGACGAGAGAGAATTCTTTGATGTTCAACAAGAATTGTTGGAGAAATTCTGTTTAGGATTCTCATTCTTGAGGAGCCTCTTGAAGGTTGTTCCCCATTCTCCATCTCACATGGCTCAAGGCCAAGCTACTATCTCTAGTGAGAGCGTTATTCTTGTTCGGGAGTGTTACGCATTGAAGAGAGTTGCGGTGGAGGACATCTACACCATTTCCGAGCTGATTTCGAGGAGGAAGGAGTCCTATTCCTTTGAGGACTTAATGAGGAAGATTTGGTATCATTGCAGATTTGGCATCAAAGCAATCTCGATTCCTTGCCCCTATTGTTGTGATTCACCCAATATTTGCATTATTTTCTTGAGAGCATTTGTAGTAGGGCTCTTACGAAAGTGTCTGGAGGGAAAGATATTTGATGGTGAGTGACCTTTCAATTGTAAGATCCATTAGAAGGAGGCACATTCGAGTTTGAGCATCGATTTAGCCATCTCCATCAGGTCCTTTGGGTGCTGCAGGCTGACTTCTCTAGTATTTTTCAGATTTTATGTTCCTGCAATTGATCCTCCGATTTCATTGGGAAATTTAGTAGTTGGGGTTGATATCCTCACTCCTAATGTTATTTTATGCCATATCATTGTATGTATATATTCATTTGGCATTTGTAGTAGGTAGTTGCTCTTTAAAAATGCGTTGTCTGCTTCTAGGGCTTATGTGCAGTGAGAGTTCTTTCATGATTTATGTACTCTTCTCTTGAGGTTTGGCATTGTACATCTTGAGTATCATTTCCCTCGAATTTTTGTATACATATGATTCTGTGTACGTGAGATAGCTATGGATTCCTCTCAAATTTTATGAGTATGTTTCTTTTGCTATTTTGATAATGGGTGTATTTGCTTGTTTTAACTTTCTTGTCATGAGGCATTCTCGATAGAGTAGCTCTTCCTAATAGGAGATATTACATATCTATAGACGAGAAATTTTCAAAGACGGATAATATAAGTTTCATACTTCCTTGTGGAGGGTGATGCATACGGTAAAGCCCAAGTAGTCAATCTGCGAAATAGACTTGCAATATTTACGAAAAGAAGGGAATATCTTAAGATATTCCAGCTTATTCTGTTCCCCATTTGGGATGTTACACGTAATGTTGAACAATTAGGTAAGTACTAGGTCAAAGATATTGAATGTATATATTGAGCCTCTTATCGATGAACTAATAAATTTATGGCATGGCATCACTAAACCAATCGAAGAAGAAAAAGGAATTTCAGTATTTATGGAATGCTTGTATGGACAATTCATGATGCTCCATGGCTAACACATTTTTGTGGTATGTAATATTTCGTTGCAATTTAATATAATATAGTATAATTATCTAAACTAGATATACTGTATTGCATGTTTTAAAATTGTACGATAGTATAATTGTGGCCAGTCCATCTATTGCAAGAATCCAAAAGAAAATTTAGATTTTCATGTCCGATTTGTGGCTTCAAGATGAAGTATTTTCATTCCCTAGACTGGAAAAGATAGACCATTTTGATGAGTTTGAACTTCCTCTCTAGGAACCATAAGTATTGTCTTGTTAAAACATATTTCGATGATAAAGAAGAAACTAGTTAAAACTATGAAGAATGACACCTGGAATTGTGAAATTTGGAATGTACACGCAGAATTAATAATCGTCGAAAGACGGTGGTACATAATTTCTATATATATATATATATATATATTAATTGTTTATGTAATGTTTGGAATTTTTTGTTTTAACTAATGAATTTATTTTATTGTATTTTATAATTATTTTCTGATTTATTTTTATTCCTTGATATCGAGGTTGTAAATGGTGAAGGTACTGTGCTTTACTTCCACCTAGAATGAAATGTTATCCTTCTCAATTCACGAAGGCCGCCTAATATTGGGACCTAAAAGAAAATAGCTCATTTGTTTGATACAATGCATATCGAGAGAATGTGATAGAAAAAATTATGGTGAATCATAGATGGTGCACATGATAGAGATAAAATTATTAAAAATTTGTGTTGACATTGAGAAATCAAATCATGCGGTAAGTGTCATTGAAAGATCGAAATACTTGATGGAGAGTCAAACTAAAATTTCTTTTTGTACTTAATGACATGATGTGTTAATTTACTTGTCTTTGATATATACTATGTTTCATTAAAGTAACCTTGTGTAATGATTTGCATATGGTTTTCATTGAGAAGAAATCATGAATGTAAATAAAGTGTTGGAAGAGAAAATTCCTCGGGTAATGTGTGAAATGAAAAAGTATCTATCTCCGACATTTTTCAATGCACAAGAACAATACCCAGTACACGAAGTTGAGGAGATTGAAATATGTGGACTGTAGCCACCAAGGTCAATATGGATGGTGGAGAGGAACTTGCAGAGAAATCCTTGAAAACTTTGGTTAGAAAAAAACGGGAACACAGGGTTCTATGGTAGGAGGATATGTGGTTATGTAGATCCATGGTACATATTAGTTATTATATTCCTATAATAGCTCCACTTACGATATCGTCAGTGTGGATTTCATTTCAGGATGTGAACTCCATCAAATTTTTTAGTGGAACACTGTTGGGAAAAGGTACAATAGAAAGTGGAAGGTAAGATTTGTATGTATGTTCCATATAATATTTTGTATTTTACATCATGTATATGATCATATTAATTAAATCTGATTATTTCTTCTGATTTTATTAATTAATATAATTTATGAATTGTAAGTTATATTTGCAATATTGATGATTATTATTTTTATTAAAGGTATAAGTGAAAGTATATAAGCAAAACAAAAGTGAAAGAATATCAACCTTACAAATAAGCCACTTAGAAGCACTCCCGATACATTACATAAATGAACAATTCTTGGATGATACAAATGACAAAACCTCCTTTCTATATACTTAAATTAAAGCAGAACATAATTTTAATCTATAGTGGTAAAAATATAATGTAAAGCGAAACCTAACTTAAATAATGTAAAGAACACGAAATAATAAATATATGGGGGTTAGACTAACATAATAAGGACTACACTATTAATATAGGGGCTTAACACCTCTCCTTCAAGCAGTATTTGTCTCAGCAACAGAATTATTTGGTAATTATGCAACATAAAATTCTAAACGTCCCATGTGGAATCTTCTACGGGGAAAGTTCTTCCACTTGCGGGGTAATTTGAAATTGGATGTAACTTGTCAGTTCTTGTTTACGTGAGCGCTGAACTTCTTTGATGTGATATTGATCTTAGGTTGTTTCATTTGATTTTGCACAGGTTGATTATCTTTGAGAGTTGGAGGAGAACTTGTTGTTGATGCTCATTGTGATATTCTTGCACTTTATCATCCATAATAGATTTTATTTGTCCTTTAAACCATCCAAATTAGCCTCCATTTTTTTCTTTAAAACATCTATGTCATCTTCGGTGCTCTTCGTAAGATCGAGATTTGTTGCACTTGGTGCCATAATTTTGATATCTCATATTGCAATTCTTCCTCCTCATGCGTCATAGTATAGCTTTCGAAGGGCTTAATTGGTATGGGATTATTTTTAGAGACATAATAGAACCCATTAACGACAAAAATTTTTCAGCAATATTCCCTTGGAATCAATTCAACTTGATTCTTCAAACCATTATACAATTCGGAAAAAACAATACACGCCCCACCTTGCTTTTGAGGTGCTCGATATTAGAGTGGATTGTCTGCGGCAATTGAGCACTTCAATATTTGAATTTTGGTATCAACGACAACCCTCACAAAATATATTTGAATGCCACGAGTTTGACACGATTTGGATTCTCGAAGACCAAGTTGTCATCCAGTCTCCACCATGACCTAATTGTAAATTTGGTTCGATAGAGCGAACGTAAAACTTGCCACATGTCACTATTTCCTTTGTCTCCTAAGAGTGATAACCGAAAAATAAATTCCATTTAATTGCAAACCTTTTTACGACACTCAAATCAGGTGCCCGGAAGGGATTGTTAACGAACTTTTCCCACGATCACGAAAAAGCACTACCTTCCAGGATCCGCCTCTCCCAAAAATATTGTGAACCAAGCTACGAAATTTTTTCACGAATTTCCTCGGGATTTCAACTTCGTACCATATTAATTTCAGATTCTGAACCTTCGTAGAAATAAAGTTATAGTGAAAATTCCCACATTGTTTAGGAGCTTGAAAAAAGATCTAGCACAAGACAGTATCTCGAAAATGTTGAAAGACCAAGCTGCGGGGAATTTTCGTTCGCTTCCTCGGGATTTCGCTTCGCACCTAAAAATTCCTTGGAGGCTGTGAAAAATTTATAGCGAAAAATTCCACAATGACCTGTTTGGAGCAATAGGAAGCCCCTGGGAATCAAAACCTCTAATACCAAATGTTGTGTAACTGACTCCAAAAATAGAGAAGAAAAGAGATAATAATGCCTTAGAAATAAGCCACTTCGAAGAGGGTAACCTCCAATACATTACATAAATGAACAATTCTTGGATGATACAAATGACAAAATATCACTATGTAGAGTCCATGGGTATAATTTAATCTAGTGGGCCATGATATAATCCTAAGCAGGCTTCACCAAATAATAATGTAAGGAGCACAAACTAATAACAATATGGGGGTTAGACTAACATAATAAGGGACTACGCTGTTAATATAGGGGCTTAACATCAAGATTATGAGGCACTACTTTTATGCATTGCGAAAAATCTTGGATGGATGATGAATGGATTGAAATATGTAAAGCACACAACGTTGACGGT
The DNA here is from genome assembly GCA_034641835.2 of Pinus albicaulis. Lineage (NCBI taxonomy): Eukaryota > Viridiplantae > Streptophyta > Pinopsida > Pinales > Pinaceae > Pinus > Pinus albicaulis. The sequence continues at coordinate 127,233 of MU968363.1, read as the reverse complement.
TATGTGGCAACTACGCATAATTGGCTAGGCTTGTATCGTAGTGGAGATGAAACGTTACGAGGACAAGGAAATTGATTTAGCATATGGTTTGAAGAAAGAAAAGGTAAGCAATTAATTCCACCTATTTTATTCATTACTTGTTTTTATGTTATATTTATAATGTGACAACAAGTTTTGATTTTTCAAATAATTTTCAAACTATGTAAAATTATGTGATTAATTGTTAAGTGAGAACGCATCTTTTTCATGTTTGGCATGTTCAATAGTCGTAAATTTCACATTAAGCAGTTGGATGATAACGGAAAATTTTTGATAGTGGGATAAACGTAGTATTCAAGTCACTAATGTTTCCTCCGGAGTGACGGACATCCTCGAAAATCTTAAAATAGATATTGTGGGTTTCTAGATGATATAGTTGAGTGTGACTTTAATTCCTTCAAATTAGTGTTCTTCGATGTCAAATGGTATAGGCTATGAATGAATGTATGTGATGATGATAGAACTCTTATTCAACATGAGAAAATGTTTCCGGTGATTAAAACATCACGGTTTGAACGAGAAAATATCGCTATATTTTCTGACCAATGTGAGCAAGTCTTTTACTCAAAGATTCCAAGTGTATACGGAAGGTCATTTCTATTGAAGTATGATCCAAGAGAGGAAGCGATAGAGTATCTTTCGCAGAGAAGAAGATGATATTGATCGGAAGAAGATGATGCGTTGGAAGATGAGCGGAAGATGCATTGATAGACGAAGAATATATAGAAGATGAACGGTATGAGAAGAGGTAACAATTATTGATGATGATGTCGATGAGGATATTATTAGAAAATGACATAATTGATGATGATGATGACATGGTCAATCATTTGAAGATAATTACGAATCGGATGTTAGTATGAATGTCGATAAGTTGGATGAAGATGAAGAAGATACGGAAGAAGAATATTGCTACAAATTTTTTGTTCGAGTATGAGGTGGTATGTTATAAATTTATATTTTAATATGCCAAGGTGTATCTTTAAATAATTTACTAATTATGTGGGTTTATTACATGTTGTATTATTTCAAACCAATAAATATTAGCCTTACTATTGTGTAGGCTAAAAGCCCAAAATTATGTATTTATACAAACACATAATGCAGAAAATTTTGTTTACGACCTTAGTCATTTTGGTTTTTGTTCATATTCTATTTCATAGATTAGGTATTGGGAAAATGAGAGTGATGTGAGGGGATGGGAAGAGACTGTATGAGCTTCCACCTTGAGTGGTTGACCCTATTCATTAAAAGATAAACTATTCTTGGAAACCAATAGAAGCGCATTCATCTTAATTTTCATTATCATAAATGTCATCATTGTTGTACGATTATTAGGCACTAAAATTGTTGAAATTCTTAGAAAGCATTAAAAGTGCATTTTTGTTAGGAATTTTCCAACGAGGCCATAATTTTTTACGGATCATTTTCTTGCTATAATATGACAATAAATTCTTCAAAAATCCCCTTTTGTGGTAAGTGTTTAAATTGTTCTTTTGAGGATAGAAAATGGATTCAACACCATCGAGGACCCTTGGGAGCACCTAGAATCTTGAAGATTGACAATTATAACCTAGATTTTTAATAACTTCCATGATTTTCGCAAGTCATGCTATAATTTCTATTGTTTTATGGATGGAGGTCTTGGCTTCATTAGACTATGCATTTCTTTTTTATATGAAGTTTAAGTCTTATTATATGTTATGTTGTTAGAATGACATGATAATGTTTAACCATAATGTAAACACATGATTTCATGGTTTTGATGGGTTGTCCTCTGCTTCTTGCATTTGTGTTTATAATTAGGTGGAGATTATATGAGCTTTGAGGTTACGGCCTTTCCACGCTTATCATAAGGATGCATGGGTTTAATGAAATGACCATCCATTCACATGTATCTATCATTCTAGAAATTACACAAGGAGAGATTGATAAGGGTTTAAAAAAGGTTCCTCGAGGACCATGGAATAGTATACCAAAGGCAATACACAAGGTAATTATGAAATCCCCCCTGAACTAGTCATGTTGATATTCATGTTGATAATAGAAAAAACAACAATGTTAGGGAATATTATGGTATTTGGTGTGTCTGTTAGGTCCCTATATGCAAGTATAGTCCCTTATTGTTATTAGTGTAACCCCCTTATTGTTATTATTGTACCCTTGTAAACCCCTTTTTGTTATTGTGTATGGGTATTATTGCTAGGTCGGCTAAGTTACATTGTGGCTGCTAGGATTGCATTATGTACATGGACTCCTATATATAGAAAGGAGGTTTGTAAATTGTATCATCCAATAATTTTTCATTTATATAATGTATTGGATGTTGACCCACTAGTGGCTTATTTGTAAGGCATTGATGTCTCTTTTCTTCTATTTTGGAGTTGGTTACCCAACATTTGGTATCGAGCTTTGGATTCTAGGGTTTGTTTGCTCCAAAATAGGTCATCGTGGAATTTTCACTATAACTTGTTTTCTCCCCAGAAGTTTTGACTAAAAATTTTCAGGGTGTGAAGTTGGAGTCTGAGAAGATATTCTAAAAATTTGAGCTTAGTTCGCAAAATTTTAGGAGATATGATCATGGAAGTTAGGTAGTTAGAACAAAATACATTTGTATGGTATCGATGGCTTTGCTCCGGTAAAAAATTATCCAACAAAATCATTTAACGGAGAAATGATAGCATTATGAGGATACAAAGAGAAACACCTTCTTTAGCCAATTGATAAATCTCAAACAAAAGGTTTAGTGGGAGCACATTGAGAGTTCTAAAAATTGAATATAAGAGGTAATTGATATTAAAGGAGAGGAACACGAGTTGATCTCTTCATAGGCACTTCAAGGTAACATCAACATGAAGTTCACATTTTGGAACATGATTAATTGGAGAGAGGCATTCGGGTTGGCAAGAAAAATTGAATGTGAGTGTGACTGACAGAAGCCTACCACTCACTTCTATAAAGAAGGAAGTGTTTACATGCTAGATTTCCCTGACCTACGAGGTTAAGCACCACAACAATTGGAAGAAAAAAAAAAAAAAAGAAAAAGGGATTTTCTATAGTTGTGATATCAAAATACACTAAGGTCGCAAGTGTCTTTGAGGAAAAGAGAAATTATTTTACATAGATTGTGAAGAGGAAGAATAAAAATGAACAAAGAAGAGGATGTACACGAGGAACCGACCCTAGAGAGGAAGAAATGAATAAAACAATATCATGTAATGCTAATAGAATTACTGCTCTAAAACTCTCAATATAGAAGGACATATAAAGAAGAAAAAAGGTAATAGTTTTGATTGATTCGGGTAGCACAGAATTTTATTCATTGTAAGGTAACGAATTAAATTGTTTCCTATACCAAAGAACCAAAATGTCAAGTGATAGTTGCAAATGGGAGGGAACTATAAATTTCTACGGAAAATTCCATAATAACAAGCTAACCATGTGGGGGAATATGTATTGACTGGTCAGTTATGTTCCATTCTGCAGGAGTGTTGATGTTATCCTTTAAGGAATACAATGATTTTAATCTTTGGGGGGTGGTAGCTTTTAGTTTCAGAACTTTTCTTGAAATTTTTTCGGAAAAAGGAAAGAAGTCAAATTACGGGAGTATTAGGGAAGCCGAGGAAATATAATAGCTCTAATGTCATGACAGCTTCTAAATAAGAAAAATGAGGTGTAATTGCACAATTATGCTCACTAGAAGTTCAACATCAAAATCATCTGTTTATGTAGATGTCAACAAGTCTTGGACAATCATTCCGGGTGTTTGAAACTCCAAAGGACTCCCACCTATTCGTGATGACAGTCATGCTGTTCATTTTATTCCAGGAAGTGTTCCTCGAAACAGCAGGGCCTTATAGATGTACATCCAAAAGAGCGAGAAATTGGTGATGTGATTGCGAGAAATGTTGGGCGGGTGTAATTCAACCTATTCAAAGTTCTTTCTTGCTCTTGTATTGTTACACAAGAAGGATGGATCATGGCGAATGTGTCTAGATTATAGAAACAAATAATCTCACCATTAAAGATAAATTTCCCATTCTAGTTGATGAATTATTGGGATGAATTACATGAACAATTTATTTTACCAAGTTGGATCTTCATTAGGTATATCATCAAATTAGAATGAAGAAGTGAAGATATTCAAAAACAACATTTCGAACTCATGAGGGTCATCGTGATAAGAAATTTTGGTCATGCCTTTTAGCCCTTACCAGTACCTTCTACATTTCAGGGGTTGATGAATTCCATTTTCAAACCCTTCCTTAGAAAATGTGTCTTGGTATTTTTTGATGATATCTTGTCTATGAACGGTCTTGGAGGGATCATATTGTGAACATGTTGACGGGGGGTGCTCAAACTATTGCGGAGAAAAACTTATGTGAAAAAACATCCAAATGTTTCTTTGGAGTAGAAGAGGTGGAATATACGGGCCGTATTGTATCTCATAGAGGGTGTTAAAGTAGACCATAGAGAAAATTAAAGCCGATGAGGAATAGAGGAAATTCCCCACAACCATAAAGCGATTTACGAGGATTTCTATAAGGTTAATAAATTATTATCGCAGGATTTATTTAAGAATTATGGGAAAATAAACGGAACCTCTGTAACATTATTGATAAGAAAGATACATTTTCATGGACACAGAAGCAACTAAGGCCTTTGAACATATTAAGAGAGCAATGTGCCTATCCAGATTTCATATGCCAGGACTTGAAAAAAACCTTTATTGTGGAATGTGATGCCTCGAGGAAATGGAATTAGTTGCTATTTTAATGCGAGGAAGGAAGACCCATTGCTTTTGAAAGTCATCGATAAAAAGGAAATTATTTGCAAAAACCTATTTGTGAGAAAATGTTAGCAATATTGCATTCACTAAAGAAATGGAGAACACCTAATGGGAGGACACTTCAAGCTAAAAACTAATCATGATAGTCTTAAGCTTGCTTTTGGAACAAGACTGTCTTGATAGAAAAAATGGGTCACAAAGATGTTGGGTTATGATTTTGAAATATACAAAAAGCTTAATGTTGTTGCGGATGCACTCTCAAGAAAGAATGAAGAGGGTGGAAGCATTGCTTTGTGCCATTTCTATTATCCGGCCAGTTGGATAACCAAAACAGGGATGAATGGAAGAGAGGACAAAGATGTATGGAAACTCATTCAAAAGTTGCAATGAAGATCCTAGTACATACGTACATTTAGTTGGAAAAATGATTCCTTATGGTACAAAGATTGCTTATATTTTTATGAAATTCTAACTAAAGCAAAAATATTCTTTTGGAATTGCACACTTCTCCTTTAGGAGGACACTTAGGATTTTAAAAACTTACCACCAGGGGGTGAAGAAAGAATTTTTTTGGGATAGCCTTCGTACGATATTCAAAATTTTGTATGGTGAAATTTTTGGTTTGCCGGTGAGAATAAATTTGAGACAATTAAGACCCCGGAACTTCTGACCTTTATCCATTCCAAGTCAACATTGGGAGAAATTTAAATGGATTTTTATCAGATTTCACCTAAGTCTAAAGGAAAAGAGTGTCATCATGGTGGTAGTTGATAGACTTACTGAAAGTATGCACACTTTTGTGCATTATCTCATCCATCTAAAGCAAGTATAGTTGCTCACATTTGTGGATAGAATTCAAAAGCTACATGGAAGCCCAAGGGTTATTGTGAGCGACGGAGATCCCATTTTCACAAATTTTTGGACGGAGTTATTTTCTTGTTTGGGTACTCAATTAGCTCATAGCTCATCTTATCATCCTCAAAATCGATGAGTCGAGGAACTAAGATAGTAAATAAATGTTTGGAAGGATATCTTCGTTGTTTTGTATACGGTAAACAAACACGATGAATTGATGGTTTGTCTCGTATTTGAATGGTGGTATAACACTTCCTTCCATCTTTACCCAGCAAAAATGACCCCATTTATGGCACTTTATGGATATCATCCACCATCCATCACATCATCTTTAAGGGAAAGGTACAAGGTTCAAACGGTGGAAGATCACATCGAGCATCAACGAAGTTCTCCAACTCTTAAAGGATAACTTTGAATTTGGCACAAAATCGAATGAAGCATTGGGCGGATCAACATCGTGGTGAGAGGGTTTTGACGTAGAGTTGGGTATTTTACGGCTACAACCATGCAAACAAATGTCCTCAAGCAAGCTAAGAAGGATGATAAATTATCGCTGGTACTGTGGTCATGAGGTGTTGCAAAATATTGGTACTATGGCATACAAATTGAAGCTTCTGCTTCTTTGCGAGTGCATCCGATTTCCATGTTTCATGCTTAAGAAAGGTTATGGGTGAAAATCTTCTAGTTCAAAAAATATTTTCAAAACTTGATGAGGAAGGAAAAATCATGTTGGAACCTACGGCGGACACGAAACAAAAACTCGACGACTCGGAATCGATCGATTTGGTGTCTCATCGAGTGGAAGAACTTACCCGGTGAAGATTGTACATGGGAGGATGAGGGTTGCTTAAAGAAAACACCCAGAGCTACTCAGAAGTGTTGAAGAAAACACTTTTTTTTGGAGAGAGGGGCATGTTGGGTCCTGTTACTAGTATAGTCCTTATTGTTGTGGTGTAACCCCCTTATTGTTGTTATTTGTGCCTTGTAACCCCCATTTTGTTATTATTGTGCCCTTAAATTGTTATTAGGTCGGCTGGGATTACATTGTGGCCCTGGGATTACATGTATTGTGGACTCCTATATATAGAAAAGGAGGTTTTATGGGTGTATCATCAAGAATTTTTTAGTTATGTAATGTATTGGAGAGTTATACCCCCCAAAACTAGCTTATTTCTAAGGCATTGATATCTCTTTTCTTCTATTTTGGAGTTGGTTACCTGGCAATGTCATATCCCACTAAAGCTTCTCAAATCCTAGGTGTAGAGACCTTAAGATCATGAATGTTGATTTCCATGGCTTATATTCATTTCCTAACTACATTTTTGTTTACATTTTTGGATTGAAAATAATTGTCATGAAGTATATTTGATAGCCTGTGATTGTCTCGAAACACTATGGTTTTTGTTGTACGGCTGCCCATTTATTCGATAGCCTATGGATGTCTCAAAACGCTATGGCATACGATAGCCTATTTTCCATTTCTCCCCTTATTCCTTCGTTTTGATAGGGCCATCATATCATCTCATTCGAGGTGCCTCCCAAGCTTGGTTGGGTTAGGTTATTCCGATTGAAGGCGCCTACCCAAACACACATTCGAGTCGGGTCATTTTGGTTGAGGGCACCTCTTAAACATGTTTGGGTTAGGTCATTCGGTTGAGAAACTCATGTCAAATTTTTTTCTAAGTTGTGTTCATGGGTGCCACAGTGCACATTCGTGTGGCCTGTTTGCTGTTGCTCCCATGTGCCTTGATTTGGTTGTGCACACCCTTTGAAACACATTTGAGTTAGGTCATTTAATTTGAGAATTTAGCCGTATCAAATTTTCTAGAGATTGTGTTTGCATGGGAAGTTGCCTTGTGCCCTTGGTTAGAGTACGAGCCATTTTCACGTTGCTCATGTAGGCTTCATTCGTTAAGATTGCAAGTGTTGTTTCGTACGAGGTGCCAACCCAGGCCCATGGGTAGGGTCATTTCGGTTGAGGGCGCCTGCCTTAGTACGTTCGGGTAAGATCATTTTCGATCGAGCGCCACCAAATACATTTGGGTCGGTCATTTTGGTTGCGGGCGTTTGTATCCATTTTTCTAAGTTGGTACATGGGTGCCCTATGCATGTTTGTCGTATTTCTAGTTGCTCCCTTGTTCCTTCGTTTGGTCATGTGTGTTGTGTTGAGTCGTGTGAGGTTCCCTCCCAAACACATTCGAGTCGAAATCGTTTTTTGTTTGGTGGCCGTGTCGGTGCTAAGTTGTGACCGCACGGGTTCATGTGCACGTTCGTCCGGCCCGTTCCGTTTTCTCCCTTGTGCCTTCATTCGATTAGGCACACACGCATTCATTGGGGTCTGTCATCTGTTTACAGGTAGAGTACGTTGGGCGCCGGTGTCAAATTTCCTAAGTTGTGACCATGGTGCCTATGCACGTTCATGCTTGTTTTCGATTTCTCTTATTACCTAATTTGTTTGATGGGCACAGGCGGTGCCCACCCAAACTTGTTTAGGTACGACGAATGAAGCACGACGAAAACAAAGTTTGGGTCGAGTCGGGTAAAAACACGTTCGATGTTTACCCTCGGTGGAGTCGGGTTCTGTGGTAACGTGTAGAACAATGTTCTTAGCGAAGTCAATTTGGGTTTTATTCGAAGTTTATACGGAAACAATGTTAAGGGCGGGCGCATTCGAGGTCGAAGTCATGTTCGTACGGCGCGTACGCTGTTCGGGGACATGCGAGCAATGTTTGAAGGCACAGAAGGCCATTCATCGGGGGTTGGGCCGAGTCGAAGGTGACTCAAATGCATTCGGGGGATGTACGAGGTTGTGACCTTGGTGACCCGCATGCATACCATGATGCCATTGACCTACATGCAGTACGTTCGAACTCTGCAATGACATTTGTGACCGAGTGACCACATGAACCAAAAATTAATGAGACTTAGAAACATGTTCTAAAGGGAATTCTTGGGTTCCTTTGAATTTTTTGAATTTTGGGGAGGCTGTTGTTAAGGCTAGACCAAGGTTATGCAAGCACATTTGGAAAGAATCATAAATGGTTTATGAAGGCTTGGTTGTATAATTATTACCAAATTATACTACATGTTTATTGAAACATAATATCGAGCAAACTTATTAATAGAGTTGCCCCTCCCTAATCCATTAACCACTAACTCATCATTAATGGGGTACCAACCTAAACTGGCCTAAATCCCCTAGCTAGGCAATCCCTAATCCCTTAGCTACTAACTCATTATTCGACCCCTAACCACCTAAATACACCTAAATTCCCTAACCTAACCCAATCACAAACCTTAACCACTAACTCATTATTATCTCCCTAAACAAATCCTAATCACTTAACCATATCACCAATTAGTACTCTAACCCTAAATGTGCCTAAATCCCCTAACCCTAAGTCTGATCACTAAACCCTAACCACTAACTCATTATTCTAGTCCTGACTTCCCTAACCCCTAACCCACTAACCTCTAACCCCTAATCTCCTATTCATCGAACCCATAAGCCCCTAATCCTAATCCCTAACCAATAACCTAGGTATTCCCCTAACCCTTATAATAGTCCTTAAAACTGTTGAGATTGGTTGTTAAGAAACAAGAGCGAGGTCTGGTTGGGACCTACGATCGGGTGATTAATTCCCCTTGTTGGCGAAGTGGAATTTTTCCTGTCAGCAGCCCTATAGCCCTTAATCCATCTAGCAGAGATACTTATAAATGCTCTTTTTTTGTAAATGTGGCCCTTGACTATGCCATGAAAACCCTCAAAAAATTCTTAAATGATGGGAATTCTGTTCAATATGCATAGAAGCTAGTCATGAGAATGTGACCAAGTCATCCGAAGATACATCCAAATATTTGATTTGTGCCTTGGGGAATGTGAAATAATAGGTAAAGGGAACCTGACTATGGTTGCATGTGTAGGTATAATTTATAGGTGCAAGCATGGTTTACGATGATCTATAATCCTAGCATTAGAGAATGAGAAAGGGGGCTTAGGACCTAATTTCATATAAGGAGCTAGGAGACCTAGTGGGAAGGTAGCGAGCAATCGATCATGGGGGAACCCCCGATAGTGGTGATAAGTCGGGGATTAGGAGTCCAGTAGTCACAATCCATAAGCCCTTAACCCATAGCTTCCATTGAATTACATATCCCTTCACCTAATCCATGTCCCTTAACTACACTCATAACTCATAACCCATAAGCCATTTACTCATTAAATATTAAGAAAATAACCCACAACAACTATAATCCATGAACACAAGCCCATAACTTCTTATCCTCTTAACTTGTGACCCTTAACCCCTAATCCTTTGCAGCAAACACCTTAATTAACTTCTAATCCATTAAACACCTAAATCCCCTAAATCTTAAGTCCTTAACCACTAAATCCTCTGTTCTAAATCCCTTGGAACTTAACCCTTTACACATGAAGCCCTTAACCACTAAGTATACGAGGTTGAAAATAACGAAGCCCCCGAACCAGCAGCCTTGTTGACCTCCTAAGAAGATCCAACTTCACCTCTAATTGAGCATATTGGAAACATTTGAATTTTAGATAACTAGGTATTGGTTGTAGAGGGTATCATGTGTTTTTGTAGGTAATGCATTATTACCATGTATACAAAAATATAATTTGAGACCTATCTTATTATAAATATCGCCCCTTTTTTTTTAAATTCCAACAATGCTAATTAGCCTAATTAGCTTACACCTTTTACCCTTTTCCAAAAATCCTTACCTAATCAATTTCATTATCTCATGGATCTATGCATGTGTACTGAGTAGATCCTGAAAGGAGAGTTGGATTGTTTGTTCAGCGGTAGGTTAAAGAAAAAAATAGTTTCTGCGGATGTTTTGGTCCCGTGACACCTTGATTCCTTCAACTACTGACCAAGGAGCGAATGGGTTCCCACCTACACTAGACAAAGAAAATGGGGGGACAAATAGCGAGAAGGCATCGTTGGTTCGAGGGTTTAGTAGAGACCCGATGGTTCGGTGGTTTAGCGGGGGACCCACATTGGTTCGAGGGGTTGACGGGGGACCCATTGGTTTAGGGGTTTAACGGGGGAACCGAATTGGTTCGACCACCAACCACTAGCGAAGACAACTACGGGCCGACTAGGAAATTGGGTACAATCAATTTGTCAACCCACAAAAAATGAGATAAACAGGTTATGTCTTTAAAGCAATATAACATTTCTCTTCTTCCATAGAATGTTTTCCTCATTTATTGTCCTTTTTCTTCAAAGAAAACAAATGTGTTTTTAGCAGCTTGTTATTTCAAGTGGCGAAATTAAAGTATACATTGATTGTGCCTACATAAGAAACTCCTTTCGAAGAATTTTCTAGACTGTCATCGGTTCTTACCAAAGAAACATATTTCTAATAAACGTTTGAACATCGAAAAGAATATTTCCACCTATAGTGCTAACATTGTAGACAACCCAAAATAATATCTTAAATTTCTTTTGTAAAATGCTTTTAAAAACAATATTTTTGGAAAATGAAACAGCCTCTCTTTGATTCTCCATGTGTAATCTGTTTGTTGATTGCAATGAGATACTTTGAATGATGTGCCAAAGAATTAAATTCTCTGCGAACATGTTGAATAAGCTGAATGAAAAGCTCCCTAGAAGTTCCTTAACCTAGTGTTGCCGGTGAGGGAACGGACACTCCGATATCACATATACTTTAAAAATCTAGTACCACTTTTGAGTCTCCAACCTTTGAATGTGCAGACACCTTTATACCAACAATTTTAATAAGGTGAAAGACTGCAACACCTTGCACGAATATTAGTACCACTACTAGTTCCCAATCTTGAGTTAGAATTAATGATCATACCTTTAATGAAGGACAATACCAACGACATAATCACCCAACATTTGACATACACCATAGAAATAACTCCAAGTAATATTAGGATTGAAAGTGGGGAACATGCACCTGAGTTGAACCTCGAAGCACACTTTACGCACTTAGTTACTTTTTATCATCATCTTATTTTTTTATAAGTCTTCTCATACTAGAGTTCACTTAACCTAGTGTTGCCGATGAGAAAGAACAGACTATCCAATATCACATATACTTTAAAAATCTAGTACACTTTTGAGTCTCCAACAACTTTGAATATTCTAAACACCTTTAACCATAAATTTTAATAAGTCTGAAACCTACTTACCTTGCACTAATATTGGTACCACTACTAGTTCCAATCTTGAGTTAGAATTAATGATCATGCCTTTAATGAATGACAATGCCAACAACATAATCACCCAACATTTGACATGCACCATAGAAATAACTCCGAGTAATGTTAGGATTGAAAGTGGGAACATGCAGTTGAACCTAGAAGCCCTGCTTTACGCATAGTTACACTTTTATCATCATCTTATTTTCATAAGTCTTCTCATATTTTTTTATAAGAACATATAAGATATTAGGAAAAAATCTTGTCATCCCACTCATAACATTCTAATCTGTTGTCGAGTGATTAGCACAAAGGTAATATTGCATTGTAGCCAATCCAAGCTAATTGGAGTTGGGATGAGTTAGTTGGTAACTTTTTGTTCCTTTCAATTAGGCTCAAAGGAAAGGTTATTTTGGTTTTATTGTCAGTAACCATATGTACTAATTTGTGCTTGATTTGACAATTCTATGTACAAAGCGCTTCCTTGTTGCTAGAAAGGCTATCATTGGGCATTAGCATCAAGTGTGGATCAATGTAGCTGGGATTGTTGACATCAACCTCTAAGTCTCCAACCTCTCAATAATTCTTAGAAAGGAAGTAAACATTGCATTTAGGGTTGAGTTGATTCTTATTTGTTTTGGTCAAGTTCTTCACGAGAAGAACAAGTTTAGTATTGTGAAAAGAGCTGAAATCCTTTGTTCGGTGGGTCAAGGATTTAGTTTTTACAAGGGGTCAAGTTATCCACTCAAAGTCCCATATTCACTCTTACATAAATTTGAATCAATTTATGCAGCAGCAGTACAATAACTTGATCCATGAGAGCTCGAATTTTGTCTTTGTCTTGTGGGCATGTTTTTGGAAGAAAATTTGGATTGATATTTTTCTCATTTTTCTAGGAATTTTACCTCTGAGCGAAAATTGTGTTTTAAGGACGAGTTGCTAGACAAATTTCATGCTGATTTGTGTATTATTATTGGGTTGATTTAACCTCTTACGGATGTTATCACAATATATGTGTGTGTGGGTATGGAGATGCCTTAATTACATGTGTGCGAAGGTGTCATTTAGGAGAAAAAGGGAGCCATAAGTGTTGCTAGGTTTGCACAATGAGTAAGAGTTGGTCGTACTCTAGAAATTAAGCTCATAATTGAAGGGGTCATGGTCCATTTCAGCATAAGAGCGATATTTTCACTTATTCATAAGCCTCCAAACGGAGTTCAGTGCCCTTATTCAACGGTTGTATATGTTGATTTCAATCTAAGAAATTGACTATTTATGACTTTAGACTGTATTCATATTACCTTAAAATCAAAATGTATAAAAATTATGAGTTTAATATTAGTTTATGTATTGAAAATAAATTTCTATGGATGATTACTTTCCATGGCTCTCTTATTAGTCCATAAATTTTGTGCCAAATTGGAATCTTCACTGTGCCAAGTTCACCAGCCAATATTACTAAAACAACATGATGTCCCAAATTTTAACATGATCTTTACCATAAGCACCATCCAAAAATGAAAAAAACATCAAAAAGTGAAACTACTAACATCAATCGATTTATCAAGATTATTATGATTATTTTCTAATAATGACATCGAGTTGTTATAATTTGTGGTTGAACTAATCCCATGATGGAAAAGCTGGCAATGAGATACAGCACTAGCACCGTTGCATTGATCTTAAATATCCTCATCTTCAACCTCAAAATCATATGTAACCTAATCCAGTTGAAAATTTTATTTGCAACACATATTCACTTGCATGTAGTAGACGTTATACGTTGCATTTGAGGTAGAACAACTTGCTTTGGTAGTTCGCTAATTCAACGGAGTTTAAATTTAATTTGATTTCTAATGCTCTCTCCTTGTTGGGCTGGTTTCAATGGAAGGCTGCCAAAAATAGGATATGAGATTACTCAATAGTGAAACGAGACCTCCATTGTGAACTCATAGGAATTGTACCGACTTTGCCTAGTAACTCATAGAAAAGACACTAACACTAGCTACATTTTAAGATGTCGTGGCACACATGAAATTAAGTCAATATCATCATAGAGAATCGATTAAGAACAAAGTGAAAAGAAGAGGAATTAATATTTGTTGCATAAAAATGGCTACTTCTCAAGTGTCAGTTCATGTTGTGCCACAACTCCTACATAAATACCTTTCAAATGTAGCACAATCAAATCATATCTTGAAATCCATCTTTATAATGTTTGAAGGAAATTCTCCAAGGTTTTTAATACATATCTACCATCAAATATTCAAACTATCTTTGTTGAATACAAGACTTTAACCACGAGAAGTTAACCGGAGTTGGTAGACGAGGTCTTTTCTTAAATCTCACGGGGGACTCAAATCTAACAAAAAGTGGCGAGATTTCCCCTACTGTTTCTCTTTTTCTTCATGTCGGTTTTACACACGAGTGGATCAATGTAGTAACAAGTCATATTCTCCTATAATAAGTATATTCTTGTTATAATATTTTAGACCGGAGTTTGGTATGTGGATTAGTCCTGGTGATCGAGTTGAATTGGTACATGTACACTTCATTCTTAGAAACATTGTATGAATTGACCTCGCAGAGTTTATCCTTTATGTGAGTAAGAGAATGATGATTGGTCTTTCGCAGTAGTTGTGGCGGTTGGCTGGAATTGGAATGTGTAGCTGTTGCATCATCATCTAAGTGATTCAAGGGTGGAAAATAGAGTTGCAACAACACCTTAATGTGTGAGGTAAGAAGAATAACCAATGGTGAAACAAATTCTAATAAACACAAGTTGTGAGGAATTCCGAGGAAAGAGCTAAAGATCAAGGAACTAGTGAGTATTTGCAATCCAATTGTCAACAAATAGATAGTCATATCAGTTACTTATAAAGAAGAAACAAACCATGGCTTCCCGACATAATACTGTTGTGGATCCATGTAATAATATACCAAGACCATGGTCATGAAAAGATGTAGTAATACCAAATGGGAAGACGTATAAATCGTAAGATAGTGATATACTCCATCACAACTTAGGAGGGGTAGCATGAGTGACGTGCCTCCAAAGCCCAAGGTCTTTGTTCCAACCTCGATGGTATGATTCTTACCTATGGGCCGAAAATTGCCTAGGCCAAACTTGGCCACCTAAAATAATATAAATAAAGTGTTAGGTCCCTATATTACTAGTATAGTCCCTTATTTTTGTTAGTGTAACCCCCTTATTTTTATTATTGTACCCTTGTAACCCCCATTTTGTTATTATTGTGCCCTTCGTTATTGTTAGGTGATAGGATTACATTGTGACCTCTCGAGAATACATTATGGCCTTGGACTCCTATATGTAGAAAAGGAGGTTTTGTAAATTGTATCATCAAAGAATTTTTCATTCATGTAATGTGTTTAGGTTACCCCCTCGAAGTAGCTTGTTCTAAGACGTTGATATCTCATTTCTTCTATTTTTTGGAGTTGGTTACACAACATTTGGTATCGAGTTTGGATTACGGGGTTTGTTTGCTCTGACAGGGTCATCGTGCTTTGCTATAACTCTTTACTACGAAGTTTCGACTGAAATTTTTAGGGTACAAAGCTGAAATCCGGAGAAGAGTGTATAAAAATTTCAAGAGCTTGGTTCACCAATATTTGAGGATATATCATGCGCGGAAGTTAGGTATTTTTCGAGGGCTCTAAACGAGTCATCGTGGCATTTGCACTATAAATTTTTTTACGAAGGTTCAAAGTCTGAAATTCATATGGTGTCGACAAAATCTAAGGAAATTCGTCAAAACATTTCAAAAAGCTTGGTTCACAATATTGTTGGAATGTGATATTTGTGGAAGCGTTGCTTTTTAGAATACGAATTGCATCTCAAAGAGGTGATCGTGGGAAAAAGTTCAATAACTCTCTTGAGCATCGGTTGGAGTGTAGTAAAATTTTCACAAGTACATAGACTCCTAGTTTATTGATTTGTCAATTTCGGAAGACAAAGGATGAAACAATGACACGTGGAAAGTCGTACAAGTTCGCTGTTGAACTAGTCCATAATTAGGTCATTGTGGGAGATTAGACCTGTATTTGTGTCTTGGAGAATCCAAATCGAGTCGACTGTGGCATTCAAAATAAAATTTGAAGGGAATGTCTGATCTTGAATTTCAAATATTGAAGATGTTGCAATCCATGAGATATGTACAATTTCAATATCAAAGAGCTCCTCCAAAGCAAGAAAGAGTTGTGTATTTTTTTCAAATTGCATAAGTCTTGTTTGAATAATCAGTTAAATTGATCCCAAGGGCATATTCTTCAGAATGAATATCGGTGTTGGATTCTAAAATGGCCCTAAAAAGAATTCAACACCCATTAAGCCTTCGAAGGAAGCTCTCTGTGTCCTTTGGGGTGAAGAATGACAACATGACATATCAAAATTACCAAGGGCAAATTTACCGACTCTGTAAAGAACAACAAAAAATGAAATGGAATTTTTGAAGAAAGGCGTGGAAGCTAAGATGATTGATTTGGAGCTAAGATGGATGGCATGAGTGACCAGAGCTGAATTCCCATTGACATGAAAGACAACATGGAAAACATGAAGAATGATCTAAAATCATACATGGAGGCTTGATGACAAGTTTAAAGCCAGTGATTCCTAGTGGCGAAAATATAGTAGAAGAACCTCATGATATGAAAAAAAAAATAAATGTTAATAAATGATTTCATAAACTCAATATTTGAGCGGAAGAACCACCATATTCCAAAAGTGGATATGAGAAGTTTGATGGAAAGGATCTGTAACATGGATACTACGAGATGGAGCAATATTTTGATCTCACAATGTACCAAAACACCACAAAAAGGTACACATTGCAACTTTGCATTTGGGGAACAAAATACATTTGTGGTATCGATGGCTTTGCTCGTAAAAAAAATTGTCACTTGGTCATTTTTTATAGAAATGATAACTTTTATTATGAGGATACAAAAGGCAACACCTTCTTTAGCCAATTGATAAATCTCGAACAAAAGGGTTTAGTGGGCGACACATTGAGGACTTCCAAAAAATTGAATATATAAGGGTAACTACTATTCGAGGAAGGAACACGGGATTGATCTCTTCATAGGCACTTTAAAGGATAGCATCCAACATGAAGTTCGCGTTGCGGAACACGATTCATTGGAGAAAGGCATTCGGGTTGTGAGAAAAGTTGAATGTAAAGTTGTAGCGACAAGGAAGCCTACGCTCAATTCTATAAAGAGGAAGTGTTGCTACATCTAGATTTCCACAACCCTCTGAGGTTGACACCACAAAAATTGGAAGAAAAAAGAGCAAAAGAGGAGCTTTGCTACGGTTGTGATAGCAAATACACTAAAGTCCAAAGTGTCACGAGAAGAAATTATTTTACATAGTTGTGAAAGGAAGAGAAAATCGAACGAGAGAATATGCAGGGGAACACGACCCCGGAAAGAGGGAAGAAATGAATCCAACTACATATCATGTAATGCCTTTAGCGATTACCACTCCTCAAACTCTCAAGATAAAAGGACAAATCAAGAAAGAGAAAGGTAATAGTGTTGATTGATTCGGGTAGCACCCATAATTTTATTCATTGTAGGGTAGCCAAGGAATTAAATTTTTTCCTATATTGACACCGAGTAATTGATGGTTGCGGAGTAGGAGGAACTATAAATTGCTACGGAAAATGCCATAACATCGAGCTAACCATTGGGGAATATGTGTTGACTAGTCCAATGCTTTCCATTCCTATGGGAGGTGCTGATGTTGTCTGGGGGTACAATGGTTACAGTCTTTGGGAACGGTAGCTTTTAATTTTAAAGAACTTTTCTTGAAATTTTTTCCAGAAGGAAAGAGTCGAATTAGGGTATTGAAGAGAGCGGGAAGGATAATAAGCTCTAATGGCATGACAAAGCTTCTAAAGAAAGAACAACGAGCGTAATTGCACAGTGTGCTCACTAGAAGTTCCAACATCAAAATCATCTGTTGTAACGGATCTCCAAAAAGTCTTGGACAATCATTCCAAGGTGTTTGAAACTCCCAAAGGACTCCCACTATTCATGATCATGATCATGCTATTCATTGATTCCGAGTGTTCCTCCGAACATCTAAGCCTTATAGATATCCTTACTTCCAAAGAGCAAAATTGAACGTATGATTGCGAAATGTTAGGCGGGTATAATTCAACCTAGTCAAAGTTCTTTCTATGTCCTATAGTATTGGTACACGAAGGATGGATCTCGTGGCGAATGTGTACGGATTGTAGGAGCTCAATAAGCTCACCATTAAAGATCAATTTCCCATTCACTGTGATTGATGAATTATTGGATGAATTACACATGGAGCAATTTGTTTTACCCGAGTTGGATCTTCGTTCGGGATGTCATCAAATTAGAATGAGGGCGAAGATATTCAAAAACAACATTTCGAACTCATGAGGTCATTATGAATTTTGGTCATGCCTTTTATTTATGCAATGCACAACTACCATTTCCAAAGGGTTGATGAATTCCATTTTCAAACCTTCCTTAGAAAAATTGTGCTAGTATTTTTTGATGATATACTAATCTACAACGAGTCTAGGAAGGATCATGTTGAACATGTTGATAGGGTGCTCAAACTATTGCGGAAGAAAAAATTATATGCAAAAGCATCCAAATGTTTCTTTAGGTACAAGAGGTGGAATATACGGGTCATATTGTATCTCACAAAATTGTTAAAAAGTAGACCTAACAAAATTAAGCAAATTCTGAGGAATGGAAAGTCCCTAAGACGATAAAGAAATTGAGGTTATAGGGTTAACGAACTATTATCGCAAGTTTGTTAAAAATTATGGAAGAATAGAGAGAAAAGCACCTCACAACAACATTATTGAAGAAAGATGCATTTTCATGGACTCTTTGAAGCAAAAGTAAGGCCTTTGAACATCTTAAAGGGCAATGCTTCTGTGCCAGGTCTTAGCTATGCCGGACTTCACAAAAACCTTTATTGTCGCGGAATGTGATGCCTCGGGAAATGGAATTAGTGCGAGTTTAATACGGGGAAGGAAGACCCATTGCTTTTAGTCGTCGATCAAGAAGAGAGTATTTACGGAAACCTATTTATGAGAAGGAAATATTGGCAATGCGCATGCACTAAAGAAATGGCGAACTTATCTAATGGGGAAAGGAAGACACTTCAAGGTAAAGGCGAGGAGTCATGATAGTCTTAAACACTTTTTGGAAAAAAGACTGTCTTAGGAAAAGAGCAGCAAAAATGGGTCACAAAGATGTTGGGTTATGACTTTGAAATAATCTACAAAAAAGGAAAGCTTAATGTTGTTGCGGATGCACTCTCGAAAGACGAAGAGGTGGAAGTATTTCTTTTGTGCCATTTCTATTATCCAACCATATTGGATAGCAGAAGCAGAGATGAGTGGAAGAAGGACAAAAAGATGTATGGACACTCATTCAAAAGTTGCGTGAAGATCCTAGTACATACGATACATTTAGTTGGAAAAATGATTCCTTATGGTGAATCGCTTATGTCTTTGTAATAATTCCCAGCTAAAACAAAAAATTCTTAGGTGCACACTTCTCCCGCTAGGAGGACACTCGAGGATTTTTAAAAACTTGCCACGGGGGTGAAGAAGAATTTTTTTGGAATTGGCCTTAAATGCGATATTCAAAAGTTTGTGGCGGTGTTTGGTTTACCCGGCGAGAATAAAGTGGAGACAATTAATACCACAAGGACTTCTACAACCTTTATCCATTCCGTCAACATTGGGAGGAGATTTCAATGGATTTTATCAGGTTTACCTGAAATCAGAAGGAAAGAATGTCATCATGGTGGTGGTTGATAGACTTACCAATGTACTTTGTGCATTATCTCATCCATTTAAAGCAAGTACGGTTAACTGCTACATTTGTGGACGAGAATTCCAAAAGCTTCATGGAGAGCCAAAAGGGTTATTGTGAGCGACGAGAGGATCCCATTTGCGGAAATTTTTTTGGACGATTATTTTCTTGTTTGGGTACTCGATTAGCTCATAGCTCATCTTATCATCCTCAATACGATGGTCAAATTGAGATAGTAAATAAATGTTTAGAAGGATATCTTAATTGTTTTGTGTATACGATAAACAAACACAATGGGTCGGTGATTATAAGCTGAATGGTGGTATAACACTTCCTTCCATGCGGCAAAATGACCCCATTTACTTGGCCATATGGATATCATCACTGCATCCATCACATCATCTTTAAGGGAAAAATTCGAAGGTTCAAACGTTAGAAGATCACGTGATGTCGACAAGAAGTTCTCAACTCTTAAAGGATAACACAGATTTGGCACAAAATCGAATGAAACAACGGGAAGATCGACATGTCGGCGAGAAGTTTGATATGGGAGATTGGGTATTTTCGGCTACGACCATATAAACAAATGTCCCTCAAGAAAGCTAAGAAGGATAATAAATTATCGCGAAGTACTATGGTCATACAGTGTTGCAAAAGATTGGTACTATGGCATACAAATTGGAGCTTCACTTCTTGGCAAGTACATCAGTTTTCCATGTTTCATGCTTAAGGGATTATAGGTGAAAATATTCCAGTTCAAACAATATTTCCCGAGAACTTGATGAGGAATGAAAAATCATATTAGAACCGAGAAGCGGTCATGAAACAAGAACACAAACGACTACGGAATCGATCAATTTCGAGGTATCTCCTTGATGGAAGAACTTTTAACTTTGAAAGATTCTACATGGGAGGATGAAATTTTATCTTCAGCTTACCCGAGCTATCAGCGTTGGGGACAACACGTTTTTGAAGGAGAGGGGCATGTTGGGTCCCCTATGTTACTAGTATAGTCCCTTATTTTTGTGGGTGTAACCCCCCTTATTGTTATTATTGTACCCATGTAACCCCCATTTTGTTGTTATTTAATATATAATTATTATTGTTGGGTCGGCTAGGATTACATTGTGGCCCTCTAGGATTACATTATGTTATGGACTCCTATATATATGAAAGGAGGTTTTATCGTTCTGTCATCCAAGAATTGTTCATTTGTCTGTGTAATGTGTTGGGTTTCCCCCTCGAAGTAGCTTATTTCTAAGGCGTTGATGTCTCATTTCCTTTATTTTTTGGCGTTAGTTCATAACCATAAAGTAGTGGGTAAATACTGTTAAACTATACTAGCTACATCTTCCCATTGTTATTCGCTATTTTTGGCATTGTAATTCTCGTGCCAAAATTAATTATAATGTGCTCACATAATAACTCTGAAACTCAATTTTTTCTATAAGATTCAAAATTTGATAAACATTTAAAACAACAATATAAGTAAATAGGAAAGCTCAATATTCTTAGAAAATCACATAAATAGTAAAAATGTTACATGATTGAATACGCAGAAAATGACATACTTTGCAAGTATATTGAGACCATCTTAAACATTAATTCCTTTTAAGAGAAGTGTCACTAAGCGAAATTTAGCAGGTAGAAAATGATTACAAAATTTGATATCGGCTAAAAAATTACAATAGAAACAAGGGAAATGGAAACCTTGGGAAATCCCAACTACGGATTTTTCATAATTGTTGATCGTGAAATCTCATCCAAAGAGGGTGTCACTGAAAAAATTTAGCGGTGAAAATGATTACAAAATTTGAAATCGGCTAAGATTGCAATAGGAACGAGTGAAATGGAAACCTTAGAAATCCCAGGCTATGGAATTTTCATGATCAGTGAAATCTCATGCAAATGACGAGCTTCAATGTTAGAATTTATCTTCCTTTGTATTCAATAATAAGGTTGTGGTTAGTGATATTATATTGTTTAAGAATACATAACATGCTTCCATTAATATCCTAATAGCCATAGTGATAGTAAGAGTTTCCTTTAGAAAAAAATTGAGAAGAGATTTCTTGAAACATTTGCTCCCAAATCAACGAAAAAATTTGAATGAAGACCTAAGCAAGCCCAATTGTGGCCAACCAACTTCAAAATTCCGTAAAGTTTGTAGAGTTTGGACGTCTACAAGTCCGGGATGTGATCTTGGTTGTTCCTCAAAGCGCCTTCCACAACAACAAGAAAGAAATGATTTTTAAATTTATCATTACGCAGTAATATTCACCCTTAAATTCAATATTTGAGATGATATTACTAACGTTGACTTATAAAAATGAATTGCTGTATGTAAATACAAGAGAGAGTAAGATGCAAGATACACAAGACACCAAAAATTACAAAGGCATACATTATCACTTGCATATGAGGACAAAATGAAATATAGGAAACCCTTAAGGTATAAGAATGACTTATTATGAATTTTAAATGCTTCTTAAGTTGTTCCCTTACTATTGAAACATGTGCTCAGGACTCAAGAAGTATACATCGAACCTTGAAAATCACTTCGACGCCTTAAGAGCAATGACACGAGTATTTCACAGATTGTGAGATTAAGTGTGGAAATGAGTATAGACTTATGCCAGTAGTTTTAGAGATTACTAAGATGTTGGATCAGATTTATGCTATAAATGAGATGCTTGATATGATTGTAAAAACGATGAGAGTATGAGAGAAAGGGAAGCAAACCATAGGCCTGGGGCTAGTTTGATGACTAGTTGATCTTCCAATGGACGAGGACTCTGTCCCGGCCACCGAAACACAATTATTATCCTTCAATTGAAACTGATCAGCCCTCTGGCTGACTTTTTTCTTCATTTCAACAAAAAAATATGTAATAAACAAGGAGAAATTAATGGCACAATTGCAATACGATTAAAACACACCAAGAGACTCAAAACTTAACCTTGGAAAAACTTGCAAGAATGATGTTAAATTGATACAAAACTTGTTCCTTAATTGAATACATAATGATACTATTATAGAGGATTAATCACTATAGAACTTCGAGGTACTATGGTTTGGGCTTCAAACTTAGCCACAACAAACCCCTTACATCCTCTATTTTGTGTCTATTTCTTTGGTGATCTTTTATTGGTTATGGAAGTTGTGTCACCCAATGGTTAAATATGGTCATAATAATGAAGTATTTATTGGTTGAGGATTACACATTTGCACCTGTATCATATGTATGCCCTCGGTGAGAATAAGAACCCCCCTGTAGTGAATGTATGATTGCTGGTATTTTTCGTCTTGTAAGCCTTTTTTTTGAGTAGTCATCATCTTTGGAGGGGATTTTTTGATTCAATGTTTTGATAGGGGACATCATATCTAGTTCACTTCAATATTTTCTTGAGATTCGAAAGGATTGCATGCGAGGATTTGGATTGATATGCAAGCGAGGTGATAAGAGCTTATGTTGTGGTTGGGTGAGGATTATACCACCTATATTTTTGTTCTAGGGTTATCTTATCATGATGAGGTGATTTTACATAACACGTATTCTTTCCATTTGGTATATTGTTATGTTTGGCAAGATCAAAGCTACAATTTGATTATTCACTCTTCTTCAACTTCTAATCTTTTCTTGTTTTTCTCCTACTGGTTTTCGAGTTTACCAACGACGGTTTGATAACCGAAGGGTTAACAAGATCTTGAGTAGTCTAACGTGACCTATGCCTGTCAACTACTTGGGGAAAATTTGTCTTGTTTCCTAGAAATATCCGGTGGCAGCTACGAGATTTTTTGTTATAGGGGTCCAGTTTTTCTCTTTTCTTGTGAAATTTGTTTTTAGGGCTTCTAATTAGCGAAGACATAATCTTGTATTACCTTTATCGTTTTCTTCTCTTCCATTTTCTCATTCAATTGGACCTTCCTTAGAGGATTACATATTTCTTCCAGTGTTCTAGTGGATTGGAAAATATTTGGAGAATCGAGAATACTTGTGACAAGGTTTTAATTAAGTCCACCTCTAAGATCGAAATGTTTTCCTTTGTACATATGTGAGGCATTACAACGGACGGTTGACCTTACAAGATTTATGTGAATCTTGTTTCACTGAAATTGATCTCCTCATACAACCTATCTCGGTAATTGGAGGTGATAAACACATATATATGCGCTAGCCCCAAACATAGATGATATTAGGCTAGTCGAATGTCCATTTCCCCCTTATTGGTGGCAAACTACATTCACAAGGACACAAGCATGTTTTTATGTAGAATTTGTGAAAAAGTAAATAGAATTAATTTTTATACATTTGAAATAAAATATAATAATATATGTATGTATATTTATGTGTGTGCATGCATTTATGTATGTATCTATGAGAATTTTTTGAACAATATATGATGGTTAACATGTTTTAGTCTTGAGACATTTTTGGATCAAAGTTGAAGCTATAAAAAATATTTGTGTCTTTTTGTTCGAATATATGGAGTTTATTAAAATCTTCTTAATTCATTTTCCAAGTGTAATGGAAAATGTTATCATATTTTTTGTCCCTGGTCCCTCATCTAACACTTCCTTGGCCCTCACCCCAACAGAAGTCTGATATACGAAGGTTGAATAGTCTCTTTTAAAACGAACAACACATGTTTGAAAATGATTCTTCCTCCTTTCATCCTTTTGAAGAACATTCCTTAAATATATTCATGGAGGAGGGATAAGTATGGTTAGATCTCGAACTTAAGGAACTTGAGTTTAATAAGTTTAAATCTCTGGTACGAAAGGAGCAAATTCATTTATTTTTGATTTCCTCAACTCATTCAATGTTGGTCTATGTAAATGGGTCGATGGTAGAGATTCAGGTGGAAAATAGTTTGTAACTTAACCCCTAATGTGTGAGGTAGGAAGAAAACCAATGGTCGAAACACATTCTAATAAACATAAGTTATGAGGAATTCGAGGAAAGAGCTAAAGATCAAGGAACTAGTGGTACTTTAGGTTGATTGTCAACAAATAGATAGGCATACCGATGTGGAAAACAAAGCATGAGCGCGACATAATACAACTGTGAATCATGTAATAATATGTAATACCATGTTAGTGAGAAAAGTACATAGCGGGTCCATGTCATGAAAATAGTCGTAGCCGGCACAGAGCAAATGCAATGTGGATATTTCATAATATACATCAAAGAAGACAACTAATACTAATGGGAAGATGTAGTAATCTTAAGATAGTGATATAACTTCATCACAACAGGAAAGATAGCATAGTGACATGCCTCCAAGCCCAATATCTTTGTTCCAACCTTGATGGTATGATTCTACATCATGTGAATGGATAAAGATTGGCATTGTGATGTATAAAGTATCAACACTTAGTGCTATTCTTGCTCTCCAAAATGGGAACTAAAATTTTTTGATCCTGTTTCGGGATATTTGAGAAAGCTCAACTTGAGATCTTAAATATTGGGGATAAAAAACAAGAATGGAATCCCCATCAAAATCTGCATGAAAGTGGCCACCATATTAGAGGTTTAATAATCATTGTAGAGGCCATATGTACGTGTAGTTATAATCCATATATTGAATGTTTGTGGACATGGAACCATTAATCAAAACTAAATCCTTATCATGCAAATATATTTAAGCTCATCCTATAGGAAAATTTTCCTCCCTTGGAACATTTCAAGCCATAAGAAGGCAAAAATTTGTTGAATCAATTTCTTATGGGATGCATTTCCACTATCATTTCCTATCTCATTCATAAATATATTTCTTTGAGAATCACAACGGTAAGAACCAAATCCTTCTAAACACTAAAAGCATCTAAGGATAAAAATTCATTCAAAAAAAGTTCATTGAATTCAAGCACTTCACTTTATAAATTTATAAATTATTTCATTTCATTTTAGAGAAGTAACAGTTGAATGTTGTTTTCAAGTTTCCATTTCTAGTTTTATTGCAATGTGACGGTTGATTCTTCAGTGATACAATAACAACCCTAAGGCAAGGGATGATCATGGAAAGGGGCTAGCCAAAGAACATGTAAAGTGTAGGCATTGCTCTATCTTTAGGTGTTTTAGTTATTTACATAATTGAAATAATGTTAATTTTGTTCGAATATGCGGACGCACAGCCATGGTGCGCATTGATTCCTGGTAGGGAATATTTTTCTTCATCGCCATGTCCATTTCTATTGCTTCAAAAAAAGGTGGAAAAGCAAAGTTAGAACTTGAGCATTTGGTAGACGTTACGCCTCAAAACACAGATTAGCGATGAGGATAACACAACTTATGAACTAGTAGAAACATGTAAGGTAATAATAAGATATCAAAAGGATATTTTTTGTTCTTTCCACATGAGATCAATTGTGATGGTTTGATTTTTAATTTTTATATTAACTAAACTAACAAAAAAATTATTTTTCATATAGTGTTATCTAACACCTACGCCCCTGGTGTTGAGAGCGTGGAGACACAAAACAAGAAGATTGCCAATACGACCACTAAATGCACCTTCTCGCCTTTAGGTGGCATCCAAGAAAGTTACCCTACCCGAAGACACCCGGCCAGTAGCTAAGCTTGTGTTAGCGTTGATGAAGGTGGTATGGCCAACTATATTATTGCGTTTTCTGGAGCTACACATGTCACTCCATGGGGACCATTGATGGAACATTTTTGGTGAATGATGAAGGTGTTCCTATAAAGCATGTCTGACTCCCAAGTAAATTTTAATATTTTTAACTATTTCATGTACTCTATCTAAAACATATTTATCGTGATTTTTTATTTTTAAATTAATGATAATATCTTTTTTTATTGTACGAAAGAATGAGTTCTACGAGGTTTTTGGAGAAAGTAATTGATAATTTTTGGCCCAACCATACACACAAGGTGTAATTCCTGAAATTCCAACTTTGAAAAAAAGAACTTCTAGATTATCTAGAAGCCCTTTTGAAATTAGGCATTTGATATAACGGTGGTGGCTCGGGTAGTTGGAAATATCGAAATATAATAGGGACATATAGGACGCAATTACAAATTAACTCTGAATGCGAGCATCCTCACAATTATAGAGAGGGGAGTGGAGAGCTCTAATCGTGGAAAAGAGAAAAGGGCTAAGAAGAAGGTAAAATGCTAAGCTGGACCCGCAAGGAGTGAAATTGCAACTTTAATTCAACAACTTTAATTTTCTCTGTGTCTAAAAATAAAGTGTCTTTATGTCATATACGACTTCAATATTTTTATGATAGGTTTCCGTACACCTCGAAAGCCAAATAGGATTTGAAAAAAAAAAAGGCCATCCTGGCTGAGCCGGAAGCTGCTCGAAATTAGCCACAAGAATTGTAAGTAGCTAAACATCTTATAATTAATTGTATCGCCTTCCAACATTTTGTAATCCCATCGAATAATATTAAAAATACACAATCATATGTAATGTAGGGTGATGGTTGGAATGGAAACCACAAAGGAAGATAGAGAGATCACTTTTCGTTAAGCTGTCGAAGCCGTAGTTGAACATCGTAGAAGCTTGGAACGGTCCCAAGATCCGAATACTGATAAGGTAAAGCGTTAACCTTTCGATGCAATTTTTCATCCATAAATTTAATGCCTAAGAAATTTGTTGAAATACGAGAACAACACTTTCAATGAACGAATAACCCGGTTGTCGAGAGGTGTGTTGAGAGTGAAATATTTCCAAAAGTACATGGTCCCTGCGTGTAACCCCTAATCATTGTAGTGGGGACTCAGTGCACAGCATTGCTACTATCGTTGAGGCCATGGGGGTAATTAATTTCCACTTATAAATTTTTCTAATTATACCTTGATGGTTGTGTCCTAATAATACTTTTTGTTTAAGTAATGAGAGAATGTTGTACTTCGACGTCTGCCACCGAAGAGGAACACGGAAACGGTTCCAACGGTGACAATTAACCAATTTGCACTAGGTAAATAATCTCATTGCATTTTTTTTAATTAATATTGCAAGACTAGTTCGATGATATTTAAACGTGATTAAAATTTATTGCTCTGTTTTTGTAGGCGATGGCACAATCGCATAAAGACCGGACATCATGAGCACGCAACTAGGTCGATTCACAGCTTCAGGAAAGGAATGAAACGGGGAGTAGAGCACGATGATGTTGATGATGTAGTTAGGAGCTTTAGAAAGTAGGAATAAGAAAAGAATTTGATAATGTAAAATATTGTATTATTATAAGACAAATGTTACCATACTTAGAACGTTTTTGCGTTATATTAAAAACTCATTTATCATACTATTTTTATGTCGAGCACTTTGATATTTTCTTGTGTACTTTTTGTTGCATTGCTTTTTTTATCGATTAATGAATATTTTTTTTAACGATAGCGAAAGTAAAAATGAAATATAGATTGGGTATTTTGGAATTGAAAGTGATGGGAAGGGGGGGGGGAGGGAGCATAAGAGCTTCCACCTTCACATGGTTGTGCTGTTTGAAAGTGAAATAATTGCGAAGCAATTTAATCTTGGAGCAAACCTCCCTCAATGCGGTGACCAGAAACCAAAAAGTCATCGTTGACTTGGTTTCTGCTCTTTCATGTCAACATTAGGCTACGAAGGCTCTTGGGAACTAGCTTGCGAAGGAAAATGGCAATATTTTATAGATGGAGGAAGGGCTGCAGTCCCTATAATCATGGGATTGGCCCTGTCACGAAGGAAGCTTCCGCGAGGAGGTGGCAAACCACTTCACTCTCGCGGAATCCGAGCCCAAAACATCTAACTCGAATTAGATACCGGTTTAGGAATTGATTTGCGGTGAATCTTCCGCCATTTATTTAAAAAAAAAAAAAAATCTTAATTAAGGTTGGCGCGGGTGCGACTGCGGGACGAGGCACCGCGATTAGCTCACCTCTTTGATTTCCCCCGATGACGCGAGTCTTGAACTTGATGCTCGAGCCAATACCCAAAAAACTATTTTAGGGTGTTCCACAAGGAGATGTCTTCGAGGAGAATGAGGGTCATGTGGGGGGGGAATGCCATGAAAGTGGTTTCGAGTCATGTCACTATTCACGGAGTGCGTGGAATAGGCCCTCCGTGTCGGGACGGGGGATTGCGGGGGATGGTGACAAATTTACGTATGTGGATACACACAAGGATGAGGCTCGAGAGAGAGAGGGGTGAAATGCTTTACGAGAACATGTCCAGCGAAAACACTACGGTGGAAAACTTGCAGAAAGTACAGCTAATATCTCAAATACATGATATATATGCGGTATGGGTGCATCCATCCATAACAAAGTATACAATAATCCGGATCAAAGCATGGACGTAGCCATCTGGTTAAAAGATCGATAAAAAAGACTCGGGTATGGTTGTAGCCATCCGACCAGGTAGGTCGTGTAACTTGGAAATCATAATAATCCACAAAATCGTGACTAGATCCTAATAGACAAAATATGGGGTCTTGCGCTCCACATCTTGACTCGAAAAAAGTACAAGTTCAAGCATGCGAATAAGTGAGCTAGAGATTCGAACATGCGGGGAACATGTCGATACGATGCCGACCAATCGCAGAAAATTTGTTAACGGACACGGAAGTACACGATAATGACAATGGTCCTCGAGTACTATAGGTACAATCTGTGGCAAGATGGGTGAGCTGGCGTCGAACACCCATAGAATCGATCGATCGGAGGCCAATGATGAAAAACACGACGTCAAACGTGAAGAACACCATTGAGGCATGCGAGGCTCAAGGTACCGGAAGGAGTCTCTGAATCGACACGGATAATGATTGAAGTCGACGAGAGGCGACCTTCGGTCGAAGGTGGGCCATAGTGTTTCACATCATCGACGCGAGACATGGGAACACAATGTCTTTTTGAATCAGATGGGATGAGAATTAAGAGAAGGTCAAAACTTGGAGAGGTCGACTTCTCTTGAACATATCGGCGACACGACGGTGGGTTACATAGGTATTTGACATCAAAAAAAGATCGGAGGTCATGATGACGAGGAAAATATCGAGATGAGAGGTCGGAAAAGGATCACCCGAGCCGCAGGAGGAAGGAAGTGGAAAAGACAAGATGATATGTCCCCCCGACCGAAGCACGAATGCGAGGCAAAGTGCCATGTTCGAGCGACATCACATGAGCACTTGTGGGTAATCTTTGGTTCCCATTTTCCCCCACCATTCTTGGCCAGTACCTCCTTGTTTTTACTCAAAAGCTTGAAGGAGGATACCATATGCTTGTTATATAGAGTGGTCCTTCGGATGAATCCATCCTAGTAAATTTAACGAGCCTAGGAAGGAGAAACTTGAATATCGTCATTATGGGCGGTTCGGGTGTCATCGAGGTTTGCGGGTCCCGACACGAAGGAAAGAGAAATTGTGGCATATTTTCATGTTTAGAGAGTTTGAAAAAGGAAGCAAAGAAAAGTAAACTCAACGAGTCCTTTTCATACATGGTTCTCGGTTAGAAAGGGTAGAAAACAGTAACTAAGAAAAACCTCCTAGTCGTGATAAGCTAGGGTATTCCTTTTTCATAAATAATCTATACGACTAGAAAAAGGGGGCTAGCTTGTCTCTTTGGTGGTGTCATTTTGCAACCACTTTAACGAGATCAAAATGACAAGAAACTCAACGATCTTTTCATGTTTAGAGAACGGAAAGAGTTGAAAGTTGACTCTTCTGGAGAAACTGACGGTATAAAGGGTAACATTTGGTTAAGTAATGGTGTAACTACGAAAAAATAGTGGTGGTGCATTGTGAAGACACTCATTGCGGCCAGTTCCTCGGGGAATGGATAAAACAACCAATTGAATGCATACTTCGATCGGCCAAGCAGTTAGTGACAATGGAGTGAGAAAACCAAGGCTCATGCAGCAACAATAGGGTGATAAAATGGCAATCAAAGAAGGTAAGCGGGAATGGTTGTTTACAAGCTTGAAATGTAAAACCTAGCAGAAGTTGGTTTCATTTACATAAGCTTGAAACAAAGATAAACTATGCTTGAAGAAAGCCGGTTTCATTTTTAAACTTGAAGTGAAACAAACTTGCTTGAAAAAGTAAGCATACTGACTGGTGGTAGTTGATACATGCCACCCAAGGTTTAATCCCATATGAACGGTAGATGGAGTGAAGGGTCAGGTTACGAGATCAAAAGAAAGACTCAGCGGGATTTGCGAGATCTTGGCAAGGGCTACGAATTGAACGTGAACATGTTTCGTTCTTTTAACGAGGTTGACAAATTAAAAAGAATTATCCTCGAGATGAACCTCGTTTCATTTTTTAAGGAGCTTGACACGAAAACCAACTGCTGCTCTAGTGACCTTGTTTCATTTTAAGGAGCTTGACACAAGAAAACAAACTTTGCTCCAAACGAGACCTCGTCACAATGAACGAGAAGTCATCACTTCCAAGGTTTCCCATACGATGGAAGGAAAACATCTTGGAAGTACGGACCAATGCTGACACTTGATGTATGACAACCACATCATGAGCACGGAGCACGGGTAGGTAGCCACATGGTTGACTGCGGTGGGTCGGACCCTGATAGGTGGATAAAAACTAGGAAGGGATGATGGCAAGCCGGATACCACATCGAGACAAAGAATGAAAGTTGATCGATAGTCACGATCCATCCTTCATGTGGAAAACGGACCACACGAAAAAAGGGGAAGACAAGCGCTCCCCACATGGCATGGGTGTAATCACGCCCCAGAAGATTCGAAAGTCAAGGGAGCTTGGAATGATAGCATCACATCCATATGGACAATTTTACCTCCCAAAGTAATAGGTAACCTTGGAAGGATCCCTAACGATTCGACTCGTTCTCCTGTTCGTACGAAAAACGGTTATGCGTAACGAGGGCACGAGCGGCGGCGAGCCAAAATCTTTCCAAGTAGTTGAGGATAGAACACTAATGGATGCGCCTTCGTATAATGGTCTTTGGTGAAACCGGACCGAAAGCACATGCTATGATCTCGAAAGGCACATAAGATGGAGCGGTATCCTACAAATCAATTCCCGATCGAGGAAGCGGCCAAAATACTTGGAGGGCTACGATCGAACACGTTCTTCCCCTAGTGTTACGAAGAAGAAGGAGCATCCTCCGCGGCCTCCATCTCCAAAGGCAAGAGGAGTATCCTGCGAGACCTCTCACGGGGAGCGAGAGGAGCAGGTTTCTTGAGGTGCGAGGATAGGAGAATCTTTCTCGAAGTACGAATAATGCGGAAAAACCGAGAAGAACATGAGCGGTGTGGGGTCCACTCTCGATGAAGGACCCGGTGCAGCCAGACGAGGCGAGCTCAGCCAATCCCATGACCAATGGTTGGTCGAGAATAGTTCACAATTTGAATTTAGAGAGCGGGATCGACAGTATGACCCTTGACCGAACGCATAGCATCGGCGGTGGAAGACTCGAAAAGGCATTTGTAACGGTGAGGAGGCATCTTCGTAGAAACAGTACGATTTGTCCCAGCTTGTCAGCAACCGTCCATGTGGACAAAAGGTGAGTAGCAGGGTGCCCTCACACAACTTGCTGGATTGGTAATCTTTGCTGCTTCTTAGAACCTTACCACCGAAGTCTCGAAGAAGATGGTCTCCTGTGCCTGACATGCGAGGAACTTGACTTTCCATGGAGGGTTGGGAGGTTTATCAATGGAAGGCTTCTTAGGCGCAATAACCATGGGGCTAGCCTCTCCTTTGTTGTTGTAACTTCTTCTTTGTCTTCTTATTCTTCTTAGCCACACAATTGCTACGAATCCATACTTTCAGGACGGTACAAGAGGAGGACGCGGTAGACGAAGAAGGGAAGAGGGTCCCACCTTGGAATCAACATGATGTTTCGGGCGTAAGGCCCGGTTGAACGGTGGCGGGGACATTCGGGATCATGATTTTGAAAACAACCAACGGAAACGCGATTGTGGGAAGGGACAACATTTCCCATATAAGGAGCACCAACATTCCCAAAAAGGAGGAAAAATGACAACTGAGATTCCCACCGGAGGATTTCCTTGTTTAGTGAACTACGGAAAATTTTCCTCAAAACAACTTAAAAGCACCACCGGGCCAAAAACCAAGGCACACGATCAAGCGACCAACAAGCAAACTGCGAAAGGGTGTGTGATCGCGAGTGATTTATTTTACCACATTGAAACTTAGAAGCTTCAACTGTTTCATGTTTTAAGTGTCGAAAACGAATGAAAGGTGACTCTATCTCTTTCGATTTTGAAACAAGTGTGAAAGGAAAAGCGCTTGAGGATATTTTCAAATTTAAAAAAGTCGGAAAAGATCAAAATGACTACTCTAGTAATCTAGGCAAAGAGTGTACCAATAACCATGAGCGCAATATACACCTTGGTTTCAAAATGAAGATAAAAAATAAACCAAGGACTTAACGTACGTGCGGGCAATCTCACCGAATGCTATGTACGGTGTATCATGGGTATGGGGTGGTAGACACAAACTACATGGATAAAAGGATAGAAACCTAGTGGGGTCTCCCTTTGTATACGCGACGGTACGGGGAGCACAAGTACGTGCTAGTCTTGTCTGAAACGGAGGCGAATGATAGCTACTAGGTTTAACGCGCGAGAACACGTCTCTAACCTAGACCTCTAAATATTTTAAATTAATGTTTCAATGTCTTGTAGTGTAAATTGAATAAATTCAGGTTGATCTTCAATTATGTCTCGGTTTCAAGGCCCTACGTATGTCATACGACAATCTCCTATATGCAACTATGTGAGAAAAGAAAACTTTTCAGTTCGATGAATGCTATCTAGTTAAGGGAAGATTTTCAAACAATGATGCGACAAAAAAAAACACTGCAGACAAATTTTCCAAACTAGATGACTTTCACTATCCAAAAATGATTTCGAACATTCGATGATGCGACCTTTTAATGTAATACGTACGAAAATCCTCTCTTTTCGGCTTATGCAATTGTAATCTATGCACAATTTCACTATTTGAAATGATAAGAATGCACTCATTGAATTTTTTCAATGAAATGAGAATCTGTGTGCATGCTTTTAATAAAAGAGAATGCGATCGAAAGTGATTTTTAGCTTTCCAATCATTAAACCATGTGATCTAAGTTCGATGATAAATCTCAAAAATACTTTCAGTAGTATGATCTAATGCATTTTAATGAAAAACGCAGACGAAAACTAAAGAACGCAAATATTCTTAATGGAAGGATGAATGCAAAAGGATGTGAAGCCAAACACTAAGAATGCAATCGTTGTTTCAAAACACTTTGTAACAAAATTCCTCAAAAGTTGACAAGACATATGGTCAAACCTGAAGAGGACTTCCAAAGCATGAGATCAAAACAAGGCATTCATTCCCTTTTACATCAAACAATCATGGAAAGACATTTCAAACAATGAGCAATCTATGCTCATACGATTGAAAAAGACAGAGGGAAAGACACACTAGTGAAGGATTTAGGGAAAAAGTCTCGAATTTTCATACACCACAGAGTGTACGACTGCTCACTAACAACTAGTGCCAAGCTGACACGACTTTCTCACTAACAACTTGCGCCAATGGCTAGTGCTGCAGTTGCTAGCTGAAAACAAGCACCAGCACGAAAATGAGAAAACAAAAGAATTTCTGCGAGACCGAAGACCCGGACTGCGACTTGAGCGAGGAATCCAAGAAACAAACCCGGAAACGAAATGCGGCCAAAGAAAAGCTTAGAAACAAGGGCAAACCCTAGCACCTACAAAATGGTATGCGGCTGTAATCCCCGCCGGTCGAGGGGATCGCCTGAGCGTAAAGCGGCAACCTACGCCAGCGGCGTGGTGTCGAGGCGGAACTGCGCGCCAGTCAAGCCAACCCTTGAAAAAGGTGAAAATTGGAAAAAATAGAGTTAGATTTAGTCCTCTAGAAGCCAAACAAAATCAAACACGGAAAGAGCTAGCCAAAAGATCCGATCAAGCAAGGAAAGTTAGATACGACCCGGAAGAAATACGGACAATACTCCAAATCTTTAGTTGTAAACTAGATCGGAGATTGACTAAAGCAACATTCTTACTTTCGCTAATGTGAAACAGAAGCGTTTGAAGAGGCTGTACGGCTAACCCGAGGGCTTTCCGTCTGTGGTTTCTGAAGAAAACAACAGAGTGATTCCCAGTAAGTCACCAATTTTTTGTGAGGTAAATCCTCTCGCGAACGGAAGGCGATCCCTGCGGCTGGACGGGTCTAGCAACAATCGTCATTCTGTCGAATTTGCAAGTTCCTAATTGCAGTAAACCAACTTACGAAGAAGGCTTACACCAGAATCATGTTGTCATTTGTAGAATAGGTAGCACTCTCGTTCACTTGCTACTGGTAGATCACAATCCTCATGCTGCATGTACCGATGAACACCTACACAAGAAAAGAAATACAACAAACACAAGTGTAAATCAATATATACAACTATATGTAAGTTAGAAAGACACAACTCATGATCATAATCAACAACATGGTGGAACCATAACCAATAGTCACTTATCACTAATTCAACAAAGAGGAAAATACCAACACAGCTGCGACGCTAAATTCTCCTTAGGTGGGTCGTCGAAGCTAAACACGTCTCGATAAAAACTGGCAAGATGGGACAAACCTCTCTCTTTGGATCTTGACGATAGTCTCCTTACTTGGATTGGGCTCTAAAGAGAACTATGAAATCTGGCGACATTGAGCTGCGAAGGCTCTTGGGAACTAGCTTGCAAAGGAAAATGGAAAGCTTTTATGAATTGGAGGAAGGGGATTTTGGGATCCTAATCCTTAGGATTGGCCCTATCCTCAAGGAAGCTTCCATGGAGAGGGTGGAAAACCACTTCCTCTACCGCAGGTCCGGAGCCAAACCTCCCAACTCGAATTAGATACCAGTTTAGGAATTGGTTGGAGTAAGAATCTTCCACCATTTATTTTTAAAAAACACTCCTAATTAAGGTTGGGCGAGTGCGACTGCGGGACGAGCGCCCGATTATGCCCTCTTTGGAGGATTTCCCCCATTGGTGTGAGTATTGAACTTGATGCTGTGCCCCGATGCCAAAGGCTATTTTTAGGGTGTTTCACAAGGAGATGTCTTTAGGAGAATGAAATTCCATGTCCATGGGAATGCCATGAAAATAGTTTTAGGGTCATGTCACCCTATTCACAAGTCACGGAATGAGCCCTCCAATGTGCGGAGATAGGATTACACGGGGGATAGTGACAAATTAACGTATGCATGACATTGCAAGAAATCTAAATCCTCTTGCATCATGAGCAATACAACTTGTCAACTAGGGTCATGTCCGGGATCATTTTTTTCTTGTGTGCTTGACCGAATTGTTAGTGTCACATTTTGTAAGTTCCTTTTATAGTTCATAATTCAATATGAAACTTGTTCATGATTATTGTCTGGTTTTCTAATGTGTTTTTTCATCTATTTGATTGTAAGTTTGAACATGCTTTTAAACATTGAAACTTTATTTTTATACTATTTTTATACTTACTTGTTCTAGTTATGGTGATATAACTTCACCATTGTATCATGTCCATATTATCGCATTCCCTTGGGTTTTTATTTAGGTTCAAATGAACTCCAACCAATTCCAAATCCCTCACATTCCTCTTGGCCAACAACATAAATTTAATATATGTGGGTTTTACATCGATGACCCCTTTTGTAGTGAAGTAGGTGCCCTATTTTGGTAGCGTATGTCTGCTATGTTAATAGGAGAGGACCTAGAGTATTTAAGCCCACGATTTTCTCTACACCATTTGCGAATTCTATTCTATTAGGTCATAAACTATCACTAATAAGTCTGTGCAATGGGTCATAGGCTATCCCCGATTGGGCATGATTTCAAAGTATTTGCCATGGTGTAATCATGCTTGGGTATGATTTCAAGTATTACTCTAAATTTAACATTAAACAC
This sequence comes from Pinus albicaulis, assembly GCA_034641835.2. Classification (NCBI taxonomy): domain Eukaryota; kingdom Viridiplantae; phylum Streptophyta; class Pinopsida; order Pinales; family Pinaceae; genus Pinus; species Pinus albicaulis. Next base: position 90,614 of record MU968363.1, on the reverse strand, counting down.
GGTGTATTTTTTTAATGGACATAAATCTTTGGTGAATCACGAAGATTCTTCTTGAATGAGAGGAATTACAAGCCAAAAAAGTAATCCTGATCTTTTCTTCTTGATATGATCGGTGAGCGAGGTTGAGAATGCTTCAAGTGTTGAATGATTCAAGAAATTCTCAAGGTGACTAAATATGTCTTGTTTTGAATATAGTTTAGATGCCACTACGATGTTTGAAGCTCTTAGCTTCAAAATTTCCTTCTTCTCAAATGAACAAGCTTTCATGACCTATTTCTTTAGATATTTGAAGCCCTCTTAGAGATGTCATACTCTGTGGGACTTCTTCTTCTATCTCTTAGCAAAAGTAGATCCAACTCAACCTTGAACCTTTGAATAGGGCTTAACGTAGTCACTTCAGAAACCAAAGGCTAGCTTCACATCTGTTGGCTCAACACTATTACCATCACTAACTTATTTCCCATTGACCACCAAACTAGTGGACTTATCCCAGCTTTGGTGTTTGTGTTAACCAAATGAAATTAGTTGTGCACTTTTCCTTTAATATTTTGCGAAAGATAGTTGGTCCTTAAGTCGTTTGCTGTAATTGTAGCATAATCCTAATTGGTATAATTTGTGTGATTATCATATATATTTGGTCTTTATATGAGATATTTCCATCACTTGAGTGTTAACAAAAACTGCTAAGCACTAGTACAAAGACATTCCATTCTTCATATGGTAATATTCTTGGACATGTTAATTCCTTTGTGACTTAGCATTCCCATGGTGCTTTTGATGTTTATTTCATGAGAAGCTTCATGGATAGTGAATCATAATAAGAATGTCGATTATGTGTACACTCGGATATGAGATTAAGATTGTTATGTTATTTTTTTTTGTTCTATTATAATACTTACTCTGTTGTATGTACTACCAAAATATTGTCTCATTTAATGGTTTATAATTGGGTATAAACTTGATGACCCTTCCCACATGCACCATGTATTAAGTGAATGTAGTTATAGTAATGTATAGAGGCCTCACCTTTGAGAAAACAAATAGGACTTCTTTAGAAGTCACACGATTATGAAATGATGATTTGTGGGTTTCTGCATTTTCCCTGCTGCAATCCTCTTGTATTGTTCCAGATTGGAGAAATTTCCAAGTATGTGTCCTGACCTTGTAAATGCAAACAACGGGTTTCAAACCTATAGAACACGTCTAATAGAACAATTTTATGGTCCTTTTCATTTGGTTTAAAAATAAGTATAAGGAGTACTGGTCTTATTCTTCTGCATGCATAAATCTTGAATCCTTATGTTATCCTTTGAGTAGGGTGCCATTGTGGTAGATCAAACAAGGTGATGAAATAATTTCTTTGACATATGAAAAAGTATATAGAACCCATCGAGCACAACTAAATATCACAACCATCGAGTACTACCAGTGACATATCACTAATGTTTGATACTGTTGAGTATTAGTTAGCCTACAGAGCAATGCCACATCGAACTATAGAAGGATTGTATTTATCCAACATTCTTTAGTCCAATATCCGTTCATAAAAATCTATCATATTTGAAAAGTCTTCTTTAGCACTATGATCTATATCAATAGAGAAATGTACATCACATCACTATGATTTAACTTATAGGCTCAACCTATTTGGTAAATAATTTCTTTGGCATAAATGATTCTGCGAAATTACTACTCAAGCCTTGTGGTGGAATATTCTAAATCAAACGAGAGATATTTTAGAATGATTTAAATTTGTTTTGGCTGCGTTAAAATTTCTTTCGTTAATTTTCTTCTTCAAAATAATCTTCAACCTCTTTGGTGAATGATATTCCTTTATTCACAAGCGTAGCAGCAAGCTATGTTTCACCTATAGGAAAAAATCAATGAATGTTTTGATGTTTGGAAAGGAGGATATTCTTGAGCTAATACTCTAGTCTAAAATTGGCACCATTAGTATTTGACGAATAGAGAGTATGTTTTAATGGATGTCTAGAGTGTGTCTGCTAATTTGTCCTGACCTTTATTTTGATCATCCAAATACATTTCTTGAAAATTTGTTAGCCGCCTTGTTAATGCTTGTGGAAAATTTTACTTTAACAAGCCAATTTGTGAAGGTAATGATCATATACATTGGTGTAGACATAAAAACTTGATGGAAAGTGTCCATCATCACGGGATGACATTGATATATAAATTCACTCGGTTGCATCATAGTGCGATTGTAGTAGATATATGGATCTCGGTTATTTGGGCTCCAAATATGAGGACAATTTTGCACTTTGAAGAGGTGTATTTTTATTTCTTTTTCATATAAAGAAGATTAGGATTTAATATTTTGACCTTAAGATATTTTAATGACTTTAATTAATTAGAAATTGCGACTATCCTCCTTGTAGGAATCTTGGTAACCCAACCATCTTAGATCTCACTAACAAAGAAACAAAGTCATATTACCAAATTTGATTATAGAATAAAGATACATATACATTGAAGTGAAGAGTCTTCAGATTTATTTCTTTAATGGTGGTTGAGAAAAGATGTGTAGGTGCTCTCCTTTTGGATGATCTTCTTTAGGGATAAAGAAGTGGTTCTTGTTTCAATCGGAAGGAAACTTGTCTTATAATGTTTGAAGATAATGACGGTACCTTTAGTTGTAGTAGCACTAAGTGAATGGCCTCTTGCGAAATGTGGTCTTCATCATATCATCGAGGTGTATCTTGATGTATCTTTTGTTCAAGTTGCGTGTGCCTTAAAAACAATATAGATACCATAGAGACATAGAGAATTTTGTTTTAAAGCTTCGATTCTTTGCCAATTACCTGAATCTTAAATGATGTTTGAAATTTGTATGTAAGTGATGCGGTATGTATCCCGAGAATACAATTTTGTTGTGTTCTTAGAATAGTAATTGATTTATGAAAATTTTAGGGAATTCGATATGTATTAACACACTCCCGAACTATACAGAAAACTTCACTTTGTTATAGTGCTAAAACAATGAGGATATTTCAGCACAGCAGTGTCAAAACTTCGCCCGGAGTTCTAAGCTTCAATTGTGCTAAAAAGTCTACAATAGAGAATATTTCATACATTCTCTTTGAAGATATACGAATTGTAGTTGAACTACGATGATCGAAGAGAATTTGATGCTCGGCTGCTTTCACACCCTTTAACTTGCTTAAATGCCATTCTTGAAAAGCTAAGTCCTTGAGTGTCTGTTGATTAGATGCCTGACATTTAGCACCATAGCTACGAAACCATGTTGAGAATTTGAAGGGGTTATAAATTTTTTTTTTTTCTTCTTGATGATTACTTGTGAGCTTGCTTATGTCTTTTTAGTTAATTCTTCACTTAGTCAATTATCAAAGCACTTATACAAATGTGAGGGAAATGATTGATTTTACTTATATTTGAATATTTTGTGATAACGTTAGGAAAGGTAAATATTTGATTTACCTTCCTTTCTTTCTATTACCTTTAGATCATAGACTTGACCTTAACAAATTCTTACAATAGAGACTTTAGAACTAAATGATATATGCACTTGTATGTCCTCCTACACCCATCGGCAACATTCTTTGCTAATCTACAAATGTTCTCTTGTTGTACATATCCTTCCTATTTCTTCCTCGATATTTGTGCCCTTCAATATATGACCAGCCCCTATCCTTGAATCCACTTTACATACTACCAAAAACCTTAGATGGATCCTGATAATTGCTCCCCGTTCTGTCTAACCTCGGTCTTGTCGCAAAAACTTGTGTATACCACAACATATGTTGGGGTATTTATAGTTGTTCCAACTGAATGTCAAGACAACCTTTCGACCCAATCATAGGTTGACCTTAATACTATTTGTGGGTAACTTCATAACAGACAAACATGTTGTGATGAATAAGGGTAGTCTTGAAGGCCATTCTTGCAATGTCTTGGAGGATATTCTTCACACCATTACATGACTCTTAATTACATATGTTCTAATAGACATCAAGAAAAGTCGCAGACCTGTGTAAGAATCTTTCTCATGGAAACCATGAAGCGAGTAAACCAAAAATACATTTTATTACTTTTGACTTCTTGTTACATAAGCACATAATTACATGGTCATCATGAAAGGCCAGATCAGATTACACTTTTCCAAAATTGATCCCTTTAGTTTCTGTCCAAAGATTCCTTAATGTTATCTGCTATGTTATCAACGATTTGGGAAACTACTTGCAATAAAAAACGATTGATTTACCCTAGGGTTAAGACCCTAGAAAGTTGTTTACGGCAATAAAATATACTTTATAATAGTTGAAAAATGTCTATTTTTACCAAGACGATGATAAAGATTCACGAAGATGCTTATAAAAAATATTATGATTAATTGTTGGCATGGGTTTCTATTATAAATGCCAAAAATGTTTATGTTTCTACACTTAACTGAAGTTATTGTAGTTTAGCTACAATATGATTTGCTGTTGTTTGCTTCTCTTGTGCATATACTATTAATAATAATATAAGCAAAATTTTAAAAATACGCGAGAATTAAATTTGTGTCTTGACAGCATGTAGGAACATCGAAGATGTGAGCAATGGAGATGCAAAGTTGAATGCGGTGTGACCCAAAATACCCAACGATAATGGAGTCCTCAAAAAATTTGAAAGTTGTTGAGGTGCGATATTTTGCATTATTCTTGCAGGTGTGTGGTGAAAATTCAAGATTTGTCTTAGATAAGTGAATGTAGCATTGTTCTCAATTTCGGTTAACATTTGAAATTAGTTGTGCATTTTTCCTTTAAAATTTTGCAAAGATATTTGAGTCATGGAGTCTTTTTTGTAACTGTAATGGTAGCATAAGACTAATTGGTATAATTTGTGTGATTATGAGATATAATTGGCCTTTATGTGAGATATTTCCATCACTTGAGTGTGTAACCATGCTAAGCACTAGTACAAATACATTACGGTATCACCTATTAATTTCTCAAGATTGTGGGCTTTTGGTTTTTAGTTTGAAAACTAGGGGGTAACTTCGAAACCTGCACAAAATTAAGATCTAGCCTTCCTAAATTTTTGTAGAAGGCTCTCTTATGATTTAACTTTCTGTTTTTTAATGTTTTAGGCTAGTTATGATAGAACAATTGGTTTTGGTTTTAAAATATTTTGGTGGTGGAAAATAAGATTACTTGGAAGAAAAAATTAAAAGAGGATCTGCTAATTACATTGGAGCTGTGGAGGTCAAATTCTAGCAAGTAGAACTAAAAGGCGAAGCCAAAAGGATGCTAATGTATTCAAGGAAAGGTACATAACCCTCGAATTTGGATATATTGTTTGATGAAATGACATGGTTAGGGATAAGGGGCAATGAACCAGTCCATACAGTCGGAAAAAAGAGGAAGGAGCGAAGGTCAACGGGACTAGGAAGCGATTAAGAATTCCTAAATCAGAAATTAGTAGAAAACATTTGAATGTTCATAGAAATCCGGAGAAGAAAAATCACATAAAATAAATTTTTGTCGACGCATTTCGAACCAGCCAGTGTGGTTCATCATCAGGACAAGATGAGATATCTAATCAAGAAACCTAATTAAATTAGATATTTTCCTAATATTACAAAATACACCATCAGGCAGGACTATGCCATGATCCTCAGAAAAGCTAAGCCTCCTAAAAGCAACCTTAGTAAACTTGAATTTGAGGCTCTAAAATCCTTAAATAATAACCAGGACATTGTTGTTCTTAAGGTCGATAAGGGAGGTGCTACAATTATATTAAACAAGGAGGATTATCGTAATAAGATGTTGGATCACCTTCTTAATAGTGGAAGCTACAAGAAGCTGGACAAAAGTCCCCTTAAAAAAATTTCTAAAGCAGTTTCTTTGGAGATTAAATCAAGTAGCATTGTTAGTTCCCTTAGTAAGAAGCTTATTGAAAGTAACCCCCGCCCTCCGAGGATTTATGGTCTGCCTAAGATTCATAAGGATGGAGCCCCCTTGTGCCCCATTGTCAACACCATAGGCAGTCCAACTTATCTGCTTGCTAAATTTTTAGCCAGTAAGTTGAAACCTCTTATGGGTCACACCAGTTCCTTTGTCAAAGACTCTTCATCCTTTGTCAATGAATTAAAAGACATTAAGTTGGATCCTAAGGATAGGTTTGTAAGTTTTTATGTTGTCTCTTTATACACTTACATTCCCATTAAGGAAGCCATCGATGTCATTTCTTAGGTCACTGATCCTGCTATTGCTCATCTTGTTGAGATATGTCTTACTTCGACCTTCTTTAGTTTTGAAGGTGTTTTCTGCGTGTAGACTTGTGGTGTGGCCATGGGTTCTCCTGTCTCCCCTGTAGTCACTAATATTTTCATGGAAGACTTCAAATCTAAGGCCCTTTCCTCATCCCCTTTTCAACCTAAGCTTTGGAAAATGTTTGTTGATGACACTTGTGTAGTGTGGCCCCATGGAAAAGAGAAACATGACCTTTTCTTCCAACATCTTAATGATCAATCTGAATTCATTAAGTTTACCATGGAATTCGAAGTGGATGGTAGTTTGCCCTTCCTTGATGTCCTTATTTCGAGGAATGTTGATGGTTCCTTCTCTCATCAAGTCTTTAGAAAGAAGACTCATACTGAGCAATATTTGCATGTTAATTCTCATCATCTCCCGGCTCAGAAGTTTGGGGTTCTCAGCACCCTAGTCACCAGAGCCCTTAGAATCTCATATGAGCACCACTTTTAAAGTGAAAAATCTCATCTCTTTAATGTTTTTAGTAAGAATGGTTACAACAAAGCTCATTGTGTTAGAGCTTTTCAAAAAGATAAAAAAGGTCCTATTGTTAAGAAATATTCTTGTGATATGGAGTTCACCTTCCGTTTATTCAAGGTATTATACATAAAATCGCTAGGATCTTGAAGAAACATAATGTTTCCTCAACCTTTAAGCCCCTTCACACCATTCGGAGTTCGCTTAGATCGGTTAAGGACCCGGTGTGCTCTAAGGATAGTAAAGGTGTTTACTTGATTCCATGTTCTTGTGGGATGCCATATATTGGTGAAACTGGTCGATCCAATAATCAGAGAATTTAGGAACATATCATTGACCTCATACATTGTAGATCTCAGTCCTCTGCATTAGCAGAGCATGCCGATAAGACAAATCATCACATATGTATTGAGAATGCTGAGGTTATTGCGAGGATTGACCATTTTCCCCACCGCAAGTTGAGGGACGCCTTAGAAATTGAAAAGAGGCATGTCAACCTTAATAGGGATGATGTGTGGAATGTTAGTAGATGCTGGATTCCTGCCCTTCACTCTTAGTTGCCCCCCATTTTTTCAACCTTTGGTACTTCCTTTCGTTCCCGTTTTCTCTCTCTTTGTTTGTACCTTTCGGTTTATTTTTATTTTTTTTAATATATATATATATATATATATATATATATATATATATATAATATATATATATATATATATATATATATATATATATATATATATATATATATATATATATATATATATATATATATTTTAATTAAAGATATGAAGTAAATTATTAAAAATTTGTTTATTTATTTTTATATTTACTTTTTAGTTATTTATTTATTTATATCATTGCATTTATTTATTTGAATTTATTTTTGGATTTATCTTTAATTTTTATTTTTATTAATTTTTATTTATATTTATTTATATTTATTTATTTTATTTATTTATTTATTTTTTTAATTATTATTATTATTATTATTATTTTTTTTAAAAGCTATGAAATAAATTACATAATAATTTATTTATTTTTATTTTTATCTTTCTATTCATTTTTACTATTTTTATTTCATTATTTATTCCTTTATATATTTAGTATTATTGTATCTATTCATTTATTTATTTAATTTTATTATTTTTAAAATTATAATTGATTGATTGATTGATTTATTTATTTATTATTATTATTATTTTTTATTTTATTTTATTTTTTTTGGGTAAGTAATAATATAAATATAAATGAAATTATTTTAACATTAGTATTAAATTAATTCTAACTAAAACCTCAATATAAAATTTTATTTGAATCAAATATAATAAAATTTAATTTAATTTGATGAATTTATTTTAATATTGATGGTTTTTAATTTAATTTTAATTTAATTTATTATTTTAGTCAAACTAGCCGTTACGTTGCAACGGCTAGTTGGGGCTTTCCTGGTCTATTTAATTAGTTTCTTGATCAGATATCTCATCTTGTCCTGATGATGAACCACACTGGCTGGTTCAAAACACGTCGACAAAAATTTCTTTTATGTGATTTTCTCCGAAAATTTCTTATGAACATTTCATGGATCACAGAAGCAAAATTCCTAATATTGAAACAATTGAATATTAAGTAGTTAAGACAGGGAGTTTTTACACTAGTCCTAAAATAATACTCCTAACTAATCATTAAGATTGAACAACATATATGAAATTGTATGTAACTCAGAAAAGGAAACAATGACAGTAAGAAAGTACTTTACTCTTCAAATTATTGCATGAATCCTGAATTATGAAGTCCAATTGGCGATTGTCTAGATTGCTACTTTGGAATCAACACATGTGAGCTTCCAACGTAATAGCAAAATGTCTATAATGTTCTTAGCAATTTTATTCCACACTAAGCACTTCACAAACTGAAGTATTTATACAAATGTTTATTACAAATATCCTAGTGAGATCTAGGAATAACTCTAGGAGATATAAAATATCTTTACACATTAAGAGGGAAAGCTGCTTAACAAATTTAGCAAGTTGTCCGCTTATCTAAAAAATATAGAACTAACTTATCTAACAAAAACTATTTCTTGAATAGTTGTCCATGCTTGTTGGCACATTGAAAAATATCTTTTTGGAAGATGACTTAACTGATACTCTTTCCACTTATACTCTTTAACACTGTAGTTCATCTCTTACATTCTTTCACGTTGTTTATTTATCATTTTACTCCTGTAAAAAGGGAAATTATAGCAATTAAAATCAGCTAGTTATTTCTTTTCTCTCTAATACACTTTGACTCTATTCTTTCATCCTGATATTTTATCCTTTAACTGCTATAAAAAGAGACTTATTAGCAGTAAAAAATCAAAATAAAATAACTGTTTTATTGTTTCCTTCTCAGATTGACTATTTCACCTATTGACTACTTCACCTGCACTTTCTTTCATTGTTCTTCTTCTTTGCTGCTACAATAAATTAGTAAAAGTTTTCCATTGTTCAGCATCTAGTATTTTTACGCTTTTGAGTTTTCTGAAGTTCTCATCAGCATCAGTATCCTTGGAAAAATTTCGTTTAATTACAAAAAATGTTAGATTTCATCTTGAAGGAAAAATAAGTCTTCAATATACTGGAGAACAACTTTCCCTATTGGAGAGCCCTGTGGCAGTGGCTTGTTGACCTATTCTTTGGCATGATCCCTTATATTTTTGTCATATTCTTTTTGGTCCATCAATTTCTCATTGAAGACATGAATATCTGGAATGCCAGCTTGTCTTAACATAGTGTATTTTGTTAAAAACTTGGTAATAGAAAAATTCATGGCATCACATTTTTCTTGCCAATTGTTCATTAGAGTTTTCTTGGTCAAAACTTTATTGATTTGCAATAGTGTCTCTGTCCTACCCTGTATATTCAATTCTTCTAGCTCTGTTCTATTTTTACTATTCAAGAAAGTGATTAGCTTTAATGTTTGTGTTGGTTTATCTGATAATTCTTTTGTTGTCTTCTGGATTTCTAATTGTGCTGCTAGAAATAGGTCTCTCTATTCATATATGATCTGGATTGATGGCCACTGAAGATGTATAGCCTGAATTATATTAGTCCATAGGTAATTTATTATGTAAGAAATTTGTGCAGTGAAACTCAAATCTTTTTGAAGGATTTTGACTTGCTCTTCAAGTCTTTTGGCCCTTCGCTCATAATTGTTAGCATTAATTAATGTTGCTTTGTTAGATACTTCCATATTCTGAATCATTTTCTTCAAACTATTAATTTCATTGTTTTTCAGTGACATCTCCTCCATAGCCTTTACTATTTGTCCTGCATCATTTTTCTGCTTTACCTGTGTGGTTGAATAATCTGTTGTTGATTTTATGGCTAATTATACTGACACTGCAGTTGCCAATAACTCTTGTGGTGCCAATTTTTCTCCCAGTGTAGAAGGAACAACAGCAGTAAAGGTATGATTGTAGGAAGGGTGGAAGTATTTGTTTCCTTCACAATTTATTTTTCTTTTATAAGTATATCCATTTGAATTTCCATATCTTTGATTTGGGAAGTTAGCTTTATGATCAATTGCATCATATCCTCTTTTTCTTTCTATTCTTGAAGTATCTCCTTACTCTGTGGGTACTTAATTTGAGGAAGTTTTAACTGTTTCCTTAAAGCAGCAATATCATCATTTTTCTTCTTGATCAATGCTTCAGTAGCTTGCACATTTTATGGTTCAACTCCTATTTGTAAAATCAAATCTTCTAAGGCCTTGATCCTTAAATATTTGGCATACAAAGAGCCTTTGTCAAGTTTCATTTGGTCTTGCATGTTGATAATGGTATTTTGAAAATTTGTCACACTCATGGATTTTGTCACCACAGTAGAATATAGCATCTCAGAGCTATGTCTGCGGAATTCTATTTGATCCAGTTCATGCACCTTTTCAATATCTACTTCAAATTCAACATTTTTGTAGTCCGCCACTATTTTTGGAGTTGAAGTAGTTGGTCATAAATATGACATGATCATTTTATTTCAGGAGTAATCAAATGTTATAAGTAACTTGTCATGATTTCCTGGCTTCTGTTTAGAAATTGAGAATAAATATCACTTTTGATTTCTTCATTCCTTTGTTTGATCTATTTATCTCATTCTTTAATATCCAAATCTTTTTCTTCTGCTGTTTGAGAAGAAGAAGCTTCCATACTAACCTATTTTTCAATCATCTGGGAGTTTGTTTCTTTGGCTACTACTTGTTCCCTTTCTATTTCTATTAAAGTCTCTTTAATTATTTTAGTGGCCTCATCCTTGTTTACCTCAGGCTCATTATTTGTTTCTTGGCCATTTGTATCATCAATTTTGATCACTTTATCTTTCCCTATGGAACTGAATCTCAGCCTTTTTTTGTAAATCAACTTGAATTTAGTATCTGTGGTTGTCTCTGTTGTGTAGGCTCCCTCATCTCTACTTCTTTTTCTTGAAGATTCTGGTTGTTTTGAAGCTACCATGGCCAATGTGGTATCCATTTTTTCTGTTGGTTGTTCATTAGCAGTTTTATCTGTCAAAGTCTCTGCTACCAATTCTATCATATTTTCAAATTTCTCAATATCAAGCTTGTGTTCATGTATGAAAGGGGGTGGTTTATTTTTAACCCTTATACTGCTTAGAAGACCTTGAGGGTCATAATTCCAAGGGAATTTTTTTTGAAATTTTAGCTCTGACAATCTCTTTTATATCTCTTTATCAACTTCCCTATTACTTATAATGAAAGGACCGATCTGATTTTCCAATTTGAATTGAGTTTTCTTATTGGAGGCCAAGAAATTGATGGCATCAACATTCAAAACCTATCTCAAATACTCTAAAGCAAAGACTCTGATAGTCAAAAACTTAGGTAATTTTTATGGAAGAAGATTGGTTCCAAAGATTCTCAATTTAGTGTGTTTCTCATACAAGTACCAAACTCCCATTTTGCATTCTTTTGATACTTGTAATATCCTTTTCATTTATTCACTTACTCTAGGTTGTTCTGATTTATGTAGAAAATTCATAGCTGGCCTAATGAACAAATCTGTAAAATCTATGTAGTTGTATTCACTCCCTTCTTTTCTTAATAGTGATGTCCAAAATACAACTGATAGAGGCTGGCCCTGCACATTCAATTTCTGTAATGCTATTGGAAAGTGATCAGCTTGTGAGAATAAGAACAAGTGAAATAAATATGAGGAATATCTGAATACCCCTTTAGTGGGCAATTTGGTCAACTGATAATGGATAGAATTAGCTATAAACTTGGCATAGTCAAAAATCGTAGCAGGAGGTTAACTAGGAGATAAGGTAGAAAAAAAACCAAGGATGGATTCATCAGTGAATTCATCAATGAAATAGCCCAATATGAAGGATAACATCAAAATTACATGTCTTGAACCTTCAAGAATCTTGGAAGTGGAATAGGGAGGATTAAACTTTGGAATTTCCACATGAGCTAGCATGAAGTTCTGAAAAATCATGAATCTTTTAGGGAAATCCAATCCCAAATATAATTGATTCAATGCTTCAATGGATAGGGGAACTTCCCTAGGGTCAAGCTGTAGTTGCAAAATTTCATTTATGGAATTTGCAGTGATAGAAAAAAGAATCTCCCTATCAACATTGACAATTGCTCTTTGTTCTACAACAAAGTACTTTTGGCACATTATTACTAGGTCTTGACTAGGATGTGTTACTGGGATTACATATTTGGGTAAATTTGTATCCCAGAGAGGCATGTTATCTTTATCTAGGAACTTTTCATAACACCAATTGTGAACTTCTAATAAGTTGAATTCTACCACAGGGTCTACAATTTTATAATCCACATCAACCAAGGGGAGGATTTCTTCAGTACACACTGGTGGCTGAAGGGGGTTAATGGTCACAGTGGTTTTTGCAGTGAGCGTAGGGGTAGATTTTGGGGATTTGGCTGCTTCAAACCTGGGAGGTTTGGATCCTCCAAGTTTGACAGGCTTGGATCCTCTAGCTTTAGGTGTCATTTCCTTTTTTGTCATTTTGAAATAACTAAAGCAAGATTAAACAGTTTGCAATAGTTACAATTGTTGAAACAGAGGGTAATTGAGCAATATTATATGTAAAGATGATGGTAGTGGGCACTTCAGTGTTCAATTGGGAATTTGGGACACAGGAAATAATTTTAAGACATAAAACACAGGTTTTCTGAATGACTGTGACTGTAAAAGGGGTTTTTCAGGTATTATATAGGTTTTAAAACCTTTTTGAACTGTGTAATTGATCTTTAAGTGGTTTTGGACTGAGGATTTTGCTTCAAATGAGGCTTTTATGGATCAGAGAATTCTGGATAAATTTTGCGACGGTCTACCCTCTTTTCTCAAGGTTTCGGACACACTAGGTTGGAAAAATTCACTAATTATTGCTTAACTGGTTCAATTTGGAGGTTTAAATCGTGAATTTTTCAATCTAGAATGTCAAAAAATACCTTAAATGCATGTATTTTTGTAGTCGGAAGGGTTTCTGCAATTCGTTGTTGTTGAATTTGAGCTTTGGTTCAGCTTACTGGTGCATCAAATGGCTTAGTCAGTCTTCAAAAGGGAAATTTGTGGTCAAACCTGGTTTTTAAATTGAATTCGATAAATAGGGGTTTGAACATAGTTGAGAGGTTTTAAAATAGTCAGGCGAAACTTCTTTTCAATTCGAAATACACAACTATACATTAAAAGGTATAACAAAGATTTTAAAATTTTGATATTTAACCCTCATAAATGTATTAATTCCAGGTCCTATCAAATGGCAAGAGGCAGTTTTAATTTTTAAAATGTGAAACCATCAGTGGTTTTTGCATTGGCTTAGGGTGGTAAGATGTATTTTCCAAAACAAACGTGACGCAATGAGGAGACGCCACGTCGTAGGGGGTGGAAATGGGAATACCACCCATTTCACGTTCATTTGGGCAGCACGAGGTCGATTGATTTATGAGAACGAAAACGATTTTGTGCCGTTGGATCTAAAATGTTGAAGTGAAGGGCTAGGATTAGTTTAGAAGTTGTGGTCGAAATGGTGGTGGGACTGGAGTTCTTTATTATGCAGTGTCGAATGAAATATATAACGAAACCTTTGTATATTTGTATTTTAATCAAAAGGTTTTATGTATAGTTTTCGAAAGGGGTTTCTTAAGTGGATTATATATATATATATATATATATATATATATATATATATATATATATATATATATATATAGAGAGAGAGAGAGAGAGAGAGAGAGAGAGAGAGAGTTTATATATATGGTTAAGAATGTGCATGAGGCAGGGTAAATTGACAAGTCTATTGCGAAGGCTTGGGGGGTGAATTCAGTTTCCAAAGACATAATATTTGCCTGAAAATCATATTTACATTTTCATTATATATTTTTAGACCATGGAAGAGTCCAATAACCATATGGGGTGGGATTATTTACATAATGTTAGTTTTATGCCAAAGGGGATATAATTGGGGTTTTTTATTTGAACACGTGGATAATTAACTTTGGCAAAAAAGCTTATAATAGTGGGTTTTTGAGGATAATTAGATAAAAGGAGTTATAATAATAGGATAAGGTTTGTTTACAAAGATTTAATAAATAAATTAGAAGTTAATATGACCAAGGATAATGAAAAACAACAAAATATAATTATATAACTAAGTAAAGTGCTAATGTAAAAGCAAAGCTTTATCATTTATAATTTGACCACTTTGACCTGAAATATAATATTTCTGGAGGGTTTTTTTATGTTTTTATGAATGAAGGAGATTAATCAAAAGGGAATTTTGTTTTCCATTAAGTAAAAAGGTCTTTACTTATGAAATTGAAGTGTAATGGATAAATGTAGGGTAAATGATGATAATTTGGGATTAATATAGGAATTCAACACTTTAACTTAACAGTCATTGAGCCTTAGGTTCAGTCAAAATAAAAGTCAGAGAAATGCTCTGAGCCTCTTTGACTAGAAGTTTAGACTGCAAAACAACTATAAGGGAGGGGAAATTAGTGATTTTTTCCTGGTAACAAATATTTACAATGATTTTCCCACTTCTTTCTATGTACCCAACTTTTAACCTAACATTTTTTCTTCCATTTTGCAAGTGCATTTGACCTAGAAACCTTGAACATTTTATTATTTTGAAAGCATAAAAACTATCTAAATCTACCTTATATCATCCGAGGGCTCAGATTAAACTGATGAGCTCCTCTTTATTCTCTACTTGTCTACTAATTAGTCAGGGTTAAATAGTCTGACCAATCTTTATTCACTATTCTACAACAATAAAATTGAAATCATGACAAATCAAGATTGAACAATTCAACTCATCATGGGTTATGGCATTCATTGACACTCTACCAGAATCATCAATAACAAAGTAAAAGGTAGTGGCATTTGAATTTGCACACTTTCATGTTTTATTTCTTTTTTTCTTTATGGTATATTATTTCTGCTAAGTCCTTTGATCTTTCTTTTAGGACTTTTACCCTCTTTTTTATTTTCTATTTTTTATTTTTTTTACAAAATATGGGAAAACAGCTTGCAAAAAGCAAGGAATGTACATATTTCACAAGACTATCATAAGTCAATTCCAAATTATGAATCCTATAGTTATAGGAACCTAACAGTGGCTTCACATGGGGATGGCATTTCCTGGTGAAATGTCAAGAACTCTAAGATCAATAGCCTTCCATTTTTACCATGATGATCCTATAACTATCTTCTGATTTCTGCAAAAACTCATATTTATGACATTTTACTCTTCAGAGATTAGGGCCTTCACTTCGAGCTTCAAATTTGAGAGGAAAATATCCAATCCAATCTACACACTTGCAATGAATATTTATAATGATGTAAAAAATTAACTGGGACTAACTAGTTGTTAACTCAGAAGAATAGTAGTGTTTGAGCATTCTACCATTAACTGGTCCTTCTGGAATGTCTATTCCATCCAAATTTTTGATGGAAATGAATTGTTACCTCTGTACCCATAAATGACATAAGGCCCTTTCCATAGAAAGTCAAACTTTCCATGCTTTCCTTTTTATTCTCTCCTGGAATCCCACTTTAACACTTCATCTCCAATGGAAAAGTCATCTTCTTTAGCCCTTTTATCAAATATTTTCTTGATTTTCTCTTAAATGACTTGATATTTTTCATATACTTCTTCCCTTGTCCGTTGCAGATGAATAGTTTGATTTATCCTTCTTTGTATATCATTGAGTTCTACTTGTGATTCTTGGATAATTTTCATTACTGGAACACCTAAAGATGATGGGAAAACTGCATCCATCTCATATACAATCTGGTAAGGAGATGTTCCAATTGACTTCTTGGTAGCAAGTCTATTTTCCCATAAGGCATAGACTAACTTTTTATTCCAAGTTTTCTTATTTTCTTCAAGTAGTTTTTTGACGATATTCACAAGGCTTTTATTTGAAAAGTCAGCTAGCCCATTACCCTGAGGGTAATATGTAGTAGAGTTGCCTAGGGTAATATGGTACTTGTGACAAAAGGCAATCATTTTCTTGGATTTAAAGGTTGTTGCGTTATCAGTGATTATTTTCTGTGGGCATCCAAATCTAGATAAAAGGTTGTTTTCTATGAAAGATATGATGACTGAATCAGTGGCTTGTCTGGTAGGAATGGCTTCAATCCACTTGGTGAAATAATCTATGGCAGTCAATATCCACTTGTGTTGGCCAGAGGATGAAGGGTGAATTTCTCCAATGAAGCCTAAAACCCATTGTTGAAAAGGCATCTCAGTAGAAATCGGTTTGAGGGGTAAAGGTAATAATTTCTTTTTACCTTCAAAAATCTGACATTTGTGACATAAGGTAATGAATTTTTTCACGTCGGCAAATAAGGCAGGCCATAGAAACCAGCTCTAAGAATCTTATCTGTTGTAATTTTCTAGTATAAGTGTCTCCCACAATCACCTGCATGAAATTCTCTAATAAATTTTTCAACTTCTGATTTTAGTAAATAGTTCAGTAATATCCAACTTTGTTCTTTCCAATAAAGCACATTATCTAGAATACAATATCTCATTGCTTTACGTTTGATGAATCTAGCTTTAGCTCTAGTTAATCCAGGAGGAGCTTGTAAATTTGTAAGTACGAAGATAATATATGAGTACCATGGTGAGTCTAGAAAGGCTTCACTGATCAATGGAGTCGCCATCTCTTCCTGGTCATCAATCTGGGCAATAAAATTTATATCCAAAGCATTACAATTGGATTCAACCATCAATCTAGCTAAACGTTGTCCTTTTATGAGCTTGTTTGGCTTAATCTCTATGTCATATTCAAGGATAGTGGCAATGCACTTTCCTCTTCTTCCATTCTGGTCCATCCCGTGCTAAAATATCTTTGACTACAGCATTAGGGACATAGGAAATAATGTGGGAGTAAAGAATGTACACTCTGAAATATTTTATGGCTTTAACCAAGGCTAAAGCTTGTTTTTCCATTATGTTATATCTCGAAGGTGCATCTCTAAGGGTTTTACTGAAAAATGCTATAGGCTGTTCAAAATCTTGGTCATTTTTCTGCAGTAGAACTACAGCTATGGTATGTTCTGAGGCAAATGAAAATATTATAAAATATTTTTTGAAGTCTGGACTAATTAGGACTGGAGTTTTTGTTAAAGTGTGTTTAATGGATTCAAATGATTGTTTTGCTTCAACTTTCCATTTTAAAACAGAGTCCTTTTTTAACATGTTATTCAGTTCTTTGATGATTTCTGCTAGATTAGAAATAAATCTTCTTAAAAAGTTAATTTTACCTAAAAATGCTTGTAACTCTTTGATGTTCCTAGGTGGGTGAATGTTTAGTATGGCTTCTATCCTTGCTGAATCTATCTAATACCTTCTTTTGAAATTATGTGGCCAAGTAATTTTCCTTCCTCTAGTCCAAAAAGAGTTTTCTTAGGATTTAATGATATACCAAATTTTCTACACTTAATGAAAACTTGTCTCAAATGATCCAAATGATCATTATTTATTTTAGAAAAAATGGTAATATCATCTAAATAAATAACCAAAAATTCATGTATTTCCTTAGCAAAGGCTATGTCCATATCCCTCTGAAAGGTAGCCCCAGCATTCATCAGGCCAAAAGGCATTTTCACATACATGAAAGTGCCCCATGGAGTGGTAAAAGCAGTTTTAGCTTGGTCTTCTTTTTGAGCAAGTATCTGATTATATCCTGAGAAACCATCCAATAAAGAAATTATGGAAGAACCAACTACCCTTTATAAAATATGGTCCATTTTTGGTAAAGGGTAATTATCCTTCAAAGACACTTTATTAAGATTCCTGAAATCTACACATAATCTAATTTCACCAGTTTTATTTTTTGGAGGTACTAAGTTAGAAACCCAATCAGAATATCTGATTGGTGCAATGATTTGGGCATCATGCATGCGTTTAACTTCTTTTTCAATCAGAGGTAATAATACAGGATTAATACTCCTCAATTTTTGTTTAAATGGTTTCTGATCATCCTTTATAGGAATCTTGTGTTGAATTATGTTTGTGTCATATGCTTTTAAATATTCATAAATCCATGCAAACACATCTTGGTATTCCTTTAAAATTTCAATGTATTTTTCTTTTTCTTGAGGGTGTAGATATTTTGACAATTTGATCATTTTTGGTTTTGTTTGGGTCCCAATGTTACACTCCTCAATGTCAGAATTGATTGGTTCCATTTTAGGATTTTTGGGCACATCATTGGAATCAAACAAGTCCTCCAAAGGAGTTAAGCCCTTAGGCAAAAAATTATCTTTTAAGTCTAACATTTCTATTTCATCTGCAATTATTTCCTACTATATCTACCTTCTCTAAGTTATCTATGTTAGACTGAGTAAATATAGTGGGTTTGGTAATTTTATGTACATCTATGTTATTTATTTCACAATTAACATCTGAATCTATATTACATTTTGAATCTAAATTACCGTCTGTGTCTATCTTACAATTTTGAAATTCATCCTCATTATTCAAAAAATGATAAATCTATTCATCTTTACAGAAAATTTGCCAGTATTTGACATTCTCTGGGATAATGGGTCTATATTTAACTTCAGCAGTATATCTATGTGTTGGATGAAAAGGTAAGTTACATGTGCTAGCAAAAGTTGCTAGGCAATGTGCTTACAAATTTTGATTTCTAGGAAAAACTTACATTCTATTAAATCATCAACCAAATCAGTTGCTACATCTCTATATCTAGCTAATCTAGGATTATGAATAGAATATTCAACATTTATTTTTTTAATGAATAATTCTGAATCTCCCATAATTAAAATTCTCTTACCTCCTAAATTTCTGATGATTTGGAGGCCTAAGATAAGTGCCTCATACTCTGCCATGTTGTTGGTGCATTTGAAGTTGAGTCTAAAGCCATGTCCTTCCGAATGACTGCTCTCAATGTTTGTGATCCACACTCCAGCTCTTGCTCCTGACTTGTTCACTGAGCCATCAAAATCTAAGTGCCAAAGGGCTTCATGAAAAATATTATCATTGTTTGGTTTAGGATTTATGTCAATTAATTCAGTTTGGATTTCATTATTATCAGAGTTACATAAAATGAAAGAATCAAGATCAGTTGGTGTTGAGTAAATTGGGTAATTTATTGATCTCTCAGCACTGCTAACCATGTGTTTCATTAAAGTTTCTCTAGAAAGTTTCTTAGGTTGTCCAAACACTGATATGGTGGCATAGCTCATGTCTAATTGTAGAGATCCCTGCAACTTAGCTCCCCATGAGTGAGAAAGAAGCATACCATACTTTGGTGGGATGTCAACTACTACAATATCCATAACCATAATTTTACCAAGATACTGAATGAAATTCACACATAATTCTTTTATCTATCCTATGCACTTAACCTTGCTTGAATCAAAAGAGAACAAATCTTTATAAGGCCTTGTTATTTCTAAATTCATAGTTTCCATGATAGATTTTGGCATTAAATTATGGGAAGCTCCTGAATCTAACATTGCATTGTGTAAAATATGATCGTGAATAGTAAGACTGATATAGAAGGGAGGAACTGATCCATCTAAATGCTTACCATTTACATCAGGGCCAAAAATTAATTTAGGCTGATCATAATTTGGATTAATGACATGTTCGCCATCATTCATATTCAAAGTTTCAGTAATTATTGGTCTATACAAGTCAATTTTTACCAATTCTTTAAAGTAATTAGTATTTTTAACTTAGTTATTTCAGTTTGAATATTAAATGATGGTTGAGACTTATTAATCTGAATTAATTCATCTTTTGTGACAGCTATCTGAGTGGGTTTTTCATGAATTTCAGCAGATGTACTTTTATCTTGAGTTTTTATTTTGTTTTATATTTGAGTTTCTTGACTTTTGCTATCTTTAGTTCTCTTTTCAGGGACAGATTCAGGGACAACAGAATTTTTTTTCAGATTTTTAACTTGTTGGGGTCCTGTGTTTTGATATATTGGCTAACCAAAAGACAAGGCAACATCAGAACCAATATTTAGAGTTCTAGGATATAGTCCTCCTGTTCTCAGAGAGGGATCTCTCAAATTATTTGATTGCAAAGGTTTATCTTGTTTTCTTTTGAGTATTGGTTTTAGACTAGCTATTAAGTGCAAGTGTTTGTTTGTTTGTTTGGTTGAAAGACATAGCAGAACATGAAAGGTCTAGGAAAGATAGATAGAAAGGGGAAATGTTAGATTCATTGGGCAATGGAGTCAAAAAGATGTTTATGAAAAACTTATCAATGGATATGGGATATCAAAGGGAAAATCTAACTTGGCCGCAGGATCCTTCGGTTTTGTGAATGAGATGGACATCAATGATTTGGAAAGAGAGTTTGAATTCTCAACAAAGGGAATTTGAAAACATAACTTGAACAATAAAGAGGAATTTGATAGATAGGGCTAACCATGAATTCTAAAAACCACACTTTAAGCAAATAATGACTTCAAAACAACTTTTAAAATGAAATATAAGATTTAGGAGCACATCCTGTTTCCTCAAATATTTTATTTCAAATGACTTAGAAAACATAAAATATTCACTAATAATTGCATTCATAGAAGAGGGAACACCTAAAAACATCTATGATAACGACTATAAAGACCTCTAAAACAATTGTTCAAGCCAAGACAAAGTGCATGATCAAAACAGACCTCCTTGGCTCATTATAAACAATGGTACTTCAAGGAGACTTCAAAAATAGATTTCAAGTGGCAGAAGACAAGCAGGGAAAACCATAAATCATGATGAAACCAACTATTTGAACTATTAGAGAAATAAAAAAGCATGAGGACTAAAGAGAGAGATTAAAGTCTCTAAAATACCTCGGCAAAAGAAAACATAAAACAGTGAAGGATGAACAGGTCTAAGGTGCTTCTAGGAGTCATTTCTTAGCCTAAAACTTTAACTCTACTGTAGTAATAATTTATGGAACAAAATGAAAACAGGAGAAAACATCAAACAGTTCAGAATACTTCACCAACAACCAAGCTCATGGATCCAATGATAGAGCCTTCTCCAGAATAGGCAAGCAACAGCATCATCAGGCTTCCAAGACTTCAATTTCTTCCTCAACTTTAGACAGACTATATATTATTTCAGAGAGTTTCAGTATTACAACTAGTGAACAATCAACCAACAATTTCTCATCACCCTCAGAAGTAGTTATAGAAGGAATGAGGAGGTGGAAGAGTTTTAAGATCGAGGTGCAATTAATTTTATACTAAATGTAACTCCTAGCCTCGAAAACCATGCAAGGTTTAAGGCAGGAGAGCATTGAATTACAGCTCTGTTTCATTTACTTTGTTTCTTCTTTTTAAGGCTCAATGGGTAAAAATATTGACTTTGAGGCCTATTTATCCTTTATAATAACTTCACTAACAGTTTAAAATATCTTCCTTTGTTTGAAATAAATATTCAGCTGTCTTTAGACAAATATCTTATGTTCTGGCAATGACTAGACCTTCTTTTCGATTTATTGAGGCTGTAGGTGGCTTTTGGTAGCTAGAGATGATTCAATTAGCCTCTGATGTGGCATTGGAGGCTTCTCGGACTGATAGATCTCCTTGTTTTATCTTAAAACACATTAAATCTATCTTTGTTCTGTGTTTTAGGCCTAATTAGGCTTAATCGTCATCTTCAGGTCTTCATACATGTCTTTAGCTATGTGGATTAGGGGTTTGATAGTCGAATTTATGCCTTAATCCTTCAAAACTGTGTTAAAACCTATAAACATTGATTTCTGCTTTGATCTTATCTTTGATACTGATACTCTTCGTCTGTTTGCTATTCACTGTGTTTTCGTTGTGTTGTAGGTGTGCAGAGTTTTTGTGACCTCACACATGCTCATGAGGCATAGGTGGAATCATAATTTGAATTGCATAGAATCACCTTCTTTAAGAATAAATGTCCTGGGGATCATCATCCCTAGCCTTTGTTTCATTTTAAAATGGTGGAAAAAACCTTCATAGCCTGCAAAAAAACATATAAAAGTTAAGAAAATCCTACGAAAATGGGTCGAGAACTGCTTTGGAGGCTTTGGGAGCATGATTAAATCGAAGTCGTTGGATTAAAATATCCAACGATCGAGATCTTTCGGTGGGGTAAATTGGGGAGGCGGTTGGATGAACGGAGGAAATATTAAGTCCAGGCCATCAGATCATGATATAGATCAGCAGCAGATATTGAAGATGGGTCGATGATGGAGGGCTTAATAAACAGAGTGCAATGCGATCTCAGTCGCTGGTTCTTGTGGATTCGATGACTCAGATTAAATCAAGAATATGGCAATCAGAGAAAATAAAGCAAGGGATTAATCCTTTGTGTTTTGCCGATGCGATAGAGCGATGCGACATGGGCCGTCCGATCTGAAGAAATATTGATGGTGGAGATTAAATCGAAGGTCAAAATAGTGGAGGTTTACCTGATCGAAGGGTGGGATGTGATGCAATGATGGCCATTGGATCTGGTGGGAACAGTGCATGGGAGACTGTCCCAAGACCGGTGGGGAAATCAGTGGTGGGTTCGCGATGGATCTACAAGGTGAAGTAGGCGGCTGACGGGAGTGTGGAGAAGTACAAGGCGAGATTTGTCGCCCGTGGCTTCTCACAGATCGAGGGGATTGACTATGAGGAGACTTTTGCACCTGTCGCAAGGTACTCTTCCATACGGACGATCCTCGCTCTCTCAGCGCAGATGGGGTGGCACATTCATCAGATGGATGTGAAGACTGCGTTCCTCAATGGAGTTATTGAGGAAGAGGTGTACATAGAGCAGCCTGAAGGTTTTGAGATCTTTAGCAGTGAGTCGCATGTGTGCCGACTCAAGAGAGCACTGTATGGGCTGAAGCAAGCACCTCGTGCTTGGTACACTCGGATAGACAGCTACTTCATCGGGCTTGGATTCTCCAAGAGTGAGGCAGATCCAAACCTGTACCAGATTGTGGTGGAGGGGAAGCTGTTGATCATCGTACTGTAGCTGTTGATCATCGTACTGTATGTAGATGATCTGATTTTGACTGGTGATGAGCAGTTGATACTTTCATGCAAGGAGGATCTTGCACGAGAGTTTGAGATGAAGGACTTGTTGGGTGTGGAGCCTGATTATCTTGTTTACTTTGTATCACAGCATTGGACCCCTGTACCTTAAAAGGGGCGGCAACGCCGCCCGAAATTTAATCGTTACCGTGGGGGGTCCAGCGGGGGGCGGCAACGCTTTTTGGAGCCCCCCCCTGGTGGGGGTTCGGGGGCAGCACCCCCGAAGCTAAAAACAGATGTAAAATTGCCTTGTAAAAGTATAGTAATTTCTAGTCAATCTGGGCCGTTCATTAGGCAAATGATCTGACGGTAGAAGTTATGTTTAGATTAGGGTTTTTTTCCCTAGAAGGCAACCCCCTTGTATATATGAGGGCATTGTATTGCGGCCGTGCATTATGTGTGTATTCTCAGAGCGAGAAACAGAGAGGGAGACTAAGAATGTAGATATTATAAAGGATTCGTCGTAGGTTTTGTCTCTTCGATTTTTTAATCGGATAATGTAGCGAGGCTGACCGTCGTTCGGTGGACGTAGCCCAAACTGGGTTAACCACGTATATCTGTGTCTCTCTGGTTTTATGTGTTTTGTGTGCTTGTATTTTCCGCATATTTTATGTGTTTCATTGCTTTGTAATATTTAATTTTCTAACAACTGGTATCGGAGCCGAAGGTATATTTGGTTGATAAACTCGTAGGAAAAAAGGGTTCCTGGTTCGAGTGGGAGCAATGGCAGACGATGGTAAGTTTAGGGTCGAGAAATTTAATGGCCAAAACTTTGTGCTGTGGAAGATGCAGATGGAAGATTATATGTATCAGAAATATCTGTACCTACCATTGAGCGGAAAAACAAAGAAGCCGGCGACCATGACAGACGCGGAATGGAACATTCTCGATAGAAAGGCACTCGAAACAGTACGGTTGTGTCTTGCGGCGTCATTTTCCTTTAATATTTCGAAGGAAACAACAACAGAGGGTTTGATGCAGACGTTGGTGAAACTGTATGAAAAGCCCTCGGCCTCAAAAAAGGTATTTCTTATGAAACGACTATTTAATATGAAGATGTCGGAAGGTGGATCTGTTGTAGACCATTTAAATGAATTTAATACAGTTACCAGTCAGCTAAGTTCTGTAGGTGTAAACTTTGATGATGAAGTTAGAGCTCTGTTATTCTTGTGCTCATTGCCATAGAGTTGGAATGGTTTAGTAATGGCCATTAGTAACTCTGTCTCCGGATATAGTACTTTTTAAAGTTTGATGATGTTGTTGGTGCTATCCTTAGCGAGGAAATGCGACAGAAAAGCTCTGGTGATACATCGGGTAATGCTTTGAGTGCAGAGTCTAGGGGAAGAAGAATGGAAGGAGGAAAGAGCTCAAGATATCACAGTAAATCAAGGAAAGGTAGATCGAAGTCTAGATCAGGGATACTGTGCTGGAATTGCGGAAATAAAGGACACCTAAAGAAGGACTGTAGATCTCAGAAAGGAAAAGAAGGAGACACACAGCAAGAAAACAATCATGAAGCAAATGTGATAGGTGATGTGTTACAAGAGTCTTTTATTCTTTCTTTCGAAAATGTTACCGATTCTTGGGTTGTAGATTCAGGGGAGTCATTCCATGCCACACCTGATAAGAAATATTTTCATGACTATGTTCAAGGAAATTTTGGACAAGTTCGTTTGGGTGATGATAAAACTTCAAAAATTGTTGGAATGGGTAAAGTTCTGTAAAACAACATAATGGAAACCAATGGATACCAAAGGAGGTAAGGCATGTTCCGTATCCGAAGAAAAATGTGATTTCAACAGTGGCAGCTAGGCTAGTGAAGGTTGTGTGACAAATTTCACGCATAAAACTTGGAAGGTCACCAAAGGAGCCCTGGTAATAGCAAAAAGGCGAAAAGGTTGGTACATTGTATTTATGCAATGGTATTTCTAACTCGTTAATGCTTTAACTTCCAAAGGAGCAGATGCCGCATTATGGCATCATAGGCTCAGACACATAAGTTAGAAGGGGATGAAGGTTCTTCACTCAAGAAATTTGTTTCCGGGTTTGAAGAATGTTGATTTGGATTTCTTTGAGAATTTCATTTATGGAAAATAGAAGAGAGTCAAATTTCTCAGAGTTGGGAAAGAAAAGAAGAGAGAAAAATTAGACCTTGTGCATACAGATGTATGGGGACCTGCTCAGGTATCATCTCTTGGTGGCTCTCATTATTATGTTACTTTTATTGATGATGCAACTAGAAAAACTTGGATTTATTGTATTCAGAATAAATCCGATGTATTTGATACTTTCAAGAAATGGAAAGCTTTGGTTGAGATTGAGACAGGAAAGAAGTTGAAGTGTCTCAGATCAGACAATGGAGGTGAGTATTGCAGCAAAGAGTTTGATAGGTACTGTTCAGAGCATGGAATTCGTAGAGAGAAGACATTTCCAAGAACACCACAAGAAAATGGTGTGTCAGAAAGGATGAACAGAACAATCATGGAGCGTGCAAGGTGCATGAGATTGCATGCAGGATTGCCTTTACAATTTTGGGCAGATGCTGTAGATACTACTGTTTATCTAATAAACAGAGGGCCTTCAAGTTCCTTGGATGGTGGTATTTCAGAGGAAGCATGGACAGGTAAAAAGGTAAACTACTCTTTTTTAAAGCCTTTTGGTTGTGAGGCCTTTGTCCATATTAATAAAGAAAACAGAAGAAAGCTTGAGGCAAAATCAAAGAAATGTACCTTTATTGGATATGGTGCTAATGATTTTGGTTATCGCTTATATGATTATGAAAATCACAAAATCATTAGGAGCAGAGACGTAATATTCAATGAAAAGGTCTTGTATAAGAATCAGCTGCAGGAAAAGAAATAGGAAAAATAAAGCAAGGAATACACAGTTCTTGATGAGATAACTGAAAAAGTAAAGGTGCCCGAAAATAATAATAATCAACAACCACAGCAACAGCAACCACCACAACAGCAACATGCACCTCAAACACTTGAAAGTAGTGTTAGAAGATCTACCAGGATAAGTAGACCCCCTGAACGATACTCTCCTTCATTATATTATTTATTGCTGACTGATTCTGGTGAACCTGAATGTTATGAAGAAGCAATGCAGGTTGAAAGTAGGAAGAAGTGGGAGCAAGCCATGGAAGAAGAGATGGACTCCTTAATGCATAACCAGACTTGGGATTTAGTCAAGTTGCCTGCAGGTAAAACTACATTGCAAAATAAATGGGTTTACAGGCTGAAGGAAGAAGATGGAGGAAAACAGAGGTACAAATCTAGACTTGTGGTGAAGGGGTTTGCACAGAAGAAAGGTATTGATTTTGATGAAATATTTTCTCCTGTTGTTAAAATGAATTCAATCAAAACTATTTTAAGTCTTGTAGCAGTGGAAGATTTACATCTTGAACAGTTAGATGTAAAGACAACATTTCTCCATGGAGATTTGGAGGAAGAGATATACATGCAGCAACCAGAAGGATATGAGGTAAAAGGGAAAGAAAAATTGGTGTGCAGGTTAAAGAAGAGCTCGTATGGCTTAAAACAGGCTCCAAGGCAGTGGTATCTAAAATTTGACAAGTTTATGTCTGAACAAGGTTATACTAGATGTCACTCTGATCATTGTGTTTATCTGAAAAAGCAAAATGATGGCAGCTATATTATATTGTTATTGTATGTAGATGACATGCTTGTTATAGGGTCTAACATGCAGGAAATAAATGTGCTCAAAAGAAAATTGGCAAATTCATTTGCAATGAAGGATTTGGGAGCTGCAAAACAAATCCTTGGTATGAGGATAACTAGAGACAGAAAAAATCGCAAATTAACACTGTCTCAAAATGAGTACATAGAGAAGGTGTTGAAAAGATTTAATATGCAGAATGCAAAACCAGTTAGTACACCTTTTGCTAGCCATTTCAAACTTAGTAAGGAGATATGCCCAAAGACCCAAGAAGACATGGATTATATGTCTAAAGTTCCATATGCATCAGCAGTTGGAAGCTTAATGTATGCAATGGTCTGCACAAGGCCTGATATTGCACATGCAGTGGGAGTTGTAAGCAGGTACATGAATAATCCAGGAAAAGAAAATTGGATGGCAGTAAAATGGATTCTCATATATTTGAGAGGTACCACAAATAAAGCATTATGCTTTGGTGGTTCAAACATTGCTCTACAGGGATATGTTGATGCAGATATGGCAGGTGACAGAGATAACAGGAGGAGCACTACAGGATATGTATTTACCGTAGGTGGAACAACTGTCAGTTGGGTTTCAAAAATCCAAAGTGTTGTTGCACTTTCAACAACAGAAGCAGAGTATGTTGCTGCTACAGAGGCTAGTAAAGAAATGATTTGGTTACAAAGGTTTATGGATGAATTGGGTAAGAAGCATGATATGGGCACACTATACAGTGATAGCCAAAGTGCTATTCATATTGCTAAGAACTCAGCATTTCATTCCAGGACTAAACACATACATCTCAAGTACCATTTCATACTGTCAGTATTGGAAGATGGAGAGTTGAAGCTGGAAAAGATACACACTAGCCAGAATCCTGCAGATATGCTAACAAAAGTTGTAACCAGGGAGAAACTGAGAACATGCTCAATTTCAATTGGTCTTCAAGGATGACGATGAAGATGAGGAACAGCCATGTCCAAAGAGGAGTCATTGTCCAGCAAATGAAGCAGCGATGGAGTTGCTACAATCAGTCTCCAAGTGGGAGATTGTTGGGTGTGGAGCCTGATTATCTTGTTTACTTCGCATCACAAAGATTGGACCCCCTATTTAAAAGGGCTGGCAACACACAAATTTAACACATCAAACGCAGTGCGCTGAGCCCCCCCGGGCGGGGTTCGGTGCGCGCCTGGGTTAAAAACAGATGTAAAATTGCCTTGTAAAAGTATAGTAATTTATAGTCAATCTGGGCCGTTCATTAGGCAAATGATCTGACGGTAGAAGTTATGTTTAGATTAGGATTTTTTTCCCTAGAAGGCAACCCCTTGTATATATGAGGGCATTGTATTGCGGCTATGCATTATGAGTGTATTCTCAGAGCGAGAAACAGAGAGGGAGACTGTGAGAGAGAACAGAGGATATTACAGCGAATCTGCTGTAGGTTTTGTCTCTTCATTTTGTTGGATAATTTAAAGGAAGGACTGGTTGTTCGGGGTGGACGTAGCCCAAACTGGGTGAACCACGTATATCTGTGTCTCTCTGGTTTTATGTGTTTTGTGTGCTTGTATTTTCCGCATATTTTATGTGTTTCATTGCTCTGTAATATTTAATTTTCTAACAAAATGACTCGCATCCTTCATTATTTCCTGGGATTGGAGATTTGGCAGCGCAGTGGAGGACTGTTTGTTTCTCAGGGCAAGTATGCCCGGGAGATTCTGGAGAGGTTCAACATGCAAGGCCGCAAGCCTGTTGACACTCCTCTTCCTGGTGGTTGGAGGAAGGAGGATGCTACTTCAGCGGAGGTAGTGGATGCCACTGTCTATCGACAGTTGGTGGGGTCGCTTATGTATCTCGTCAATACACGACCCGATATATGCTATGCAGTTAACCAGCTTTTGCAAGCTATGGTTAAGCCTACCAAGCTCTTTTGGAAGGCAGGCAAGCATGTATTGCGCTATATCAGAGGCACATTGGGATATGGTCTATGGTACAGACAGGAGGATGGAGCGAAGCTTTCTGGCTTCACTGATGCAGATTGGGCAGGGAGTCCAACGGATCGGAAGAGCACATCTGGAGGAGTTTTCAGCATTGGGTCGACAGCAGTTTCCTGGTACAGCAGGAAGCAGAGATCCGTGGCACTCAGTTCAGCAGAGGCCGAGTACATGGCAACAAGCTTGGCTGCATGTGAGGCTATTTGGATGAGGAAGATCCTCGCAGGTTTGTTCAGGTTGCATTTGGAGCCTACAGTGATCTACTGTGATAACCAGAGCTGCATCAAGCTCTCGGCTAATCCAGTTTTTCATGATAGGTCCAAACATATCGACATCAGGTACCATCATATCAGAGATTGTGTTCAGCGGAGAATCATGATGCTTTCATATGTTCCCACGGAGGATCAGGATGCCGACATCCTGACGAAGGCGCTCACCAGGAGCAAGTTCGAATTCCACAGAGGCAGGATAGGGGTTGCAGATAATCCATATCTTGCCGAGAGGGAGTGTTGAGAATGCAGCAAGATGATGGAGCTTAGTGAAATGAAGTCGCCTTCACTAAGTGGGCCCGCAGGCAAATTCTGGCACAAAATCTATTTTTAGACTATGTCTATTTTTAGACATATGGAGCATGGTTCGGGGATTCCAGTTTGAGATTCTTGAAGTATGTGACATGTTGGTAAAAATAGATGGGACTCATATTTTTAGGTCGAAAGAGGTCGAAGGCTATTTTTAGACTGCCTCTCCTTAAAATAGGGAAGTCAAATATTATTTACCCTTAATAATATTTGGACTCTAAACAACAGTTTACTCTCTTGGAGCACTTCAGTTCGAGCTACAGAAGTGGCTCATGCATCTGACAGAGGAATCACATGATTCCCAAGGGTTTGATGGCATCATGCATGGTTGACTTCAGTTAGGACTTCAGTGGCAGAAGTTTGGTGGAGTTAATGAGACAGCTAGTGGAGTTGTGTTTTGTTTATTTTAGTTGAACTAGTTGAGATTAGTTTAACTAGATAATCAATTAGTTATGAGTGGAGTGAATTAAATATTATTTAATTCATTAATTAGTAACTCATTATTCAACTCAGGAACACATCAGTTCACTACAGTGCATGATCAGTTCAGTGGAGACCAGTGAAAGAGGTAGATGAAAGGGTGGAGTTAGCTATTAGTGGCGACATCAGTTGTGCATGAGATTTGCACCACACTTGGAGGAATTTCCCATGATGATTGCGCTGTCAAGCCAAGGAGATTCGAACCTTGGATCTCTATATAGACAAGCCTGGATTGCGCAATAGAGGCAAGGCAATTGGCAGTGAGTTTTGAACCAGTAACCTGTTCAAAACTGAGCTAGTTTGTGTGTAACTTTATGAGACAGTACTGAGTACTTGTGAGGAGTATTGTACTGAGTTTGTTACATGATTTCTCCATTATAATATACACAATAGCTGTGGGGTTTTCAGCTATAAGCTTTCCCCATACATACCGTGTTAATGTGTATGATGATTTGATGTGTTATCGCTTGATTTTATTTCCGCATGTTTGATGATCTGAGTGGAAGAGATTATGTGTTGCATATAAATTCGAATTGTATGTGATCAGGATAGTCTCGGTGGATAATTATTTATTATTCAGCAAATTTCTACAAACATGTCTGTTTGCACAAGCGGTTATTGGTTTTCAAAAACCATTGGTGATTTTGTTGTTGATACGTACAGGTGAAATGGTGGACCCAAAATGCACCATTTGCTTTTTAAACTTCCCTTTTTATTTTTGGGTTTTATATTATATATTTTATATATAATATTAAAACAAGTCTTTTGTAATTGTAATTAATGCCAGAATTTTCAAGAATCAGTTTTAAAACTGATCATAACAGTTTGTTAGAGGAAACAACAGAGATAAAAGCAGAACAAGGGAGAGGGGAAAGGGTTCCGGTTTTTCAGATCTCTAGGAAGTAATCTTTGTACTGAGATTTCAAGTGATTTATGAAGGAAAAGCAAGATCCTAGTATTTGTTGATCTTGACATGTCTTCTAGTTTTCATAATGTATTTTCAGTGCTTGAATAAAATGAAGTAAAGAAGCAGCAGGTCTCTTTTTGCATGTGTAAATAAGAGTTAAAACCCTTAATAGGCGCTCCTTCATTTTAGCTATTCTTCTCTTTTAATTCTTCTAAAGTCTGAGATAATAGATTCTGTATAGCAGCATATTGTTTTGGGCTTTTTCCTTTCATTCCTCTTCTGAAAATTTCATTCTATATCAACAAATAATATCATTGTGGATTGTTTATAGCATTTGATTTTTAAAATGCAATGATTGAACTCTGGAGGTGATTGAACATGGATCCATATCTCTGTGACATAGTTATTTGAATGTCTTGAGCACGGATTCCTTTACACAGCAAGGAATTGTTTCTCAAGGTACAACAGATATGACAAGGATGTGTCCTTTCATATTCTAGACTACACCAAGCCCATCATATTTCAGAGTGCCGGATTCATGTATGACAGTTCACCTGCAGCTGTTCCAGATCCTGTTCCACTTCCACAACAGATTGTAAAATGCCAACACTGTGATCGAGTTGGCCACATGAAAGATCACTGTTTTGATCTTCATCCATGCAAGCACTGTGGTCGGCACACCCATTCTTCAGATAGATGCTTCAAACACAAGCCTCCTGCAAGAACCAAGATTCATCTTGGATGGATCGCTTCTTGGCAATGGGCATCAACAGCCAAGAAGATGTTTATGACACATGTTAGAACTTGTTCACAGATATTGAACAAACTTGCAGTTGAGTTTTCGCCATCATCTCACCTTGTCCCTGACAGGGGGGAAAATGGTGGTCATGTACAAGCTTCGACGACAGATCAAGCAAGCCTAAGCCATAATCTCTCACTCCATGTTCAGAGTTGTAGCCAGAGACACAGCAGTTCAAGCAAGCCTGAGCCACAATTCGTCATTCCAGATTCAGAGATGTAGCCAGAGACACGGATGCCTATGAGCATGCCTTCGGTTGGTGGACAACCTTAAACCATCATCTTTGGTTGGTGGATAACCTAAAACCATCACAGGTAGTAGACCTCCCTTCTTTTAGGTCGAAGGTCTCCCTTTCATATATGAGGAACACTTCCTCTAGCAGAAGCCTTTAGCTTAGCAGCCTTCAGCTTCTTGCCATCTTTGGTTGAGTTCCAAGAAATGCTTCAAAGCATTCTAGAGTTGTTGGTAATCCTAAAACCATCATAGGTAGTAGACCTCCCTTATTTTAGGTTGAAGGTATCCCTTTTTTATGAGGGACAATTCCTCTAGCAGAAGCTTTCAGCTTCTTGCCAGTTTTGGAAGAGTTCCGGGAACTGCAACAAGTTTTGTGTTCCAGTGTTTGTGGTCATCCTAAAACCACCTCTTTTTCCAACATTTCAGAGAGTTGATTCAGCCCAAGTGCTGCCATGTATACTTTGCAGATTTGTATTGCAACTCTTTTCTTGGACTCACACATACCCCTTCGGATTAAGGGGGGGATGTTGGAACACCTAATCCTACATGGGTAGGTGTGGAATGCGAAAAGTCACAATGGAGTCCAAGTGACCTTGGAATATGAAACCAAGAGTCACACCATTGTACTATAAATGTACATCTTTGTATAATGGAAAATAAGAAAGCCTCACGCTTATCTTTCATTGTGTGTTGAGTCTCTTGTGTGTGTGTGTTTATCTTCCTCATACACTATGTGTGTGTTCAACATGGTGTTTAACATGTTCGTTCTTTCTGCAACTTTGTTTTGCTGAGGTGTGTATGGAGTAGTATTATACTATCCTATACCACACTTCTTACAAAACTCTTCAAATTCCTTCTTGCAGAACTCCCCACTATTATCTGTCCTCAGCACCTTTATCTTCTTCTCTCTCTGGTTTTCCACTAGAGCCTTAAATTATTTAAATCTGTCAAAGACTTTAGATTTCTTCCTCAAGAAATATATCCATGTATTCCTTGAGAAGTCATCTATGAATGAAACATAGTACACAGACTTACCCAGTGAAGGAACTGACACAGTTCCAAACACATCACTATGCACAAGCTCTAATATCTTGTTTGCCCTCTTAGCACCAGAAGGAAAACTCACCCGATTCTGCTTCCCATGTACACATTTTTCACATAAATCGAAATCCAGAAAGCTATTAGACATACCTTCTACCATACCATTTCCATGCAGTATCTAAAGGTCCTTCTCTCCAATATGTCCAAGCCTTTGATGCCATAGCATGGTCTTTTCTCCAGAGCCTGCTAGGCTTTTCGCTCCACTTTCGAGAACCAGAGAACTATTGCACCCATCAATAATAGTGCTACCCTAAAGCTTGTACAGAGTTCCAATCTGATCTCCTGGCATTAATAACAGTGCTCCCTGAACCATCTTACAGGTGTCTTTCTCAAACATTTTTTTACACCTGCATCTTCCATCTTGCTTACAGAAATCATATTTATGGCTAGTGCAGGAATGTGCAGAACACCAAGAAGTGTTCTAATCCTTCCACCTTGCAGCTTTAGCTTGAATTTTCTACGTCCGATGATTCTGGGCTTCCTATCATCACCTAAGAATACATCACCACCATCATATTTATCATACTCGTAGAACCACTCCCTATGGGGAGTGAAATGAAAGGATGCACCCGAGTCAATCAACCATGACTCATGATCTACATGTGTATTTGAAGAAGAAGCCAAATACACATCCCCACCTTCATCCGAGGTGGTTTTTGCCTCTGCAGAAGGAGCATCATCAGATCCCTTTCCTTTCTCGGGAGCTTTAGATCTACAGTCCTTTTTGTAGTGCCCTTCCTTTCCGCATTTCTAGCACACCTTTACAAACTTTCCAGGAGATTTAGATCTCCCTCTAGATTTAGATCTCCCACTCGAAACCTTATTCTTGTTTCTATTCTGGGACCTTCCTCGTACGGATAAGGCATCTCCATTTTGACCCTCCATATTTCTCCGTCTCATTTCCTCCGACAGCAAGGCTGAGACAATGTCATCAAAATTCAAGGTAGTTGTGTTGCTACCTATTGCAATAACCAGACTGTCCCACGAGTCTGGTAGAGAACACAACAAACTGATGCACTTATCTTCATATGAGATTTTAATATCAACAGATGACAGCTGACTTACCACAGTATTGAGGGCATTCAAATGCTCTATCACTAAGTCT
The DNA here is from genome assembly GCA_034641835.2 of Pinus albicaulis. Taxonomy (NCBI): domain Eukaryota; kingdom Viridiplantae; phylum Streptophyta; class Pinopsida; order Pinales; family Pinaceae; genus Pinus; species Pinus albicaulis. Next base: position 56,417 of record MU968363.1, on the reverse strand, counting down.
CCATCCATCATCCTTAGGTTATACATCTTTTTCCGCAGGAACAATTTATTCACCGGAGACTTAGATTGGTACAAAGTCCCTATCTTGTCCCACAAGGTCTTCACCGTAGCTTCCCTAGATACATTCAAAAATACTCAATCTGAGACACACGGCCAAGTATTGTGCTCTTTGCCTTCCTATTTAGCTTCTTCTAGTCTTCATCTGACATTGCCGTTGGTTTAGTACCCAGATCTACCACGATCCACCGGTCCTTATCCACCAGCAGATCCTCCATCTTGAGCTTCCACAACTCAAAACTCTGACCATTAAATTTCTCGATCTCTATCTTCCCGCCACTCGCCATCTTCTTTCACCGCAATAATCAATCCCGCAGATCTCCCACTGAACAGGGTCTACCTCAGGCCCGAGGAAAAAACCCCTCAGCAGCAAAGGTGTCCCCTTGAAGCCGAAACTGCTCTGATACCAAATGTAGGTTTTAACCCTGTACAGAAACTATCTATAAACGAATCTTTAAAACAGAAAATAAACAATAGTGAGAGCATAAAGCATAAAATAGATAAACACATAGATTTTCCCCTGGATCTCAAATCGGGACGACCAGTTTTATTTTTCATTATATTCCTTTTAGTGTTACAACACATATATATACATGCCAAAGCATTCATAAACCCCAATCCATTAACCCTGGATTAGAACATAACTGTAGTTCCCTTGACCAGATCTAAAAAATACTAGGGGCCGAAAACCATAATGCCCCAAAACCATGTGCAAATCCATGCACAAAACCATAGGCGGGTCCCCTCATCGAAAAATAAGGAAAAAAAAATCTTGGGGTGTTGTTCCCGACGCAACGTACAAGGGGCGCTATCACCCCCCTTGTGTCCCCCCCTATGCGTACGACTAATCGTGGAAAGGATATAACACATACCCAACACTTTGCAATTTCAAATGGCTAAGGGAACTATCCCTTTGTTGCGGTTATTTGTGGCCATAATTTATTTGTATGACATTTATAAGAATTGTAAGCTAACATTTATGTGTTTATTTCTTGGTATGGAGATTCTCACAATCAATGTTCCCAGGATGGAAAAATTGTAATTAATATAAAGTTTTCATTAGCATGTCACAAAGATAATTCACTGTTATAGATAAAGAATGTTTTGGGTTTACCTGGAATCTTTATTAGTTTAAAAAAAATATGGTTGTGTGTGCTTATCGATTCTTAAATTCACATGTAGAGGCTCTATTTGATTCAAATCCATGTTTTACTATTAAGTTTCACATAAATAACACTTCGATAAATATGTCTAATAAAAAATTATAAACATACATAACTGGTTGTGTAGGTGTTATTGCATGCAATATTTCTTTCAAATCAACTCTCCTTAGTTCAACATTTCAGTCTAAGGTCTTAAAAAAACATCGATTTACCAATGTCGTGGGGGGGAACTCAATTTGTGATCGAAGTAATGTGAAATATGTGAAAAATGAGAGATCTAAGGTTCAAATACCCCTTGTTGTGACCCAATTTATGGAGAAGAGGACAATACATAGACCCCTAGAGGTTTACTAGAAGTTATGTATCATATGGGTTGTTGGGTTCCTTTGGGATATAAAAAAAACATCGATTCACAAGTTTTAAACCAGCGTTGTCTTTTAATTTGATAGTGCTTGTCATAATGATATATTAATTCCATAGCGCTTGGTATCCAATTATTATCACCATTTTGGTGATTGACAAAAAATAATATAATTTTTTCAAAAAATTGAATTTTTGGTCTTAAAAGTGCCTAATTTGTTCTCGGGTCTTTATGCAGGGTATTAGTATTTTTTGTTAAAAAATATTGCATGCAAATTGAGCACCATCCAAGACAACATAGGTTTTGAACCAAGCACCAAATCCCAATAAAAAAGACCAACATACAAAGCATATGGTTATAGCATCATTTCTCACCTTCATATGATTCATGATTGCTTTTATGGCTTTGGGCACCCATTCCTACAGACTTGGACAAATTCACTAAAAAACAGTGTAAAAATCCCCATACGCGGTTATGCCCAGACTTTTCCATGTGTATACGCGAGTCCATACATACTTTTCCGTGTATGCCATTAAAATCATTAAAAAATATATAAAAATTCCCTATTTTCGGGCTGGGTTGATGGTTACTCTGGCAGTTCAACCACCCCAGCACGTGGCCAACTATTTCCAACTGATGAAACTACTTTGAGGGAGTATAAAATCACCTCATGTGTATGGCCTAAGGGAGAGAGAGAAATTATTGATATTATACTCTGTTGGTATTCCCTATCCAAATCTGAATTCCCATGCCTCCTGCACTTCCCAGTTCATTATAGGAAACCCTTGTTTCCTTGAGATGATCATCCCTTTGAATGTCATCTCGTATGCACCAGTTCGGAAGGAATCTTAGCGAGGCAAGGGTGGGACGAATCCAGACGACGGTCTGCTCGAAGATCGTGGAAGGATTCAGGTGATCTCTCCACTCATATTTCTGTACATGCTATTTATAATACAGAAGTACCATCTTGTTCCCAAGATATACGTGTTATTGTCTGCTTTCATATATGAGAATATTGTTATTTAAGCATTCATTAGGGTTTATCGGATGTTTTATATGGTTTTCACTAACATTTAGAGTAGATATATGTTGTACAACCGAGTTCTTCGTGCTTGTTTCTTCTTGTCTTTCGGGTTAAGAAGGAAGAAGGGTTGCGAGGGGTTTGGACCTGTAGGGATCTACTTCAGCCGTGGGACTCAGTGATACCTCGATCTGCTCTATTTAGTTTTTCATGAACATGTATGGTTGTGTGAGTCCTTCTTAAGTAGCATGCCCCTGCTCTGTGGAGGTTGTAACCCAACGAACCTCTAGGGTGATTTTCCTCGAAATAGAACTGGCGACTCCGTTGGGGATCACATTCTTGTGACTCCCCTGTTGGGTGGTTTCAGCTGTTTGATAGGTTGCCGACAGTTTTTAACTTTCATTTGCAGTCCAGTTTACTTTTTCTCAGTCAGTCTGAAGTCCTGGTTTCTCATCCAGGCTTGTCCTTTTTGTTTTTTCATTATTTACCTTTGTATACGCACTTTTTTCTGCACACAGTCGCGTATACACGCAAGTTTGTCTAAAGGGAGTCGCGTATACGCGAGTTTCCTTTAGCACAGTCGCGTATGCACGCTTGTTGCTAAACTGTGAAGTAGCGTATACCTAGGCATATTTTGAATTTTTGGATTTTATGACTTTTTAGTCCTTTCTGGCTGTGGAGACCTGTCCCTACAGTGTCTTTGTGTCCTCTGGATTGTGAAGGAAGTGGTTTTTGGTATTTTCTCTCTTTCGTTTGATTGAGAACTAGTCTTCTTGGCGAAGTGTTGTTTCTGCTGCTGGCACTTCTGGTTTGAGTACCAAGATAGCTTTCTGGGCATTCTTGGCTGTTCTGCTTCATCAGAACAGAGAGCTCCTACTCATTCACTCTTTCCTATCTTTGTGTTTTGCTTGGCACTACGATTTTTGCCTATTTTTTGATCGGTTTTCTTGAGTTTAGTAGGCTAGGTCTTGTTGCAACTTTCGAAGAGTATTTTTTGGTTCTTTGGAGTTTTTGTTTGCGGCAAGTTTGCACTATTATTTTAGGCTGAGTGGCTGAGTTTTCTTGTCTTCTTTTTCTCTTATTGATCTTGCTACTAGTTAGCTTTATAAGGTTTGGAGCATTATTGAAGTTTTTTGCTTGAAATTCAGTAGTATTTGGCTTGAAATTTTATAGTTTTACTTGGTCTTTTCGAACTCTTTTATAAAACTAAAAAGCTCAAAAAACATTTGCTTTGCTTTTTGTTTTTGCACTTCAAAGGCTCAAAAAACATTTTGTCTTGTTATTTGCTTTTGTTGTTGCATTTTGTTTTCATTTGTTTGTATCTTTTGAAGCTTTTGTGAAGTTTCTTGCTTTTGGTTTTTGGCTTGATAATTGGAAGGGAGTGGTCATTCATTTCTTCTTCTTGTTTTTAAGCGTCTTTGGTGTCTTCATATTAAGAGTTGTTGATTTCGGGAACTAGCTTTTTGGACAACCAAGAAGAGTTAAAACTGAAGGACTTTTGGGGAATTTCACTCTGCTTTAAGAGACTTTTGCATCTTAGGATTTGCATGCTTGTAGTGATTTGCATTAGGTGAATTTAAACATTTAGTCAATTTCATAGTTTTTGTGAGTGTGAGCTTGTTATTTGAAAAGAAAAATACAATTTTTAATCTCGTAGAACCTGTATAGAGATTGCTTTTCATCGAAAGACAATAACTGCATTTGCATGTAGTTAGGTTTTTATTAATTTCTTTCTGCGTCAAAACACCATAAGTTTCATCTCCATATCCTTTTGACTTAACATAACAGCCCATTAAAATAAGCGATATAATTTAAAATCAACTAGCAAGTTTTCTAAGTGTCATACACCAAATAGCTAGGTTGTAGGGCCTTGGAATACGTGAGTGGAGAGTTAACTCTCCAAGGCCGCTCAAACAAAACATAGAAGTTGATTAATTGAGCGAAATCCAACTCCGTTAGGTGGACCGGGAAAGCTCTCCTCCAGAGAGTCAAGCGCGAGGGGAAGTGAAGGCTGAGAAGAGGGATACCCCCTCTTCGATTAGCTGAATCTGACCTCAAGACCGTTCCGCCCGGCTTCTGACATGGATTGGTGCCCATAGTTGCCACTCTTAGGTTCCACACAGGTGACTGCGGGGGGGGGAATACCCGTGGTACCTGAGGCAGACGTCGCATCACTTTCAGCAGTACTTCTGGGGGGTGCCCTTGCGAAGCTTGGGTGCTTGAGCCGGCAAAGGCTGTCGTTTGGAGGTCGGCGTAACTGTTTCTGATACCTTCGCTAGTTGTTCTGGGCCCTAATCATCCCAGACTGCTTTCGGGAGGTCCTATATTTCGCTTTCCTGTATTTTGGTGTCCGGTCCTCATCACCCGGAGCGGAAATACTTGGAGGTTGTTTGCTTGATTGTATCTCAGGGATTTTTCTTATAGTGAGTGCTCTTTGCTCCTAGCTTGCCTAGCTTTTCACTTTTTTGAGTCTAATTTAAAATCTATAAAAGTGGTTGATTAAGCGCCTCGACGATCGAGGAGAATCCGGGAGTTATCTCCCGAGAGTCCAGAGCCTTCTTCGAGAAGGCGTAGGAGTGATTTAGCAGGTGGTTACCACCCTGTGACGTCTGACGCAGTGGAGAGAGATCCTCCACAAAGGTCTGAAGGTTTCATAGCTGATTCTGGTGTCGGTTCCGAGAGGAGCGTTCCGCTCACCTCGCGAGTTTTGTTTCCCCAGGAAGAAGAGTTTCAAATCGAGGAAATACCTGAACCTCCTTCGTCAGGTCCATCTCCTCTTCCTCCTAACTATCCGTTCGTTGTTCAGTACATTGAACCTGAGTCTGAGAGATCGGAAGATCTTCCATATCATTCTTACCTTTCGATGGCCACGACTGGGAACGCGGCTTCTGCTGTGAGTGCTACAGGCATTCAGACCCCTGCTTCTGTTGAAGGAGGGGGCACTATTGCTTTATCTTTGATTGCTTCTAGTGCTGTTGTGTTTGGCTCTGGGTTCACCCAAGCACATGCTTCTCATTCTGGTCCCTTCTGTTCAGGGATGCCCTCTAGTGGGAATCCCTCTTTTTCCTTTTCCGCTGCTGCAGCTAGGTCTACACCCATGTCTTCCATGGCTAGTGGATCAGCTTCTTTCCAGGGTTTCCCCTTTAGAACTGGGCATATTCCTAGTTCCAATCCTTCTTTAGGGTCCTTTCCATTTACTTCTGAGACCCAGAGCTTCAATCCTTGGTCTGGGGGGGGAAAGTTCGACTACTTTTACAGGATGGAACCCTGTGTTCACTACAACGGGGGCAGGGAATCATTTTTACGCAGGTCATCAAGGGAATACTTCTTTCCCTTCGTCGAGTGCTTATCAGACCTTTTCTCCTCTTTCTAATGCCTGGAACCCCTATCAGGCGCTCTCCTCTTCATTTCATACTTCAGCGGGGGGAACTGGTCTGGGTTTTGGTAACTCGGCGTTGGGAGGAGGTTCTTCTCATTTTTCTACGAGTCCTTTCTGGCAACCTAGTGCCTCATCAAATCCAGGCTATTCTTTTCAAAATGTTGGGAATCCATCCCATCAAGGATGGAATCCTCAGGCTCCACCTCGCTTACCTTTTCTGGCAACGTTAAACTTGCCAGATTTGTCGAAGTTGACTAATGATCTGATTCGTTATGGTTCGGGGTGGCCTCCGATTCCCACCAAACTTCCTTCAGACATTCCAATGTTTGAAGGTAAGAATGGAGAAGATCCGGCTGACCACATTACCACTTTCCACTTATGGTGTTCTTCGAACTCCCTGATCGATGATTCGATTAGGTTGAGATTATTTCAACGCACCTTAACTGGAAATGACGCCAAATGGTATATTGAGCTAACTGGGGGCAATTTTTCTAAATTTGGAGAACTGGCTGTTACATTTCTGAACCATTTTCAGTTGCCTGTCTGATATGAGGCTTGGACAAAACTCCTGGCTAATTTTAAGCAGGATGAGGCAACCCACATTTCTGATGACATTCAGGAATGGAGAAGAAGGAAGAGGCTTATTAAAGCCCATATTCTAGGAGAATTCCTTCTCGAATGGTTTCTGAAATCTCTGCAGTCAGACATTTCAAAAGATGTATCCCTATCTGGGATATTTTCTGAGGAGCAGGCCATTTTTAGGGCCCAGCAGCTGGAACTGATCTATTCTCAGTCTGGGGTCCTTTATAAATATTTGCCCAATGCTCCTCGCTCCAAATTATATTTGTCAAAAACTAAGCCCGGTCCTCATGGCGACGGACTGGTCGGATCAATCAATAGTGGTGCAGCCAGCCTGCTTTCTCAATTACAGCAGTTGTCTTTACAATCTGCTCCTTCTAGCCAGGCTGTGCCTACTGAGTCATCACCTTCCCAGTCTTTGTCCATAAATGCTGTCCAAACTTCTGATCCCAAAGGAAATCAACAATCCGATGGGAAGAAGAAGAGACGAAATAACAAGAAGAAGGGCAAGAATGGGAAGGGTAATGCAAATAAAACCAACGAGCGTGTTGGTGAGGGTCAAAAGGAGAAAAAGAAGGTAAAGTTTCCATGCAAGCTTTGTACTGGAGACCATCTCACACACCTTTTTCCTAAAATTCAGGATGCTCAGCGCTTGTTAGCCCAGCAGGGTTCTTCTAGTTCCCAGGCTGTGTTAACTAACCCTTTTCCCCAAGGGCAACAATTAGTTGTTGGCGCGAACCAAAATCCTGGGGCTTCCTCTGGGGGCACCCAGGAAGGGGAAATCCCATCGAACATTTTCATGATGAGTGCTCACGTGGACGTTGCTACACGATCCCGTGATTATGGCAGAGAAGAGTCTTCGAAAGCTAAGGATATTCCTGATGCTACTGAGCCGCTTCACATTACGAAGCCTACTGTTGAGTCTATGCCTCGGATGCCCAAAGCATTTTCTAAGCGATCAACGATTAATCCAAATGCTAGGGCTACCCAGAACTACTCAATTATGGAAGATCTGGCGCAGAGTCCTTGTGCTATGTCAGCTTTAGAGGTACTCCAGTCTTGTCCGGCTCAGCGCAGTGCTTTGCTCACTGCCATTGGGGCTATTGATCCAAAAAATTCTCTTCTAATTACGTTTGATATGACTAATTTTAAAAAGAGACTCCCCCATCACATGGCTTTTCACATTAAATCGTCGTACCGGAAGTGCAATATCTTTCGAACGGTGGTGGATGAGGGTGCTTCCACATGCGTGATGTCTCTCACATGTTGGAAAACAATTGGATCTCCCAAAGTTGTTCCATCTAGCACTATCCTGACTGCGTTCGATGGTCATTCTCACAGACCCCATGGTATTGTCCCAGGTTTGCCCATCTGTGTTGGGGGAAAAACTGTCAACATAGAGGTTGAGGTAGTGGATGCAAGCTTGGACTACAACCTTCTGTTGGGGAGGAATTGGATTTATGAGATGGATGCCATTGCATCCTCATTATTTCGAATTATATGTTTCCCCCACGAAGGGAGGATTGTTACAGTGGATCAACTGGACTGTCCTCCTGTAGACCCGAATGCGTCTTCTGACTCATCTGTTCCTAAGTTGGATAATACTAAGGTGCCTATCGAGAATTTAGGAGTTGGAATGTATTCTTCTCTGATGGGTACTTTTGATATTCCTCCTCCTACGGTTCACATTAATGCTATTTCATCCTCCAAGGCTCCTCTTCGAAGAGAGTTCTTTAGAACTCATTATTTTTTGGACCCTTGGACCTTACCTTCCCCTACAACAGAGATTGCTTATCAGTCTATTGTTGACTCTGCAGAATCCATCCCAGCTCCTCTTTCACCGGAAGAGTTGGATGGAGATGTGGCTCCGGCTTGGACACTTAGTTCTTCTTCGGCCCAGGATTGCCTTGATACCACTCTTCCATCTGAAGAGGCCATCCTGGAAGCCATGACCGGTATAGATAGACCGTGGGATGATTTGCATCATTGGTCTTACTTTTTACCTGACTTGAACGAAGTTGAAACAAGTTTTCCAAGTCCTCAGTCTCCTGGACCTGTTCACCCAGTCTTGAATCCTTTAGCACCAACACAGGTTTATGCTGAAGGGAACATGGCTGCGATTTCTCCTACTATCCCGGTGAACATTTCCAGGGATCCCAATATTATCGAGAATGTCTTCATTATAGCTAAATGTTCCCGTGAGGAGGTTCAAACTTACACCGAGCTCTTTAAAGAGTATAGGGATGTATTCACTTGGTCTTATGAGGAAATGCCTGGCATAGATCCATCTATTGTCCAGCATGAGATCAAGACGTATGAAAATCCTAAGCCGGTAAGGCAGAAACTTCGTCCGGTCAATCCTAGGAAGGCAGCAGCTATCAAAGCTGAGGTTGAAAAGCTACTTAAGGCGGGATTCATTTTCCCTGTTCCTCTGACTGAATGGGTTTCAAACCCCGTTCCCGTAGATAAAAAGAAAGGAACGATTCGAGTGTGCATCGATTTCAGGGACCTAAATAAAGCATGTCCTAAAGATAATTACCCCACACCATTTATCGATCAGATCATTGACGAGTGTGCCGGTAATGAGATTTTCTCTTTTATGGACGGTTTCTCCGGATATAATCAAATTACTATCCGTCCAGAAGATCAGCATAAGACTGCTTTTATTTGTCCCTGGGGTACATTTGCATACAAGAAGATGCCTTTTGGTCTTAAAAATGCTGGGGCTACCTTTCAGCGGGCCATTTCATATGCCTTCCATGACATCAAAAAGATTATCGAGGCATACTTAGATGATTTAGCTGCTCATTCTCGAAAGAGGATGGATCATCCTGGTCACCTCCAACAAATATTTGAAAGATGTCGTTTCTATAATATTAGATTGAATCCGAACAAGTGCGCTTTCGCGGTTACATCTGGTCGGCTATTGGGATTCATTGTGTCTAGGGAAGGGATAAGGGTAGATCCCTTCAAGGTTGAGGCAATACTTCAGTTGCCTCCCCCGTCTTCAATTCGTCAGCTTCAAAGTCTTCAAGGGAAGTCTAATTTTCTTCGGAGGTTTATCGTCAATTATGCCGAAGTTACAAAGGGATTTATGAGATTGTTGAAGAAAGGAGTTCCTTTTCTTTGGGACGACTATGCTCAACACTCATTCGATGCTTTGAAAAAATCATTGACCTCTGCTCCTTTATTGAGTCCACCTGATTATAGCAGATATTTCCTTTTGTATATGGCAGCAGCAGAATCTACCATCGGTATGGTTCTGGTTCAGGAGGATGATGCTCTTGCAGAGCATGTCATTTACTACCTTAGTTGAGGACTGGTAGGACCTGAACTCCGATACACTCCGATAGAAAATTTAGCTTTAGCAGCAGTTCATGCTGTGCAACGACTCCGACATTACATTATTCTTCGCAAAACTTATGTTTTGGCAGCTGCCAATCCATTTCAGTTTGTCCTCAGTAGGCGAGTGATTGGGGGCAAATACAATCGATGGATTGTGATTTTACAGGAATTTGATCTTGAGTTCATGTCTGCCAAATCCAAGAAATCATTAGTTTTCACGGAATTGATCTCCGAGTTGCCCTGTGGAGAAGAGATGATCTATGATGAGTCCTTTCCGGACGAACACTTGTTTCTTATCTCTCCACAGGATCCTTGGTACGGGGATATCATTGCGTATCTCCAGACTGCGAAGTTTCCCTCTACTTTTTTGAAAAATGAGCGTCGTAAACTGCGTCACTTGGCCAAGAATTATTTGATTATTGGTGATGTTTTGTACCGTCGAGGGGTTGATTCAATCCTAAGATGCTGCTTAACTCTCGAAGAAGCTAAGGCTGTGCTCAATGATTCTCACAGTGGAGCTTGTGGGGGTCATTTATCTGGGCTTGCTACAGCCCAAAAGATTTTGCGTGCTGGATACTTTTGGCCCTCGATTTTCAAAGATTGTATTGAATCGGTCAAAAGGTGTCATCCATGTCAGGTGTATACTCGAAAAATGCGCGCTCATCCAACTCCGCTTTTTCCAGTCATTACTGTTGGTCCCTTTACAAAGTGGGGTATTGATTATACTACTTGTAACCCGCCTTCGGCAAAAGGTCACAAGTACATTATTGTAGCAGTAGACTACTTTACGAAGTGGGTCGAGGCTATGCCTACTTTTGGGAACGATGGTGAGACTGCAACTCTTTTCTTCTTCAACCAAGTTATCGCTCGTTTCGGTATACCTAGAGAGATTGTCACTGACCATGGCAGTCATTTTCAGAATAGTATGATGGCTGAGTTGGCTCTCAAATTGGGTTTCCGGCAGGAGCATTCATCTCCATATTATCCTCAAGCCAATGGGCAAGTGGAAGCCGTGAATAAATCCTTGAAGACAATTCTTCAAAGGACAATTGATAAAGCTAGATCCAACTGGTATATTATGCTATATCCTGCACTTTGGGCATACAGGACGTCAGTGAAAACTGCAACTGGCTTTACTCCGTTTTAGCTAGTGCACAGGGTGGAATCCGTTTTTCCCATTGAATGCGAGATTCCTTCTCTTAAGTTAGCTGTTGAACTTCTTCCTGACACTTCTAGTCTTGAAGAACGACTTCTTCATCTGGAACATCTCGATGAGCAGCGTCGTGATGCCGCCACGATGAATGAAGCGCATAAAAACTGAGTCAAAGTCCAGTATGATAAGGCGGTCAAACCCAGGGTTTTTTCGGAAGGTGACCTTGTTTTGGTCTATACCCAAGAAAAAGATGCCCTGGGGGCAGGAAAGTTTAAGTCTATGTGGTATGGCCCCTATATCGTTAAAAAAGTCCTTAAGAAAGGAGCGTATACCTTGGTTGACTTTGAAGGGAACGAGTTGCCGGAGCCCCGAAATGGGCTCTATTTGAAGAAGTATTATGCCTAGGCTATGGCCTGGCATGTTGCTTTTGTATATAGTAGTTTTTGTTTTGTACATATCTGCTTGATTTTCGATTTTTGATGGGTTGGTGATGTTTTTGATTTGCTTTGGCAGGTTGTCTTGGATGTCATGAGTCATTTTGGTTTCGCCGATGGTGCTAGTAGACACACCCGGAACTTAGCTTCCGCGGCTTGGGTGCTTCATTATCCTTCCGGTCAGCTATTAGTATCAAGGGCGGTCTGCATTGGTCCTGCTTCCAATAATATAGCAGAATACACTGCAGTAGTTTATCTACTCTTGGAGGCAATATCTTTGGGTGTTGATTCGTTGGTAGTATTTTTGGACTCTCAGCTGGTGGTGTCGCAGTTGAATAATACTTATCGGGTTCGAGATGCATTTTTATTACGGTTGTTCTTGAGGGTACGTTTGTTACAAAGATCATTTCAATTTTTAACTTTCATTCATATTCCTCGAGCTGACAATTGGTTTGCTGACTCATTAGCTAATCAAGCATTAGATTGGCATATTAATCATTCAATACAATAAAAATTTAATCATCAAAAACATCATACATTTGATACATTTATCACATCACATCAAATATCGTTGTATATATATCATCAGAGTGTTCAAAAACTTTACAAAATTTGGATCCATAAGGTCATACAAAACTTGGGCTTATGCCTCGATCATGTTCAGTCTCAAAAAGAATATACAGTCATCTAATACATAATATCTGTCTACTCCTGAGGTCCTTGCCCAGAAGTCGTGCTCCTATAGAACGTGACTGTGGTGGCAACTCGGCAGAATAATCTAACCCAGTCTCGGGGCACTCCTACCACCCGTCTCTGGATGGCTTCTGGCAGGTCTTCCACGACAGCCATAGGTATTTGGCAGGTTAACCCCTCCAAATTCCTCTGCACAGCCGTGAGGGTCCTATCTGAATCCACTGTATCTGCTTCGCCCCTGCGGCGCTTATGGCGCAGGAAACCCTTAGGACATACTGGTCCAATATATGTATCATGATCATGTTTACATTGTCAGTCATTATGAATCCAATCAAAAACATGTTTGTTTTCATTTTTTCATACATATTTGAAAAAATCCAAAAAAATTATATAAGTCAAAATTTTTGTAAACTTACCGACTGTGCCCCATGCCGTGCCTGGTGGAAGAACTAGATCTGGATCTCCACGAAAGTCCATCCCGGCATAGGGATAGTCGTCCACTGCGATGATTTTTTCTCCCCACCAACGGAAGAACTCATCGTTCCATGTGGTCCAGGGTACTTCACTACCCCCCAATCTCTTCATCATGTCCGCCCAATGGGCAATTCTTGGGTCCCGCGGGCTACTGATGGTAGAGATAACTCTGGGTCTCAATGCTGGTATCTTCTCAAAGAAGAATGTTGTCAAAATTGTACCGTAGCCAAAGTGTTTGGTCTTTGCTTGGCGGATTGAGGTCAACTGTTGCTTCATGTTCAATAAAAGGGCTGTGCACCAATCATAAACATGAGTCAAACATTCTACTGCTATGCTCATTTGCGTCCTGGACACATGATGTAGGGAGGCAGATCCTGCCACTCTGCCGATGGTGAAAAGGAGGATTTTCATGTGCAAATCCCATAAATCTTTAATTGCAATCTGAGTTCATAAACATGAGTCAAACATTCTACTGCTATGCTCATTTGCGTCCTAGACGCCTGATGTAGGGAGGCAGATCCTGCCACTCTGCCGATGGTGAAAAGGAGGATTTTCATGTGAAATCCCGTAAATCTTTAATTGCAATCTGAGTTCCAACCTTTTTGGAACCCTCTACGCAATACACACGGACATAGTCTTCCACGGTTAGCCCTCCCAGGGGCTTCCCGTGCAAGTCTACTGGTTCTCCCCTCCGGGAGAGTCTAGTAATAAAGTATATGTCTTCCACTTCAATGCGTACTGGCATCTGATCTATAACGAAGCAATCCTGATCTGGTTCCCAGTAATTGACGAGCATTTCTAGCAACCGAGAATTGCTTTTCATATTTGGCATTTTGAAGAATTTGAACAATCCGCAATTCCGAAGGATATTTTGAGCTGCTCGATCTTGCATGACCTCTTGGTCAATTGCGCTATGCTCACGTTCTCTCCATGAGATTGTAATCCTGTCAGATTTCATTAAATAATGCATTAGCCATGCTTTTTAAGTTTCGGACCTGCGCATACGCGACTTTTTCTTTGCACAGTCGCGTGTATACGCGACTTTCCTGTTATGAACCCGCGTATGCGCAAGTCCGCATTTTTTAGCAAGGGTTTTAATGGTAAAATTCACTTAATTTTAATTTCCAAACAGACAAAATGATTTGCAAGGATGATTGAGGAGCCTACCTCAAATTTCGGTGCGTTTCGACGGTCGGTTGTTCCTGATTTGACGAAAGAAGTTTTTTGCTCCAGAGCACTTTTTTCCAAATCAACAATGTAATAATGAACCAAATATGAGGTAATTTGTCTATTTATGCCTAAAAAGTTGAAAATTTTCGAAAAAAATTCTTATGCTTAATTTTTTGATCTATCTTAAGCTGCATAACTCGAATGCTTGGAAGTGCCCAGTTTGGTATGTTTTCAGGTACATTTTGACGATTTTGAGATTTTTTCCGGTTTTTGATCCATGATTTTCGACTCGTCACGGCAGGTATATGATCTTCACTGGCATATAGGTTAGGGAAATCATTTTCCGCTGCATCTTGCATACTAGCCTCCATACTGATCACTTGCCTTAGGGTCGATCCCATCAGGTCATGAGTATTACACCCATTTCACTCGCCGATTATTTAATCATGACTTGGTGGTAGAGCCTTCCTTTACATGGGCTTCCTAGTTAGTTCCTCGCTATCACTTGTTGCCCATGCTGCGTTTTATATAGGCTCGGGAGTCCTCTTTAGTCCCGCATGAATTATGTGTTGAAGCTTCATTCTTCTTCTTCCTCACTATCATTTTTCTGGCTTTTACCCTAGAGGCTCCCTGGTGTCGTTAAGTTGTATTACTGCATTGCATATTGGCTACTTGTTTATCCTAGCCTTTAGCCCGCTTCATTTGTACTCAATGTTTAAGCCAACTTTTGACCTTGACTATCTGCACAAGTTAACCATTGCATGCACTTAGCTATCACGACTTGACACCCTTTACCCATGGATGGAACACTCCTTTGAGTATCGTTTACCAGTTTCCACCACCTTGCATTGAGCATAGGATTGTTCCAATCCCAGGAACTAGTGCATCTGATTTTTGATACTCGTTCTATCCATTGTACCATAGCATTCTTTTATTCTTTTTCAAGCTTATTATGAAAAAGAAAAAAAAATCAAATATAACAAAAAGAGTGGGAACAGGATGTATCTTCGTTGTTTTGATGGCAGTACAAAAGTCAGTTTGTCGCCCTTGAGCAAAGCACATACTTATATATATTTCCTTCATTTGGGATGGTTTTAGTTTTGACCTAGGTTCAGCCTTTACCTTGTTTCACTTGTCAGTCCTCCCCCGGTTGGTTATCTCTTCCAATCATATGGAGAGTTTGTTCTGCCTCCTGCATAACAAGACTAATAAAGGTCACTTTTTGACTGCCATGGTCATCATGAGTCGTGCTTTGTTCGCGGAAGTCTAAACCGTGTTTCCAAGCATTCATGTGTCTCTTTAATCATTATTCGGGCCTGGCTTCTCCTCGGTCTTATTAGTATTTTGTTCTATCACATCGTATGTTTGATCTTCTGCCAAAGCCGGTTTGAGAAGGCCCCACGTACTCTCTTGTCAAGTGCGGGTTTGTCTCTTATCGACTACGACACATTGCTCTGAGAGCAAACCTAGAGCTGCACCCTGGGCCTATTTCCATCATTGATAGGTGACCTTGTGCTCAGCATTTGATCATCATCATGGGTCTTTTATTGAGTGGTTTCCCCTGTGTTGGACGTCAGCACACATTATCACACTTGGGATTCGTGCAGTACCTTGATTTCCATTTGACCCTATTGGTAGATTTCTCGCCTCTGTATCAGCTTTCATTATTGGTTAGTTCAGAGGGTTTCTTCCGTGCGCTAGCTTCATCTTGTGCATGTCGGAAACGTACTTCGGTTTTGGTTCCATCACTCCACTTCGTCTGATTCCTTCCAAATCTTGGCCTACGGGTTACACTCGCGCTGGACTGATGTGGGATGCCTTAATGCCTTCCTTCCAGCAGATCTTTTCCCATCGACTTCGACTCATTGCTAAGGTCAATAAGGCTGCGCCCACTCTACCTTCACCATTGCTCTCCGGGATCTTGGGGAATAAGGTTCAGAGTCCTTTTTCGCACCTTAGGCTCACTACTGCGCACTTTGCTATCGCATGGGGATTCATCATTGCCTCCCGATTGGCAGATTCTTCAAGTGTTCGACTTCAACTCATTCATTCGCACTCGTCGATTGTACTGGGGCACTTTGACGCTCATTTTCATTGGGTTTCTCGCATGGGTTAACGGTATACATCATTGACCGGTAATCCAACGATTTCTCACATGGTCGACTTCAGCTCATTTATTCCCATTGTGTAGAATTGTGCCATAGTGATCGGTGAAGACCTCGGGTTGCATAAGCATTTCTCGGTTCACTTTTGACAGTCCATTTCAGTTTCTGCCAGTGATGCCATCCACCTTTATATGTTGCAGTTCAGTACAACAGCATCCTATATGTTGGCTCCCGAGTTGCGTGATTGTACCGGTTATTCCACCTCTTATGATTCAGTACTTGGAGATTCATTTACTTATATGATCAGACATCCAGTTGCACCATTCTTGATTAGCTTTCTATATGTGATACTTGGACATTGATTCAGACTTGTATTTTCGGGCCATGCTCAGATGATTCATTGTGTACTTTCAGTTCAGTTATACTTGTATACATGTTGGATCCATTCAGTACTTTCCATATGACGTATTTTGACTGAGCATGGGTATGCTCGCCTCAGCATGAGTTGACTCTCTGTTTTCTTTCATTGGTTTTTGGCAGGCTGAAATCTGGTGAAGTCCTCTCTTGTCCTTGCAAAGTTCTTTCTATGTGCATAATACATTTCGGCCATCGTGTACCCCTTCTGACCTCATATATTAGGGGGCATCTGTTATAGAATCATTTCTCACCTTCATATGATTCATGATTGCTTTTATGGCTTTGGGCACCCATTCCTACAGACTTGGACAAATTCACTAAAAAACAGTGTAAAAATCCCCATACGCGGTTATGCCCAGACTTTTCCGTGTGTATATGCGAGTCCATACATACTTTTCCGCGTATGCCATTAAAATCATTAAAAAATATATAAAAATTCCCTATTTTCGGGTTAGGTTGATGGTTACTCTGGTAGTTCAACCACCCCAGCACGTGGCCAACTGTTTCCAACTGATGAAACTACTTTGAGGGAGTATAAAAGCACCTCATGTGTATGGCCTAAGGGAGAGAGAGAAATTATTGATATTATACTCTGTTGGTATTCCCTATCCAAGTCTGAATTCCCGTGCCTCCTGCACTTCCCAGTTCATTATAGGAAACCCTTGTTTCCTCGAGATGATCATCCCTTTGAATGTCATCTCGTATGCACCAGTTCGGAAGGAATCCTAGCGAGGCAAGGGTGGGACGAATCCAGACGACGGTCTGCTCGAAGATCATGGAAGGATTCAGGTGATCTCTCCACTCGTATTTCTGTACATGCTATTTATAATACAGAAGTACCATCTTGTTCCCGAGATATACGTGTTAGTGTCTACTTTCATATGTGAGAATATTGTTATTTAAGCATTCATTAGGGTTTATCTGATGTTTTATATGGTTTTCACTAACATTTAGAGTAGATATATGCTGTACAACCAGTTCTTCGTGCTTGTTTCTTCTTGTCTTTCAGGTTAAGAAGGAAGAAGGGTTACTGAGGGTTTGGACCCTGCGGGATCTACTTCAACCATAGGACCTACGGGTAACTTCCTTGATCTGCTCTATTTAGTTTTTCATGAACATGTATGGTTGTGTGAGTCCTTCTTAAGTAGCATGCCCCTGCTCTGTGGAGGTTGTAACCCAACGAACCTCTAGGGTGATTTTCCCCAAAACAGCAGGGTATTAGTATTTTTTGTTAAAAAATATTGCATGCAAATTGAGCACCATCCAAGACAACATAGGTTTTGAACCAAGCACCAAATCCCAATAAAAAAGACCAACATACAAAGCATCAAGCCAAGGGACAAGTCCACGATTGCATTGTATAGTGCATGACACGTCAAAGGAATTTGGATGCTTTGATGTTTATAACTAATATATATTAATTATCTGCATTGATGTGGGATATATCCCACATTATATATAAAAAAAATAGTTAAGTGTCTCATATAAAAAAGTAAGCACAGTGCCAAGTGTAAAGGTACCTAAGTGCCCAGGTTTTTTACCATCATGTCAAGATTGCCAGAGAACCATCATGCCCAGTTGAAAACAAAACTTCGAGATCGTCGAGTCAAATTTTATCAATACATGTGTAGCAGACCAATGAAATGGTGAAGATTTGGCACACAAATTTTAAAATAAATTACCAGGTCTTGTCAAATGTCTAAGTTTTAGGTCAACATCTAAGACAATTCCCTGATGTTAAGACCAACTGAATACTCATACCCTTGCCTATGTGTCCAAGGGTGAAAGTGCCAAATTGAGTTTTGTATTCAAACCCTAAATCACAACTATAATGTAAGAGTTTATAGGTGTCAAAGGAGGTTCCATGGTTCCAAATGCTTAAGGCTCAATTGGTTATATCCATAAATTATTACACCAGTGTTCACTTCTAAAAATGAAAGTTTTCATAAATAGTTTGCAATAATTCATATATTTTTTCCTGCTATAATCAACGTTGAAGAAGCAAATTTTTCTTTGGTAGTGTGTGGCCAAATGAAAGGGTGTTCACCCAAATTCCATTAATCCTCAGAGTGCTAAAGGAAGTGGTATCTTCTTAAGGGAAAACAAAAATGTCTAAAACCATTTCAAGCACACATAACAACATTTCTTGTGAATATTTTGAGGTTAAGATGCTACAAATCTTCCTTGTTTTAGTTGTAAATATTCTTGAATTGAAAATATTAGAATGGATTTTTTAGTTGGGTGGTGGATTTGATGAGTAACTTATTTATTTGGTAGAAGCACTCTCAATAATTTTTTACCAAATAAAATAAAAAATGGCATTAGGGGAATTTTGAGGTCTAAAATGGGCCTCATAAGGAAATTATACAATAATAGTGGAAATAATAAAATGAGATTTGATTACATCATCACATTTTAGAAGGAAAAAAGGAAAAACTATTTTTTCAACTTGTATTTTCAATTTATCTTCCTATGGGTTTGCTCAAATTTCAAGCAGAAACACTCGTTGGATGAGGAATTTTATTTCTCATCCAAGGAGTACCCATTTCACATACTTTTGATGGACCTTTCTACATGAAAAATAAGAAATACATGAAAAATGTGATTACAAACACGCGTTTTCATGTATTTCTCATTTTTCATGTAGTAGGGTCCATCAAAAGTATGCAACATGGGTACTCCTTGGATGAGGAATTAAAATTTTCATCCAACGAGTACTACCACTTGAAATTTTAGTAAAACCTTAGGGAGTTAAGTTGAAAATACGAGTTGAAAAAGTAGTTTTATTATTTTATTATTTTTTTATATTTTTACTTTTTTACTCAAAAAAAGGTGAATCATCCCCCATGGTTGACATCATCATCTTGAATCCTATTGGTTCTTATAAAGTTTATTTTTGTTGTACATTTTTCTTAGGAGGCCCATTTTAGACCTCAAAATTCCCCTAATGAGATAACTGTGTTGGATGATATTCCATAAATCGATTTTTGAAAGGGCTATCTATTTATGGCATATCCATGTTCATTTTTTTTTCAATTGAACAAAATCAGAGCATGAATGTGAGAGACACTTGATTGATTTACTAGAAACGAGTATTTCTCATTGCTAGGTATCTTCTTGCAATTATTCAATTGGAAGCTCTGATGACTATTTGTTGGCATTATTTATCCTCAAACAGAGAGCATGTAACCACCCCTCCCACATTTGAACACTTTTAAAATACTTATAGGGTAAACATGAGCTAAGTGTCACTATGATCTGACCCAACTTCCATGTTGCAATTATGGAAGTGGAATCTATAAAATGGAAGTAAACTGAAATCCCTCAAATACTATAAATCACTCAGGAGCCTACCAACCACCCCTACTGACCAATCCCTGAGCTGCAACTCCTTTTCACTAGGTTTAATATCCAACCACACACCCTTGACATACTCTACATTTGGTTATGAGGCTCAAACCACACCCGTAAGCCTGCCTGCATGTGATTATGACCCAAATTCTTTAGTTCAATGCATGCAGTCAGGAGATCTATGCCACTTTTTTAGTCTATCCTCCATACCACTTCCCATAACTACTTGTAAATTTCCATAATTATGAGAATGGTGATGAAAATGCTAAACAATCAAAGCTTGAGAATGATCTTGACCTAGACATGCCTAATACAAGATAGACATTTCGTCAAACAGATAGTAAACATACAAGCTAAATGTCATGAATTCATATTTGATCATAACATTTTGAACAACGTCCTAAAATAACCAAGAAGGCTCTATGGCCTCTCAAGCTAGATGCAACAATACTTTTTGGCCCATGCATTCATATATCATTCAATAATTTATCAAATCATGAACAAGATCCATAACTAGAGCACATCATAAAATGATGGCTATAGCCAACATATAACCAGAATAGAAACCATGACAAATAAACCATAAGATCATTGTAACCACCCCTCACACATTTACCCAATTTCACTAAACTGCCAGGGTAAACATGAGATGAAGAGTTACTATAAAATGACCTGACCTCCAGGATTTAGTTATGGAAGTGGCACCTACAACTGAGACTTATTTCTTCCAACTTGACATCCTACAGGGCTTACATGACACACAGAGGCCAAAGAACCACCCTATGTGACCAAACTATAATTCTGATAGATTTTTCAGTGACCCGAACTCCCAACCCAATCCAAAATCTTGAGTGTGTTTTTGACCCTCCAACTGCATGCACAAGCCTACCTAAGTGCATCTGCAACCCAAAATCCTTAGTTTAGCGGGTGTGGTCCCATGATTTGAGCCGCAATTCTAGGAAAACCTCTAGGCCACTGCCCAAAAGTTCCTAAGACTTTCCAAAATGATAAATAGCTTGAAGACAATGCTAAACATACAAAACTTGATCAAGGAATTTGCCTAACCAGGCCTAACCATGATAGTCATTTCGTAAAACATATAGAAAACATGTAATATACAGGTCGTGAATGCATATCTAAACATAGGAGTTTGAAACTTATCTAAGAATCACTAGTAATGTCTAATGCCCTCTCATAATATCTGCAATAACACTTTTTAGCCCATCATTTTATTAACCATCAAATACTTATCAAACCTTGAACTAGATATAGCTAGAGTACATTGAAAATCCATACTTATAACCATCACATAACTAGCTTATTAGCCATGACATAAAAACCTGTTGAAGCCCCGAAATTCCATTGCAACAACATGGGGGATAACCATCCAGTCTAGACCTTAAAGCATCTCCTTTTTAGTTTGGTATAGTGGCTTCGACTAGGGATAATGGGACTAGTTTCCCAGCAAAGAAATTGATATGATGATTATGTGTTTGATACAAGGTGAAATGAAGAATGACTTTAAACTAATAGAAATAATCTATCTAGGTAAAAAAAACATGCATCTATTTAATTTAATTATTTAACTTAATCTATAACCTAGGAAGAATTACCATCAATGCATTCGAAAAATATATCTTACAGTAAAAGGTAATAAATATCATTCAATTACTGAAATAGATGAAAATTATGTAAGATAAATATTTTGACTAAATAGTTAGTCAAAATAGTTAAGTAAAATATATCGCATATATCGACTTCTCTATGTATTTGGTAAGGAATTACAGCTGAAACATTGTACAAAAGTGCATGAATGATAAACTATAATTCAAATTGCATAAATATCACAATATAAAGAGAAATTATTGTAATATCATATTCAAGACTTAATAAAAAATATAATAGTACCAAATATGATAAGTTCTACTCATGAAATCCATAATTTTGACTTGCTTATTCTCAATCCAAATATACTTCAAGAGTTCAAAAGTGCAATTTTAGTAAAGCATGCTCCAATTTTCAAAAAGGTATATCCCGTTCCATATATATTATCAAAAGCATTCACAAAAGTACATAAGTGCAAGCTTTCAAAAATTGTTTTTTGGAAAAATTTTGGACCTGTCTCTAAATACATGAGAGAGGTTTAAATAGTAAAATAAATAAGTTAAAAATGTATTATTACACAAAAAAGTGAGGAGGTTTCAAACAACCTTCCTCATAATAAGTAATCTAAACTACAATATAGAAATTAAAAATGGCAAGACTGCTTAGTTGGTTTGATTTCTTTATGTCACTTGATCTTTGAGTTGGAAAATATGCATCATTGGCTTAAGTTGGGTCAGCTAAGTGATTTTGGATCTCACTTTTCCTTTGAATACGACATTTGAAAGTGTTGACACCGCCTTTCTCATGGAATCAGTTACGGAGCGCAGAGTCATGCACTGGTTATGTGGTCTGATCAATAAATTCCCGTAATTTTCTTGATCCAATTTAGTTATTTGTTTAATTGATTCTACCTGTTTCTCAATGATTTCCTTCCACTACTTTTCTAATAGCTTGACCTCTGGAATTTCTTCAGTTGTACATTCTTCAATAAATTTGGCATTTTGAAGTTGTTCATTGATAGAATCAATGATTTTTCTTGCTATGTTGGCTGTTGTTGAAGCCGCTTTCTTTGCTTATTTTAATTACATCTCTCAATCTTTGAGTAAAATAAATTTATGATATTTTTCATTCCTTGGGAGATCAACCTTCTTCCCTTCCTCAAATTCTTGACAAGAAATAAATTCAGAAATTTTCCTATTAATTCTTTCACATTCCAACTTTCTGTTTTCCACGTGTTGAGTCAATATGTTACTTATTTCACAGTATGAGATAGTATCATATATTTGTTGGCAGAAAATATCTTGCTGATGTTTCAAATGTGAATTCAATTCAAGCACTTCTTTAATGAATTGTTCTGTTTGAGGTTGACTCTTGAGCTTTTCCATTTCTACTTCTATCCGTGCACATTTTTCAGAGATGTGCACTTGATGTTGCAATTTCAACTTTTCAAATTCTTTCTGGAACTGTGCTATTTTCATTTCATCTTGCTTATTGACATTATGTTTCTCCTATTCTAGTTGTTTTTCTATCTCTTGAACTCTTTCTTCTTTTCTTTAAGCAGAAGTTGCACTTTTTCTACTTTATCAATTGTAGCATTTTCATATTCTCCGGCAAACTGTGAAATTTTAGTAAGATCTTCAGTTGGATTGACATGAATGTCTTTCCAAACAACATCTAATGACTCAATATTAATGGTTGTTATTGACTCATCAATTCTTCTTCTTTCTCTCCTCTTCACTACAGATTTATGATTTGGACTATAGAAAATTTCCAATGGAGGTATTTCTTCAATATTCAAAACAATTTCTTCAATAGGGAAGGTCGGGATGATTTCATGATTTTGAACACTTGGAGTTTGTTGAAGTGCTATTTCTGTTTCAGGTAGTTTTTGAATCTATTCAGGAGTATGACCACTTGATGATCCTTGAAGATTAGGATTAGGTTGTACCTAGAGTTTTTTAGTAAACTTCTACCATTCTTTGCTTAAATGCTCCACTTGCGATTTTACTGTCTACTTAGGTGTAGAATGAACTTCCTGAAGATCTTTAGAATATTATTTTTCTAATCCAGCTTCATCAGTTCTTTCCTCAACATGTATGTCAATTCCTTTAATTACATATTTAATTATTCTATTAGGACTTTCATCTTTATTTTAGATTCCTTTTTAGAATAATCTAAATCTTGGGACTCATTTTGGGAATGTTCTGAATCCTAAACTAATTTCTCTTTGGATTCATCTTTAGACATATATTTCGAATCATCATCTAGGCTTAAACGAGGAGTTGGCTCGCTAATTTCCTCTATTTGGAACAAGTCCAAATGGGATTGTTTCCAATCTTTTATTTCTATAGTCATGGAAAGATTTGATATTTGCTACACTGAGTTTTTTGGATGCCATGTTCAATACCTCTGAAAATTTCTTTGTTCCTTCAAAAAAATCATCATCTTTCTTATGCATGAATGGTCTAATTTTAAGAGCAGTAGTAAAATTTTGAATAACATTGTTGGGGTCATACTATCTTCCTGGCATACAAGCCAGATTCAAAGAGGTATTATTTGGGATCTCCTTTTCTGTGTGACCTATATCAAAAAGAGAAAAGGTACCACACTGTACTGGAAACATAAGCCAAATAGACTTCTTTGAATCTTTGAGATGCTTGGTTATACCATTTCTTAATGTTTGGTATGCAATCTCCATGGCCAAAAGTTTTTCTGGGACATAATAGGGCAAAAGATGGGGAGACACAATACTCCCAAAAACTCTGATATAAGTAAAATTTTCTTCTCCAAACCATCTAGCTACAAGCATAATGTCTGCATTGGCCTCTTTAGAAATCCTGGGGGCTCTTTCATTAAAATTATTTGGTGGATAGGTAACATGAATCCATTGAAACTTTATAAAAATGAGAATGAAATTCAGATTCCCACAAGGCTTTTTGATACACATGATTAGGACTAGGGTCTTGAATAGTCCATTTCCAACCCACAATAGGAAAATTTGAACAAAAACATATGGCATCCATAATGTATACACTCATGTGAAAAGGAGGGATTGCTCTAGTAGGAAAGACCCTTTTTTGTCTATACTCTCTAATATTTATGGCCAAATTATTGGATAAGATATTGGCCCAATTCATAATGGTAGCATTGACGGAAGCGTCTATTAGGGGAACCCATTCAATAGAAAATTTGGTGGTATCATGCTTGGAAAATAACCTAAACATCATTGTTTCTATAAAACAGTAGGGTGTTGGTAATTGTGCAATTGGATGCATACCAAGTTTATCTCGCTTAAATTTGCTATGATCAGCCTTCCATTCTTTCACTACCTTCATCTAGTCTTCATTTTGTTTTGAAAACCTTTCAAAAAAAGCTTTATCATAAACCTTCTATGGTTTTGGAAGATGGTACATAATGCACAAATTTTCAAGGGTAAATGAACCCATGTCTTCTTGTCTTGAGTTCTTGAAAGTTCTCTCTGGGGCATTGACATTGCTAATGACCCATCTCACCATTTTAGTGTATGGTAAAATATTCGATCTTGCAGCTATCCTATGTAAAAAGGAACATGCAACCTCGAAATAGGAAGGCTCAAATGTGTCAGGTGCATCCGTTCTTGCTTCTTTCTTCAATTCCCTTGGTTTCTCTTCCTCAAGCAAATTGTACATTTCTTCCCATAAGTGGTTCCACTATCTTTATTGCAAGTAATATCTGATAAGAGTGGAGGCATATCCGTGACTTCAAAGGTATATTTTTGGGAAATTTCTTTTTCTTTCTTCATCATTTTTGCTAATATTTCTTTCTTGGGTGATTTCCTGAATTCAAGCAAACATGGAAATCAGAGTAGAGATGAAGAGCAGAGGCGGAAAGAGAAAACATAGTTTAATTAACAAAAATCATAAACCTGACACTTTTATTTAAAACATGCCATAGAAAGATATCAATATTTTCGAGTCCTGAAACTATAAATTTCGTTAATATCTCATTAAACATTTATCAAATATTTTACTTGTTTTACCATATATTTCCAATCATAAGATTTATATCATGAGATCTTTTTAACGGATTAATTAACTAAACATCGTTTCTAGTGCTTTGTTATAAATAATATATCTCAAATCACACATTGTACATGCATTGATATTATGTATCTTGACCGTGAGTGTTTGCGAAATGCGATTTGCGCAAATCACATATCACACTTTATTGAAGCAGACATGACCTTTTGTTTAGCTTGATGTTGTATGATGCAATAAGCGATATAACTCAAAGTATTGTGCTTTATCATATTTTTCGACATCTTTAAATTTTGTTTATTGTTCTATCGGGTCTGATATTATCACATTTCACTTTATGAATGATATTTCTATTGGTTCGTTTTTAGGAAGGAGTGATGCGATTTATGGTTATAAGGGCTTCTTACCTTTTTAAGGGGAAATTCACATATAACTTGAAAAGTATCTTAGCGCTATCGCAATTCGCAAGTTGTACGTGTGTTCCAACATTTTTACCTTAGAAATTTGCGATTTGCACTAAGCGGGATAAGATCAAAGCAGAAAAAGGGTCCTGATTTATTATTATTCAAAACTTTAATTGATCTAAAAATAAATGGGGTGGTTGTTTCATAGTAAAAAAATTGGCAATTCACTGGGAGAACCAGTTATCTCCGATAATTTTGAAATTTATGACATTTTCAAAATAAAAATAGTTCACTAAATGTAAATAACATGAAATTTAGGATATCTAATATTTTTCTGAATCATAAAAATAAAATCACTTCATTAAAATTCACTTGATATCCTCTTAAAGGTGAAAATTCCTTTGTCTAAATAAGTATTTATTGGGTTAAAAGATAAAGTAGCAATTTTTTTTTGCATATTAGTTTAAAATATCCTCATTTGTCACAAGTAGAGCCTTTGTTGCAATTAGGTATTAATAACCTTGACAGGGTTACCTTTTAAACGGTCAATGATTCAGTATCCCTTTGAAATAATAATTTGGTTTTTAAAGGTAAATCTTAAGTCATATACTTATTCTTCTTTCCTCCTTTTTATTTATTTTTTGCTACTTAAAAGTCATTGTCTTCATTTGGTGACCAAATATTTTAAGCTTTTTTGAAAATTTATTTCATAATATTAATCCTTAAGGAGAGAAAAAAATATTGGATGGGGAGAATCATTGACTCCTTAAGAGTTTTTGGATGAAAATTTTAGAGTTAAAAATGCTTATCTACAAAGAGTCATTTACTTGTTTAAAGACACTTTTCTTGACAGATAATAGATCAAAAGTATTTTATAAAGTTGGAGGCTTCTCAAAGAACAAATGAATTTGTGAAAAACAAGAAATTTTTCGAAGAGCCAAAACCCTTTTATTTTTCAAATGTTATAAATATTTCTTTAACAATAACTATTTCTAAAAGTGTAAATAATAAAATACTCAAAGAAACTTTATTGTTAAGTCAATAGTTATACTATTTCAACTTTATTTTCCTATGAAAAGTAAAAGACATAATGTAAAAGTGATAGAAGAGGTTATCTTCTGTGAAAAGTATTTCTTCAAAATATGCCTATTTACAGGTAAGGATTCTTTCCTACCTGATAAATATTGCAATAAAAATGTTGATGGGTGGATTAGCTTAGAAATATGAAATGGTCCAAGCCACATTCTTTGGAATTTGGTATGCTTACCCTTTTCCTCATGTGCTTTGTCCCACTTTAACTCTAGGTCTCCTAGTTGAAATTATTTTGTGCTAACAAAGTGTTCATCAAAGAAAGTCTTTACTAACTGCTGATGGTGAGCATCTGTGATTTTGGATTTATTTCTTTATTCTTCAAGTTTGTGGATTTGTGCCTGTGTCAATTGAAAGGAAGAAGAAGGAGTTTATTCCGAATAAACTAGACTAGGGCTAGAGAAGGAATGGCTACGTTTGTGGGAAGAACGATTTCTTTCCCATAAAGTATACGAAATGGAGAAGTTCCTATTGAAGCCTTCTGTGTAATCCGACCATCCCATAGAAAAAATGTCAAATATTTGTGCCATTTATTTTGACTTTGATCAACAGTTCGTTTTATAATTCTAATGATATTTTTGTTGGTTGATTCTACTAGACTATTTCCCTAAGGATAATAATTGGTAGAATAATTAAGTTTGAAACCTCTTTTAAGAGGAAATTTTGTCATTGCATTGCCTGAGAAATAAGATGCATTATCAAAAATTAAGGAATTTGGTAAACCAAACCTGGTAATAATAAATTGGTCAATGAATTCAATGATGTTCTCAGAATTAGTTATGTTTAACGGAATTGCTTTGACCCATTTTGTGAAATAATATGTTGCTGTAAGAATATATCTATGTTGCTTTGAAGAGTGAGGAATGATCTCACCTGTTATGTCAGGTCCCCATTGTTTGAATGGTTGTTCAATGTTGACTGGTTGTAATGGTAGTGTAGGTTTCTAACAACAGTTTGACGGGTTTTACATTTTCTTACATATTGATGTGCATCTTTAAACAAAGTTGGCCAATAATAGCCAGTATGCATAATTTTGTGTGTTGTTGTGTCTCCTCCAAAATGTTTTCTAGTTAAGCCATAATGGAGTTCCTGCAAAACCTTTTATGAATTAGTTTTTTCTAGATATCTTAATAGGATAGAGTCATATTTTTTTCCGAGTAAGACATCATTGATGATCTGATATTGTTTTTCTTTTTATCTTAAGGCTCTTTTCTTTTTGTAATTGACCTACAGAGGAGCATATCCATTTTTTAAGTAAAATATGAGATCATCATATTAAGATTCAATATCATTGAAGCTTAACTCAGATATCTATATATCATTACGTGGATCTTCTTCTATTGGTGAATCAGATGCTCCAACTAAAATTCTGCAAAAACCTTGACCTCTAACAATTTTAGCTAGTCTAATTTCTACATCATATTGTTGTAAAACAGTTACCTAGTTGGCCCTTTTTTCTCCCATTTCCCTTTGCATCAATAATTGTCTTACTATTGAAAATGGAACAATGATTTTGGTGGGAGGTTTTAGGAGAAATGGCCTAAAATGTTTTACTACTTTAAAGATGGAAAATGCCTATTTTTCAAAAGAAGAATAGTTTAATTCAACACCTTGTAGATTTGAACTTAAGAAATAAATTGGTGCTTCAATCTGTTCTTCATTAATTTGCGTTAAAACAAATGCATATGATGTTTCTGAGGCGAATGTATATCATACAAATTTTTTTGAAAATTCAGGACCGACCAAAGAAGGAGCATTGATGATAGCATGCTTGATTAATTTAAATGATTCCCTTTCAATGTGACTCCATTTAAATATCAAATTTTTCTTGATCATGGATTGTAAAGGAAAAAAATTTGTGAAAATTCAAGAACAAATATTTTAAAAAAAAATATTTGACCCAAGAAAGACTGCATTGATTTCTTATTGTGAGGAAAAGAGATTTTCTCAATTTCTTTAATCCTTTCTAGATCAATATAAATACCCTTTTTGGATACGAAGAATCCTAAAAGCTTGCCTTCACTCAAAGAAAAATAAGAATTTTTTGGATTTAGTGAAATCCCATATTTCATACATCTTTCAAAGACCTGTTTAAGGTCATTCAAATGTCTACTTCATTTCTTGGAATAAACAGTGATATCATCCAAGTAAACTACAATATATTTGTTAATGAGTCCTTTAAAGGCTATATCCATAGCTCTTTGAAATGTGGCATCTGCATTAATCAAACCAAAATAAATTTTTTGATAAGCATATGTTCCCCATTTTGTCCTAAACATGGTCTTCAATCTGTTATCTTGATGTACTAGGATTTGGTTATATCCTGAAAATCCATCAAGAAAATACATAAGCTCAGAACCAACTATTATTTGCAATACTTGCTCCATGGTTGGCAGTGGGAAGTTATCCTTCAGACAAGCTTTGTTTAGATTTCTAAAATCTATGCATACGCGAATATAACTATTCTTATTTCTAGCATGCACTAGATTGGGAACCCATTTTGAATGTCTAACATGGAATATGATCGTAGCCTTGAGAATTTTGTTCAGTTCAGATTTTATATGACTTTCAAGGTTCGGGTGGATTTTCCTTGGTTTTTTCTGTACTGGTTTATCACTTGAGATCATGGGTATCGTGTGTTGTATAACAAAGGTATCATAAGTCTTGACATCAGTGTAATCCGAGGAAAAGATTCCTTTGCATTTCTTTAGCAACTGAATGAATGATGATCTTTCACAAGGAGATAAACCAAGACCAAGATTGATGTTCTGCAGCTTATCATTTGTACCGAGATTTACTAATTCACAGGTCAAATTTGAACTTTTAATTTTGGCATTGGTTATCTTCTTAAATCTATTCTTGAGATCATAAAGATCTTCCAGCTTAACCACGGATTTAGGTATTAGATTTTCTTCAATGTTTTTCTTTAACTGCAACTCATGCTCATTTTCATCTAAGATTTGGTCATCATATGACCCTTATGATGTCAAGAAATAGACAATATCATAATCGTCATTGAATACTCACCAATTGGTGACATTATCAGGAATGGATGGTCTAATAATCAATTCAATGGAGAATTTGTCAGGACTAAAATCTTCAGATGGTATGAGTTTTGATGCAACATTAGCTAATAGATCAACACTAGCATTTTGCAATCTAGGAATAAGGGGAAAATTAAATGCCAAAAAATGACTTGTGAGATCTTGAAATAATGTTTGATAGTGCTTAAGATATCTAGAAAGGCAATGGGTAGTGTTTCTTACCTATTTAATAATGATTTATGAGTCTCCAAATAACTACAAATATTTCACATCAAGACTAATTGATTTATACAATCCTTGTATCAATGCTTCATATTCTGCAGTATTATTTGTACACTCAAATGGTAATATGCAAGATAACATGGTATTATCTCCTTCTGGGCTCACTAGAATACAATCAGCTCCTGAACCATCGTTAGATTTGGAACCATAAAAGTACAAATTCCAAAACAGAGTTTTTACTACTGGTTTATTTACAAATTTTTTACTTTTGGAAAGATATGTTTGTTAGAAGTTTTCAATTTGTGAAATGAAAAAGTTATTCAAAAAGGGATATTTTTTAGCATTAAAATTCCATAAAAATGGTTCAACTGAGTAATTTATGATAATATTGTTGGTGAATGCTACTAGCTCATTGTCACCTTGAAATTCAGTTAGTGTATGTTTCATGTGTTTTTCATGATCAACGCGAATTTGATTTGGTTTTCCATTATAAGGTAACCACATGTGAGACCAACATGTAGAAAAATATCCATGGAGTTTTTTAGACCAATATTTACTCAAAATTATGCCATAGAATTCTGGAATATCAGTTACTAAAATATCAATAATTTGGCTAATGTTGGGATTCGTTGAAATTCAGACACTAACTGAATTTATTTCCCATAGGATTTCAACTTTGGTTCTATCCAGTTGTACTATGTGAAAAACATATTTTTGAGGAGTGATATTCAACTTAGCACAAATTGTCGTTGGTACTATATTAAAAAAGATCCTAAGTCAATCAAATAATTGTGAAGATTCCTGTTGTAAATTTCGTATGTTAGAAGAAAAGGATGTGTATGTGAATTAAATCTATTAGCTATAAGGATGACATCTGAAGGATCAACCTCATTTGAAGAAGTAGGAGGGTTTCCTGAATCATTTGCAGCGTGAGATATAATAGTAGTAGTTAGTTTGTGAAGCAAGAACTGCATTCAGTTCTCTAAGCAATATCTTCCTCTGTTGTTTCAATTTGGTAAGTTCATGTAGTGAAATATTTTCCTTTAATTTCTTCATATCTTCAACAATATTATATCCATGGTGTCAGAAAATACCAAGGTTTTTTATGTAGATGGAGAATTTGTTGAAGGTGGACTAGGCTGTGAAACCTTAGAAGAATATTTCTTATTTTATCTTTTGAAGATGATTTTGAAGTTTTCTTCTTTTAAGTTGGTTGGCTAACTTCATAAGGTCCTTTTCTTCTAGTAGTAACAGGAAAAGCTTCTTGTTGTACTTCATTTGGAAGGATAAATTCCCACATGCAATTTAGTTCAACTACTTTCTCTTCTTCATTTTCTTCTTCCTCAGTTTCTTCACCTTCTATTTCTAGGTCAGACTCAGCATTAGATATAGTGTTGGGTGGTTGAGAACTAGAAGACTGATTTCTCTTGAAAGATCTGAAAGTTTTCTTTACTGATTTGGCTATCTTTCTTCGGAGGCATTTTTTATGCAAAGTAAATACAATTTGTTCATGGATTCCTACAAGAGAATGATTTTCAATATCTATATTTTTAGCTTCAAATCTAGCCCTGAAAAGATCTGGGATTCTGCCAGGCATTACAGACAAATATTTCTTAAATAAGTTGTATTCTGTGGGTCTCTTGCCTTATAAAGAAGATCCTGCATTGTGCAGAAAAACTCGGGAAGTTCTTGTATATCACAAATTCTTTGGCTCATTAACATATCCGCATAATTATGGCCATCAACCTTAATTTATCCATAAAACTCATGGAGAACTTCCCTGACAAGCTCGGCGACTGGCTTATCACTATTCATAATATTGAGTTTGTCAGATTCATTCATTCTAGACCACCATAATTCTAAGTTATCTTAGAAAGCCTAAGTTATCCTTAAAGATAATTTTGACCATGAGACTCTGTTTTTGTGAATGGAATTTTGAGTGCTTACCCATGCACTCCAAGTATGGATTGCCATGAGGATTTCATTTTGAGATTTGCAATTCATATTTGTCATTGGAGCTTGATTGATGTTAGTTCAACTAAGAGTAGGGAACTCATTAGTATTTGAAGGATCATATGGAGTAGTTTTTCCAGGAGAACCATACTTGGCATTACACCATTTTTCCCATGTAGATTTGAAAGGTCAGCTTGGTTTATTTCCATCTTCACTCCTGGGTATTTTGCTGGATCCTTCTCCTTCTTCTTTTAGAATTTTTATTTCTACTCTATTCTGTGGTGGCAGATCAAATATTGGGATTTGTGATTGAACTAGAGCTAATTTTTCTCTATCAAATGAAATAACATTTTCAAATTGGAAAACTATAGGATTATGTACAGAGAACTGTTTGAGTAGTAGTGGAGTATTTTTATCCTCTAGATTTCTTTCTTCTAGCGGGAATGTCAGGCAATAAACTTCTGTTGTAGTAAGTGCTTCTTCTAAATTAGGATTTTCTTTTTCCAAACTCAACTTTAAATCTACTACTACTTCCATAATTTTCTCTAGCTTCATATTTACATATTTTAACTTATCAAAATGATCAGAAGCTTTTTGACTCAAATCATCTAAACTATAAAGGAGTCCTGACACATGGGATTGTACTTTAAGCACATCTTGTGACATGTCATCTAGATTATGTACTACACATGTGAGTTGATAATTGTTATAGTTTCGAAGTTGTATAATGTCTTGGGGTTTCTCATACAGTAATTTCCTATATTGTAGAAAATCCACATAAGCTACAACATTCCCATCTTCAAATTTTTGAACAAAATTTATAGGAGAAAGTCTCCTTTTTGGGAGTATATACTTCTCTAGATCATCCCCTGCCTTTTGTCTGGGTAGTGTATATCTCATGAAATTAATGTCTCTTGGAGAGGCAATATGTATACATTCATGACATTCTGCATATTGGCCTAAATGTTCCTATTTCAAGATAGACTGAGATCTATGAAAGACTTGAATTTTTTTATAAAAACTTGGAATTATAGAGGCAATACAGAATTTTCATTGAGAGGAGGATCCGTACTTATGTTTTGCCAGACGCCTACTGAGATTTGAAGTATCATGACTTCTGAGAGAGTGACTTCTAATAAGGAATTTAAGTATTGTAGTGTCATTGTTTTGACTGGTCGTCTACTTGACTCAGAAATAGACAATATTTCAGGTTCTGGAGTCAGAAAATACCTTTGAGACAATGGATTGTATTATTTTGTCCACTCATCAGGAATTGTCAATTGAGAAAACCCTATTGTGATAGGGGTGACATTACCAGGTCCAACCACCACTCCTTCTGTTGTTACTCTATGATTAAGCTGAGGATTCAGAGCTGGGAGAGTTGTGGAGACAAATCTTAAACAAAAAGTGGAATGTAACTGAGAAATATTAGATTTCCCAGACATATCAAAGCCATAAAAATGGATGTCAGCTTGAAGCAATTCATTGATATGGGGGTTGGTTAATGAAACTTAGTATCGTGGAATGATAGATGACCAAACTGGACCATCATGCAAAGGGACCTCAAAACCACCTAGTAGAGCATCAATGAATTTATTATGGCATGAGTCAATTAAACAAGCTAATAAATACACATTTAAACCAGGTCTGACAAGAGAATTAACACTAAATTGTATTAGTCCAAGATGCACATACTTATAACCTTGTTGTTGTTCCCATTGGATATGTTCTAGTTTTATGAGAGGTATCTAATACATAGGATGGGTAAGATTTATAAGTACATTTAGAGAGGCATATCTAATAAGATTGGTTGCACAAAACTTAAACATTGTAATCGACCCCCTGTCTAGGCTTGGGAAAACCCTTGGGCGCCCTTGGGCTCAAGTGGACACTTCCCCATGGGCGCATCCACCCATAGCACGGGCGTCATGCTTCAGGCGGGCACGCCCATGGCGTGACATCCGCTCGTGCCTGAGGGCAACCGCTTAGATGTCATGGGGCGGCGTCCACCCGAGCTCGAGGGTGCCACACATCCGCCCGCAGCACAACATCACCGTCTTCATGCTGCAGACGGATGTGCCCACGGGGTAGAATCCACTTGAGACCAGGCAGGGAATTTATTCTGGGAATCAGCCCCCCTTACGTGGCAGGAGGCCGATTCCCAAGGGAACCCTCAGGCTTAGGCCCTGAGTGGGCATGCCCACCACCCCCCTGGGCAAGCAGGGGGGGAATTCTTAGAATCTACCCATATGTTTGTCCATGGGGCCAGTGGGCACTCCCACTTTGGCCAGTTAGCCATGTACTTCCCCAAGTTGGCCCACTAATAATGGGCATATTAATTTTTTTTTAATTTCTAGATATAAAAAAAATGTTTTCTACCTAAAAGAATTAATGGAAAAAGGTCGTAATTTTTTAACGGAAATAAATAACTTGAATTTAATTAATTTTAACAGCTTACTAATTTTGGAATAATAGAAGCAAAACTAACCTTCCAAAAGTGAGAATCTCCCGTTGACAATGTTGTTCCATTAGAAATTCGTTCCAAGCTTTTGAACAAACCTCGAGAAATATTGACGTCACGTGTGGAATAGTGAAATTTTTTTGGTAAAGCGGTAATAAAAAAATTGTTTACAGCAAGGTGAATGTGGGATAAAAAATGTTGATGAATATTATGAGAATAAAATTTATAATGTAGTCAAAGTTATATAATTTAATTAAAATTATTTTAGTTTGAATACAATTATTAAGGAAAATGTCTACAAAATTTAATTCGAAATTAAGTTCCATATTATGAGAATATTTTAATAACTAATTTTCAAATAAATTGTTTAAATAAAATTTGGAGGGACATGCTTAAGCAAAACATTTCATCAAAAAAATTTGGAGGGAATTTTTGGAGGGAATTTCTCATTGTCTTAGTTATATATTATAATTGTGAGAGATCATTTGTATCATTCACCATTTCTTGTTTGAGTGTTATGGATTCCTCTGATAATGAAGTTTCATTTTTTGAAGCATCAACATCTTCATCATGTAACAACTCTATTCATATTGATGAATATAACAAGAGAACTAGTGAAAAAATTACTGGTGAATATTTTCAAATGAATAGAGAGTCTAAATGTCAACTTATTCCTAATCCTATGGATTATGAGAGCAACAATGATGAATGATAAGATGAAGAATTT
The DNA here is from genome assembly GCA_034641835.2 of Pinus albicaulis. Lineage (NCBI taxonomy): Eukaryota > Viridiplantae > Streptophyta > Pinopsida > Pinales > Pinaceae > Pinus > Pinus albicaulis. The sequence goes on along the minus strand of MU968363.1, from coordinate 21,195 downwards.
ATAAAACCTAGAAACTCACATTTTCCACTTACTCCTAATCCTAATGACTTTGAGAGCAATGGTGATGATTGGAAGGATGAAAAATTCTCAGTGGATAGAGAACCACAATTTCCACTTAGTCTTAATCCTAAGGATTATGATAGAAATAGTGATGAATTGTTGGATGAAAAATTTTCATTGGATAGAGAGTCACAATTTCCACTTAGACCTAATCCCAAAGATTATGAGAGCAATAGTGATGAATGGCAGGATGAAAAATTCTCAGTGGATAGAGAGTCACATTTGCCACTTATAGTGATGAATGGTCGGATCAAAAATTTTCATTGGATAGAGAGTCAGAGTTGCGACGTAGACCTAATCCTAAAGATTATGAGAGCAATAGTGATGAATGGCAGGATGAAAAATTCTCAGTGGATAGAGAGTCACATTTGCCACTTAATCCTAATACGAAGGGTTATGAGAGAAATAGTGATGAATGGAAAGATGAAAAAAATTCAGTAAATAAAGTGTCGCATTTTATAGTTACTCCTAACCCTATGGACTTTGAGAGCAGCAATGATGAAGGGAAGGATGAAGAAAATCAAATAAATCGAGAGTCTCAATTTCCACTTACTCCTAATCATAAGGACTATGGGAGCAACATTTACGAAGGTTGGGATGAATAATTTCTAATAAATCAAGAGTCAGAATTTCCACATAGTCCTAATCCTATGAACTTTGAGAGCAGCAGTGATGAAGGGAAAGATATATATGGTGAAGAATATCATCCAATTCAGTATTTCAAAACCACAAATGATGGTATTGAAAATTTTCATGCTGCCGACGATGGTAATGAATATTTTTCAAACAATGATGGTGGTGAATTTCCTAACTATATTGCAAATTATCATAGTAAGAATAGTATTCCTCCTAATGATCATGGAAATGATTGTTCAGAGAATGATGAAATGATAGAGATGTTGCCAACAAATATTGTTTCTAGGAGTAGGAGTAGACCTTTTGGTATCCATCCAAGATGTTCTAGTTATACAAGGGGTAGATTAGTGTATCTCACAAGAAGAAATTCTATCAGTGAGCTCATTTCAAGTGACTATTGTAAAAAGGATTCCTTGAAACATATGGATTTAAAATTTTCTTTAGAGAAAAGGAAGAACTATTTGTCAATGAATAAAATCATGCATAATTCATATTTAGTGGGGTGCATGCAATCTACACTGGCATGTTATGATTATCATATTTGGTATTTATTGCTCTGTAGAAAGGATTTCAAAATGATTCATTCAATTGGAAATTTTCATCTATCAAGAATCCAAGATAATTTGGAAAAGGATCCTATATATTATTCAGAAGTTCGTCATAAACAAGAGTTTGGGCCACTAGCAAAAACTGCAATGTCATGGCTGCAAGACTCTTTTCAAAACATGGAGAGTGTATGCCAAATAGAGATACAATATATATTCTAGATAATTTTTCAAGACGATAAATCTACAACTTATACAAGGAATATGCAAAAGTTGTTGAAGGAAATGGTACTTTTATTACATATCAATATTTAATGCAGATATGGAGGAGAGAATTCAACAATATTCGTATTCCTAAAAAGGGATAAATATCAAGGATCAGAAAGAGGTAAGCATTTATAACATTATTATATTAAATTGTATAGTTATCAACTATGAAAATGCATTTATTAATACATTTATTTTATGTTATGTGTAGATTCCATTGTTAAAGCCCTTCAAGAGCATTGCGAACAACAAACAAGTGAAAGGAAAAAGTTGTACAAGAATCGAAAGAAGTGTTATGATAATCCAAATAAATATTTGGGTTTGATAATTGATGGTATGGACGAGAAGAAAGCACTTCTATCACATTTTGTTCGCACACCAAAAAAATTGCAGGAGGAAAATTTTATCTAGTTTCGCTTGGTCGGTTGTATGGTCTTCAATGGGAAAATGTCGCCAAGAGTTTACTTCACAGCTCCAAATATTCATAATCATGGAAATATGACAATAACCATAATTCATGATGTGCTTTCTCATTGGGGTGGTAATATTCCTGAAATTTTGTATCTACAATTAGACAACACTTGTCGTGAAAACAAAAATCATATTGTTTTTGGATATCTAAGCATGCTTGTTGAATTGAGAATTTTTCATAAGGTAAAGGTTGGTTTCCTTCTTGTTGGGCACACTCACGACCATAGTGATCATATTTTCAGTCGTTTTTCAGTAACATTGAGGAGGAATAATGTTGGGAGCTTTCCATCATTAATTGAATGTATTAAGAAATCATATATGCCAGAGCCTATTTTTCATGTGTTAGAAGAAATTGTTGACATGCAAAGGTTTATTCTTGGATCTCATGGTCAAGAGAAATGCATTGAACAACTTAATGACATTAGCTTCCAACATCAATTTCGTATCAAAAAAATTGATGGAAAAATACTTATATGGGGTAAGAAGTATTCAACAACTGCAAATTGGGGGCCATCATTAGGTTTGAAATTTTTGAATTTCATTCCATATCATCCAATATTTGCGTCAAATATATTGTTATTACAATCAGTTGGTGAAGTTCATAATGCGCGAAGGGAAAATAGAGATATAGATTATTCTGAATGCCTGGAAGAAATTAAAAAAACTATTAGATATATATATGAGTACTTTGATGTTGTTGATTCAGTATGGTGGGAGTCCTTTTTGAATTATCAGAGTGATATCCTTTCAAGACCAGCAAATGAAGATATTTTTTTGAAGGTTCCATTTATTTGGCCACAAAATGTGTCAAATGAACAGGAGGAAACAAAAATTCTTGAACAACAACAATCACATGGTATTATTAATTCTACACAAGTGGAGGAAAGAGAAATGTATATTGGTTCCAGAAGATCTCGTGCACAATGTGAAGCCATGGAAGACCTTTACAGAGGTTCAATGCATGATATTAAGGATGGTTACATGATCGCAATATTAGCACATGAAGATCCACATGGCTATCCATTCTAGGTTTCCAAGGTTATAAAGGTGATTACAGAAAATGAGGATGTTACAGGTGTTGAAGTACATTGGTATGCCACAAACACACACCCATTCAATGGTATGTACAACCCAGAGATGGTAGTTCATAACAAAAATGGCAGAAAGAGAAAAAGAAAGGGTAAAAATATAAATCCTCGCCACACAAACCTATTAAAATTGGAGGAAGTTGACATACTTTTTTATGACTTCAATTTAACAAAGAGAGGAACCCTTCGCTCCAGGATGATAGCGATTCCTAAGACGTTGCTACCACAAGAAACAATGTTGAGATGGCACTCTGTTGAACCCAGTCATAGATCTACAAGAATTTTGAAACCTCAAGTGGTGGGCATGCATGTTGATTCAGATGGGGCACTGGTTGATGAAAGAGAAGAATATGGAACATCTTCATCTACATCGAGTCATTCATACGAAGATGTGAGTTTTGAGGTGTGCAAGAAAATATCACTTATTTTGAATATTTGTGTAATACAATTGATATAAATGATGTTTGCATTGAGCAATGTAAATGATATTTTAAGTTATGATTCATTTTTATTTTTTTTGGATTATATGTTTTAATTATAATGAATTCATTTGTCTAAAATATTGACAATGCAAAAATAATCTGGAGAAATAATTTATGTCTCATTGGGTTATTTTAGTCATACAATTTTTTCATAATATCATGGTTGAAATATTTTGAAAAGTTAATATTTTTTAATTCTATGGATGAAAAATTCTGAAATATATTTTATCTTTAACATTATGGTTGAAAACAATTAGAATTTTAGGGATTGTTAGTGTAATGATATTATATGTTAAATGACATGTATAAAAATGATTAGAATTTTAATGTGTTTAAAATGTCATTATTTTATATTAACACCATTATTAAAAATAGGTTGAAATTGTACCCGGAAAATAAAAATGGTATTCTAGCATCATTCTAGCACCAACCATTGTGTGTTTTTTTCCATTTTCGTGGCACATGAAAATTGGTTTTACTTCCATATTTTAAAAATGTTGCAAATTTACACTGAAAAAAAAAAACCTCGTTCCGGAATACACCCTTTTCATTTTTGGGTCATTTTTCATGTTTTTTGGGGCTTTTTTGGCTAGAGTTCTTGTTTGTAGTTTATAGTTCCCATTTCAAAGTTTACTTTGTTTTATGCACTACATTCCAAAGAGAAGAGTTTTAGGATGCTCAATAGTTTTTTTAATAAAGGATGGCATGTTACCACTAGAATATTTTTCACTCCTAGAAAAGATCTTTGCCAAAGGTTCAAATTTTTCATTAGGGATAAGTCTACATGTTAAGAAGCAATAAAGGAGAAAAAGATCCATGAAAAAATTTCACAAGAAGAGGATTTAGAAGTTTCTTCTAGTTATCCTTTTTAGCATGAGGAAGAGATCAAATATTTATCGAAAACATATTATGAAAATTAGATACTAGAGCAAGAGATTGAATAATTTTTTGCATGTTTATCATGAGATCCCTCTTGCACTCTATAGTTTGATGAGAAGTTTTCCAAATAAATTGATGGCATGACAACCAAGGGAAGCCAAGGAGACAAATATTGTATTGAAAATTGGTTTCTAACAGTGCTCAAACCACAATACCACTCCATATTTCAACATTTCTTGGAACTATATCCATAAGAGTAGTTAACCTATCATATGTTCATACTCATCAAGGTATAATTTTTCAGAATTGGGTATGATTTTAACTGAGACCCTGTTATGAAAATTGATGCACTAGAAGTATTCCTACTCTTGAAGGAAATTCTATTTTTCAATTAATATAGGATCAAATAGAAGAATAAAAAAAATAGTAAAGATAAAAATAAGTGTAACTATGAAACAAGTTTACTAGAGAGTAAGACATGAGTTTTTCTTGAAAATTAGGCTACTAGCTGGAAAAGTTCTTAATTAATTTTGCATGCAATTATTGGTCCACTTTTTCAAATAAATTTGGTTCAACGTTCTTGTTAGATGATGGGGGATTTAGTATGTCCCTTCTTCTAGCATAGCCTGTCCCATCAACCTCAACTTTTCATTTCATATAAATATTAGAGATGTTTTATAATACCATTTCTTTTATGCATCAATGGCAAGTCTCTTGTAGTGGGAAATCATCAGTATATTCTAACTAACAAATTTTGTAGGTGACTCGATTTAAATACATTTTTTTGTGCAGGTCAATATCTACTAATGTACCTTGATACTCATTTTCCTCATTAGCTTGTTGTCTTGTGACGATTGGGAATGCAATGAATTATTTTTATGTTTGACTAGAAAAATGATTCACATAGATAGATTTATGAAAAATAAGAATAATGGATGAAGACTACATGGTGTATGAATAGTAGTTGTCAATGTTTTTCATATTTTTCAAATAATCAAGGAATGACAGCTGTTAAGATTAAACATGTCGTGTTGTTTCAAAACAAGGAAGTATTCTATAGAAAATTCCTATTTTCCTATAGAATATCACTGATATTTCTTGCATTGTTCAATCCATTTCTTCATCACAAAGTTTAAAGTAGTACACCTTGTCACATCATATTGTTTCTTCATCATATCATTCATGTTGCAATTAATATTTTTTTGTCTTAGACTTTCCTATAGTGGGGTTTCAATGTATTCATGGTTTTTATCTAGTATTGGTTCTATTAGTATTTATTATATCTAGTAAGTAGACAAGTATTGTTTCAAATTCAATAACAACTACATAATATTTCCAATTTTTTATAAACCCTTTATTTTTAGCAATTTAATAAAAAATCTAAATTTTAGCATAATTTAGTTCACTTACTATCTTCTAAAGATCTGAGTCTATAGTACCAACTCCATAATACTAATTTCAAATGAAGAATATTAATTATTATGAAGATCTTCAAGTACATATTTCTTTCATATCAACATAGTTTTTAACATTTATAGAAATTCTTGTAGTATTTTGTTTGTAGGGGAAACTTTCTGGCATCAATGGCAAACTGAAGGGACCAAAATGGAAAAATCCAAGACATGTGATTTTTGAAAAATATAATAATTCAAGTAGGATGTAGGAAAATTTCTTAGAAAATTAGCAATAAACATTATAAGATCAATTTTTCTGAAGGGAACACTACAAGGAAAAGACCGTCTAGTAGATGTTTTCAAGGAACCCGTTATAAAAATAGACCAAATATATGTTTGTAGAGGAGGTTTCTAGAGGAGGTTGGTGGGTGGAGGTTTTTGTAGATGTTTTTTGTCCGGTGTGTTTCTCATCCTACACCACACCAATCCATTCCACTAGAAAAGCACCGGTACGTAATACAAATTGGCACACTGAGACACCGTTCTCTCTGCACAAACCCGCCTGGTGCATCTAATTATTGTAGCGCACTGGTGCTCAAAATAGATTCAGCCCTGGTGCATCCTAAAAACCTGTGCCAAAACTGAAACAACCTAGTGTGGTTGGAAGAAACCATCTGGTGCACCTAAAAACCCCGTGCACCGTAATAGGGTTAAATAACTAAATAATTACATCAAAAATCTGCATTTTTCATTTCTTTAGTGCTCCAAAGCTCTCAAGTACCGATGTGAATTTCCTTTGTATGAGGTACCCTGCCATCGATGCTCCCATTGCACGCACTGCTGTTGTCCATTGCCCACCATCTCGATTTCTAATTTTGGAAAACGATGGGAAAATTTAGTTTTGGAAATTATACAACAAATATGCCTCCTCGACGCCCAAATGTACATGTATTTTACTTGTTTCTTCGTAATTAAAAATTTTATCATAACTTCACCATTTAAATATCTATATCTATATATATATATGTGTGTGTGTGTGTGTGTGTGTGTGTCCCATGAGGTGCGCTCGAGGTGTTAAGCTTGCACCAGTTAATTAACATGTCGCACCGCAATCGGTGCTAGTGGTAACTGCACCAGTTTCGGTGCTGTACCGAAATGACACACCCTGTTTTTAAAACAATACATAAATTTGTGGTGTGGTCGGTTACCCAGTCACATCATTGACTATGTCCAAGTTTGGGAGGGCAGTGCATTGACCAAAATATGCACCCCAAGGCAGATATTTTGGTCAGTGCACTGCCTTCTCGAACTTCGACATAGTAAACAGTGTGGTCATGTAAACGACTGTACTGTTAACCATGTACTGATATGAGGAGGGCAGTGCACTAACTAAACTATATGCCCTGGGGCACATAGTTTGGTCACTGCACTGCCCTCTCGATACTGGTACATAGTCAATGGCGAGGTTGGTTATACCACTGCAACTTTGACAGTGTATTGATGCCAGGAGGGCGGTGTGCTGACGAAACTATCCACCCTTGGGCGAGTAGTTTGGTAAGTGCACTGCCCTCCCGAATTTGTATAGAGTCAATGGTGTGATCAATTAAAAGATCGCACCATTGACCATTAACTAATGTTTGGCGGTGAAATGACAAAATTATCTGCCCTGGGATGGATAGTTTCGTCAATTCACCGCTTAAGAAAGTACAGTTCATTATGTGTGGTGCGCTGAAAATTTCCAAGCACACCACATCCGGTGCAGGATAAAAACAAATGCACTGGTACTGGTGCATGACTATTTTTTTTGGAGCACTGAATTTTTTTTATTTTTATTTTTTTTAAATTATATATATATATATATATATATATATATGTATTTGTAAATGCATATCTCATTTAATAAAAAAATTATATTTAATATGTGAATCATTCAGCGATGTCAAAGGATAAAAGAGAGGGAACAACAAGAACATATGGTGAACCAGTATAACATGTTTTTCCTGTGGGAGGCACGAGAGAGGGAGAGATATATGTACCCTCACCCGGCCACCTAGGCACTCCTAACAGAGTTAGGCCTCCTCAAGTTCTATGAGGAGGCTACATCCCTGAAGGGCCATGGTGGGTTATTGCAATAACTTATCTTCAGGTGGAATTCCAACCGATAGGCTTTCCGTGTTGGTCCTAACCAATGGTACACGCCCACTAAGGAAGACATATATTTTATTACTGGCATATAAAGGAGAGGACAGGATTTTCCCTCGTTCCCAGAGGTCCTCATTGGCTATGCAGTAGGGAGTTAGTTGGTGTACTCCCAGAGATACATTAACACTGATATACTCTCTCCTACAAATTTTTCAGGTCACCGGTGGTCAGTTACATATTACTTCATTTGGTGGAGAGGAGGTGAGGTGCCTCTCACTACTGTTTTTAATCATTGCACATCATACCATTGACAGGAAATGCATTAGTTTCCTGATTTCATTTTATGTTGATTATTTATTATAGGCACCATGACTTGTGAGGTGCTCTATGAATTTTTTATGGAATTTTTATACAGCTTTAGATAGATGTCTTGCTCAGGCACAAGGGGGGTGAACTTCCCTTTTTCTTTGGAGCTATTTTGTTTATTTTTTGAGAGGTTTCCAGAGACGAGGCCTACTTTTTGTTCGGCAGCCTCGTAGGCTGATGCTGCATGTACAGATGCAAATGTGGGGACAAACTATGCCCAAGAGGGGCGAGTCATACTTTTCCTCAAGGATATCACATGATGCACTAGAATTGCTATCAAGTATTTATGATCATGCCTTCGTTCTGGTACCCTGTCTGTATGATGGTTTAGATTGGTGAAGGTGTGCCAACATCCCTTTTATACATGATAATCCAACATATGATAGAGGTAATATTAGTGTTTTCTTTAAATTTATTCTAACATGTTATTTAACTTGTTTTTATTAAACTGTTTAATGAAATTGTCTAATTATTGTTCTGTAGTTATATATATTTTGTAGATATTGGGTCATTTGGTGGTGATGAGATGCCACTTCCACCAAATTATCCAGGTGTTGATCCTGATGATGATCAGGAGATGGCAGATGGGGAGGATCAGGTCGATGCAGACAGACCTGGTTCTCATGATCATGTGTAGGTACCAGCTATTGTGAGTCGTAGGCCTAACACTAGATTTATGATGTTGTTGGGCGACCAAATCTGTTGACTTCTTATGGAGGATGGAGTTAGGCTAGCCACTATCAGAGAGATACAGGCCGATGATAGGCTGAGAAAGATGTGGAGAGGCATGCCAAGTGTTATGTTCACCCTGATGCAGCATGTCATAGGAGCTACCATCTTAGTGGCACGGTTGAGGAGGGACCTTCGACACAGGCATGGTCAAGATGTAGTACGTTGACAGTCGAGCAATGACCCATCATCTGATGATCATGATCAAGGGAGTGATCATCGTTCACCTCGCGCCAGAGATGAGTAGCCTGCAACATCGACTAGTAGTCATGATCATGAGTAGGTTGGACCATCCACGTCGAGCCATCACGAGTAGTCTACAAAATCCAGTTGTCATGATCATGAGCAGGCTAGACCATCCACGTTGAGTCATCATAAGAAGCTTGTAGCGTCCATTAGTCATGATCATGAGCAGGCTCGACCATCCACTTCGAGTCATCATGACGAGGCAGTTAATCCTGATCAGCTTGAGGCACCTCTAGATTAGTAGGCATGTGATGATCGACATCTATCTAGGCTTGTTGAGGCTACACCATTGACTGAGAAGGCCTTGATTAGTACTACTATTGATGTACCACCAGTTGATATTTGACATTTATATTACAGTTTTATATTTTTGACATTATACCGTTATATATATATATATATATATATATATATATATATATATATAGTCCATGTATTTTATGTTAATGTTGCAGTTGTACTTAATTTACATGTTGGTGATCATCATGATGTGTATATTGTTAGATCATGTTAGATATGTTCATTTAATGTGAAGCTTGCAGATAGATGTATATGTGATAGCAGTTATTTGACATGAAAAGTATATTTGATGTTTGTGTTGTGATGATGTTAGACAATGCTTGTGTTTTGTTAGATGATCATGATCATGATGATTAGATGGTGTTAGTGAATTTGAATGTGCTTTTTAGTCAAATATGATGTTTTTACGATGGTTATCATGATCATGATGTTTATTTTAATATTAAATCATGATATTTATCAAATATTATGTCATGACTGTATTTGAAATTTTAATTTTAATTGTATGTAAAATTGTAAAATTGTATTTGTATTTGTAATGGTAATTTTAATTGTAATTGTATATATGTAAAATTGTGAAATTGTAAAATTGTAATTTTAATTGTATGTGAAATTGTAAAATTCTAATTCTAATTGTAATTCTAATTCTAATTTTAATTGTAATTGTATGTAAAATATTTGTAAAATTTTAATTCTATTAATGTGAAATGATTGTAATTGTAAAATTGTAATTGTATGTAAAATTCTAAGATTGTAATTGTAATTTTAATTGTCACTGTATGTGAAATTGTAAAATTGTAATTGAAATTGTAATTGTATTTATAATTATAATTATAATTGTACAAATTGTAATTGTAATTGTAATTGTAATTGTAATTGTAATTTTAATTGTAATTGTATGTAAAATATTTGTAAATCTTAATTGTATTAATGTGAAATGATTGTAATTGTAATTTTATGTAAAATTCGAAAATTGTAATTGTAATTGTATGTAAAATTCTAAAATTGTAATTGTAATTTTAATTTTAACTATAATTGTATATGAAATTGTAAAATTGTAATTGTGATTGTAATTGCATGTAAAATTCTAAAATTGTAATTGTAAATATTGTAACTGTAATTGTATGCGAAATTGAAAAATTGTAATTGTAATTGTATGTGAAATTGTAAAATTGTAATTATAATTACAATTAAAATATTATAATTATAATTATAATTGTATGTAAAATATTTGTAAAATTTTAATTTTATTAATGTGAAATGATTTACTTAAAAAATTTTAATTTGTAAAATTGTACAATTGTAAATAATTGTAAAATAATAAATCTAGAATAATATGAATCTTTGTAACATAATAAAGTTTAGAAAATAATGAAAATAAATTCATGTACTTTAGAATCATCAGTGTTTTACTATGATCTTACATAATAAAATTAAAATTAAAAAAAACTTTATATAGTACGCCATTGTTTTCGAGATCAACATAATTGCAAATTATGAAGTGAAATGATTTTAACATTAACACAATGCAAATTACTAATTAATTCAAAATACATATTATAATGTTTCGAAAAAAAGAGTCTTAGCTATAAAGTAATTAAGTCCTCTTCTTTATAAAAACCCATTTTAAAAAGTATAAATGATGAAATAACACATGTGCCATATCACTCTCAGTTCTCATGATCACCCTCATTATCTTCCAGCGCGCTTGGCATGATAGCACTATTTTCTCAAAAATATGTTTTTATCTAGGGTCATGTCTCAATACGAACCACCAATCCCTATCCAAAACATCTGGGTAAAAAAACACCTGGTTGTGGTGTTTGGGGAAAACATAGGGCTCCTTAGCCTCATCCTACATCTTTCTAGAGTTTATACATATCATCCTACTATCGCGATATTCCTTTCCATTATTTTGATCAAAGTTGTCCCACCACTTGCACCTAAAAATAACACATTGGAAAGAAGAGAAATCCACTTCAATAATATCTTGTACCTTTTCAACGTAACTTGACGTCCCTCGTACTAGGTTTTGATCATGGTGGCTAGATCGACTAGATTGATCAAACTTGACTTTTACTCCACATCCTTGTGTCATGTATCCATCATCGGCATTTTCTATGAGAAAATGGTGTCCATATTCCCACATAGATGGGAACAAATGCACCTATAAAAAAGTGAAAAAAATCATAGTGTCGTGTGTCTTAAAATAACCTAGCAGTTAAAATATGAAATATAGTTGTAATTACATTTCAAAGGTGCATTGTTAAGTTTAAAATGTGGATAAATAGATTATTACCAAGTGGGTGCACCCAATCCCTACGTTTAGTGCATCCTCTTCAGCACGTGGGTAACGACTGGTTGCACCTTATTTCTCTCTGACTTGGTCAGCAACCCAACTGTTGGGGCATATTTTTGGAATATTTTCTTTTAAATGATTGGGATAAGGCACACTTCTACCATTCAAACGTATGAATTCTTTCATGAAACTATCTCATTTCATCCTCTTTTGTTCATACAATGCGACCCACAGTTGTGTCACTTCGAAATTGTAAAGAATGAATTTATTGATTGCTTCAATTTTTTCATTCGCTGATGAAATAAAACTGACATATAATACATATGAGATCAAAAAATACATTATACAGAAGTTCAACATGAATATTTACTTTGTGTACATTTTAAAAATTATAAGTCGCTTACTCTTTATCAAGCACCTTTTTCCATTCGTTTGGAGCAGCTCCCCTTCTCTTTTGTCTTCATCCTTTTCATCATCCCAAATTAACACACCTGATCTGTTATCGATTTTCTTGATGTACTCACTGGAATAACAGAAACAATCATACGATATGTACACCTTTTTCATAGACCCCTCGAGTTTTACCCTTTGTCTAACAAAACCTTTCAATTTCTTCATGTACCTCTCTAAGAAGAACATCCAATGACAAGAAACAACCCAAACTAATTCAACTTGATTTACTAGGTGGATTAGAAGATGAACCTACAAGTCCATGAAACTCATTGGCAGTTCCTTCTCAAACATACAAAGAATCTCAACTATCTCTTGATGCCACTGTGGAATGTTAGCCACATGAATCTCCTCTGATGTGATCCAGTTTAAAAATGCAAATAATTTAGATATGGCACATCCTAGGTCTTGGGGGAATTCATGTTTCACATACCCACGCATGAAGAAAGGATAATGAAACTGAAAAATTATAAACATGTACAATAATATACAAAACTAGTTATGTTTTATGATCCCTGCATGGGATAAAATTTATTAATATAACAAATAATAAAATCATACTTTTTACATTATACGTACTCTTAGAAGATTCAAATGGTCATGCAATTTCAACACTGAAAATTGGTCATCCATTGTGAAGCAGTGCCGTAGTTAAGACCCGTATGAAGATGGCACCCTCACACCCATTATAAATTCTCCTGCCAAAGAAAGATCATCTTTTTCTAAAATCCATGGGACATCACCTTCTTTGAAATACCATTAATTTTAGGGACCAACGCCAACCTCTGATCTTGTACTTTCTAATCGTCTTGGCCAATGTTTCTTTTTAGTTTTTGAAGTAATAATATCTTTCATAATAGCCAATGTCTCACTTTGTTTCAATGATATGTGCCTCGATAAAGAAGATGGAATTTTTTTAAATATAGGCATGAGATATAATAAGTGGGAAATATTAAGATGCTCCCAATATGGGAGGTTATAAAAGATATATTTCCTGTTCATTCCAATAGGTAATTTCTCAACATAGGTGTCAAAGAATTCTGGATCATCGAGCATAGGCTCCCCATTTAAATCGAACATTTATATGAATTCCTTCTCCTTCTCTATCTCATATGCTCTAAGCTATTCAGCTGGTGTCATTATTGGAGGCCTTTGGGTTCTCTCTCGTTTACAATTGAAAGCGGATGATGCTCTTATGTAAGGGTGTTCTTCTGGGAGGAATGCCCTGGAGAAGTCATACACTGGATTTCGTAGGTCGTTGGACCATCTAGCTTTCAGAGAAGGTCCACAACATTTACATCCAAAATACCCTTTTGTTACAAGAGCTATGAGATTATTGTATACAATTTATATGCATGACATGTTAAATAATATCATGGAGATCAGAAAAATTACAATGAATTAAATAACTAATATGTGAAAGAATATTGTTACGTATATAAACAAATCAAGAAACATGTAATTTACCAGAGCTAACTCCTAAGCCTAGATAATCATGTGTCATGTAAGCACATATGCCATACAATGTAAAACTCCTCTATGCTACAATGGGTCTTGATACATCGTATACATTTATCCCATCCCATAATTCCTTCAATTCATCTAGCAGTAGTTGTAAGTAGACATCCATATTATTCGCTTGTCTTCTACCAGGGACTATGAGAGCCAGCATAAGATTTTCATTCTTCATGGAAAACCATGGGGAGATACTTTTATTGATCACTACTACAAGCCAAATAGAATAGTTGGTCTTCTGGAGGGAATATCGGTTGATGCCATCCATGGCTATGCTGAGCTGTAGACTTTGTACTTCTTCCTTGAATTTTTCATGACATGTAACCTCTATATTCTTCATGGCTATTGAATCTGTTGGGATTTACATAACTCCCAACTCACTCCTATGTGAGGCATGTCATCCATGCGACATGTCTAATTCTTTGTAATGAAAGAGCCTTTGAATCCTTAGGATTATAGGCATGTGCCTCAATATCTTAAAAGGAGGACCACATGATTTAAACTTATTTTTTGATTTATCATACCTATCATGCCAACATTTTAGACATATCTCTTTTTCTTCATATTCTCCTCTCTGTAGAATACAATCATTTGGACATGCATGATATGGTATTTACTCAACACCCAACATTTTCAACAATTTCTTTGCCTCTTCGCAAATACCAGGCAAGACATTATCACTCAGAAGAACCTTATATTTGATTCACCTATAATTTGTGATCATTGAAAATATCAAATGTACATTAATGCTGATATAATTATTAACGTTCATAAAATTGACCATTTGTGATGCTCATTGTGCGATTATATTTCTAAAAATATAAGGGAGGAATTTATGGTAACTTACCTCAAAATTTCCAAGAAACATACATTCAACAAGCCAAACTTTGCTTTCAAGTTGTAAAGTAACATTGTTGTCCCCAACTCGGTAGACTTTGAATGATTGCTAGGTCCAAAGAGAGGGGTGGTGGAAGAAAATTTAAGGCTTTCAAGAAAGGTGTCAGCGATATGAGCATCATCCCCTAGCTGATCATCATTCTGGAATGCATCTAACAACATGTTCTCGATGGCAGTCATATTCCTTAAGTAATCATCCATACCAACCTCTATTTGATTGCCTCCATTGCTAGCTTGTGAAGAACTACTGTTGTTGTATTCATTCCTAATAGGTGATCTAGACGTAGTGGGAATTGAATAGGTGGTTGATTCAACCATTCTTGGTAGAGTTTCTCTCTGATTTTTTCTCTTAATTCAACCTTATATCGATTTTACATTATCATGGGATGCAATGGAAGATGGTAGGTAGGTCGCTCATCATCACTAGAATCCTAATAATTTCAAAAAATATATTTGAATGTGATTAGTACAAAATCGATGATATCAATTAGTAAGCATGTTGACAATGCATGATTAATTTGTTTGACGTTGAAATAAGTACATTAGTATACCAAACATCTATTATTACCATCATTGTCCTATAATTGTGGCTAGAAGATGCAATATTGTTACCACTGGTAGGTTGAAGTGGCTGCCCATTTTCATCTACCAAATGTGCCTTGCGGTATGCTCCTCCTGATAAGAGATTCTGACGTTTTGAAGTTGTTTGAATATTTTGTGCATCTGAACTCGATTTTGAATCTACATGAACCTGAAAATTTGTAGACCTGGAAATTTGTAGACATTATAAATTTTATTAAGTTGATTGACATGGGTAAAAAGCATAAATTCAATTAGATAATAAAAATATAAATAAAATCTGAAGTAAATATTACGTCTCGAGATGGATAGGGAGAACTCCGTGATGGACTTTGAGAAATATTATGGAACGAGCTAGATTTTGAAGAATTTTCCATTCGATATAATTATGATATTTTCTCCCTGCATTTGAGCAAAATCAACAATAAATTTTGGTGTACACACCTAAATCGGTGCCTTAAAAAGGGACTTATTGTTATCGGTGATAATATACAAATAACCGCATAGGTGCATTTTAGCTATGGCACACCAGTGTGGTGTTATTAATTGATGCACCAGAGCTAAATAGCCACAAATATAAAAGCCACAACTATATTTTTTAAAGTGAAACAAAAGCAGTAAATTGAAAAGTGGGCAGAAAAATATTTTTGAAAATCTAATTTCACAAAACAATTCTTTAAATGGTAAACACTTTTCATTATTTCAGTATTTTTGCAAAAATGTTCAGGGAGAGATTTGCATGAGACATACCTAGATCAAGAGAGCATGAGAGCACTGTGGAGCAGCGAAATACTTTCGAACAAAACTATTCAGACAATCAGAATTCCAAACCTCTGGTGATTCAAACCCTGTAGCATAGAATTTCAAACCATCCGGTGATTAAATTTTATTGCTTTTTTTACATTTTCTACAGTATTTTTTACGCAGTAAGTAAAAAATTTAAATTTACTATTCATTTTCAGAAAAAAATAAAAATAAAAATAAATAAAAAATCCATTTTACACTGAACCCTTGATACTTTTTGTTTCTTCCCGTTTCTGTGATTTCATTGTTGGAAATACTGAGAGGGGGGGTGAATCAGTATTCCTTTCAATTAGAGCATTAGTTAATCTTCAATTATTATCGGTGTTTGTACAATGATAGCAGCAAACAAGAGGAACACAAATGCACACAGTTTTTAAGGTGGAAACCCACTCCGGGACAAAAACCACCTAATGCTTTTCTAATAATTCTTTAATATTCAACTCCAATTGAAAATAAAGCTCCAACTTCTTAGAATCTAGAAAATAATTCTTCTCCAACTCCCACTAGATGGATGCTCCAACGCCCGATATTCTTCAATAGTCAACTGAATGGATGCCCCAACACCCAATGAACTACAACTCACCCTGGCACCACCCTACCACCCTATAGAAGAATAAAATAAGAATGGACTCCCGTACCAGGGAAAATGGTCCACTTTACAATGATATAGAATGATGTAGAAGAAGAATATATACTAGACCATAACCCCAACTTTGACACAACCACTGCCTCTTCAACCCTTGGCAGATAGACACTAGTACAATTTGTACAATAATTTATTTACAATGACTAAGTATAATGATACCTTTACAATGATTGTATGCAGTGCTACCCACTTGAAGACTTCATATGATTAAATTCTTGCTGCTGTTATGCACCTTGGTTGCTGCTCCTGACATGCTACTCTCTACTGCACCTTTCTTTGCTTTGCTGCTGTAAAAAGTCTGGTCCTTTGCAACCCTTGACAACACATGATCTAAAGTTTCTCTTGCCTTCTAGGAGCTCGATATTGAATCTGGTGTATCTCTATTATTTCAGATCCTCAATATCTTATTTTTGGTCCTTTATTAGTCCTATGAGTCTTCTTTCCAATGCCATAGGTCTGACCCAATTTGGATTCTTCAAGAGAGAGTTATACCCAATTTCTCACACTACCCTAATTATGGATTGTTTCAGTAGAGCGCAATTGTATGTCGTGCCACGTGTCAATGTTTCTTCATTTGTCTCTGAAATTGATAGAGAAAAAACTACAGACTGCGAAATATCTTCCACTTTTTACATAATTCCAATCCGATACTCAGAGAGAGAGTTATGACGATTTTACCAAGGTCACTTCTTTGAGATGAATTTTATGAGCCTGCAAAACCCTTTACTTCCATAGATAATATCTCCAAAAATGTTGCGCAAATTGATCTAAAATTTTTACTACAACTTCCTCAGGATTTTAGCTTCGCCTCATAAAAATTTCAGGTTCTGAGCCTTCGTAGAAAAAAAGTTAGAGCAACAATTCCACGATGGCCTGTTTCAGATGGCCGAATCCCTTGCATAAGGAGGAAATGAATATCACAATTTATAAGAATGCTTAAGTTGAGAGGGGCTTCAACAAGTGAGCATGAGAGGGATTTTAGGAACATAAAAAATATTAATTATGACTTTTCAATGACCCATGCCCCAACCCCATGGGGTTTTAGCCCACTAACTGGGGTACAAACTTCAAACATGAATATCTCTCAAACCGTGAAGAATTATATGGTGTGCCATATATCAACGGAAACATCTCGACAAGTAGAAACCATCAAAAGAATTATTGACCCAGAATATATTAATTTGGTAGGTCAAAATTCCCATGCAATATTGGGTTAGTCCCTGGTGCTACTTGGGTTGACATCAATGACAACCGCTGATCAACAATCTCCCCCTTTGGCATTGATGGCAACACAAGTACTCCCCCTGCGATCATGACACCTCTTACTTCAACATTCTCTCCCCCTTTGACATAAATGGCAAAGGGTAACTCCCCCTGAAACACAACCATCCTGCGGACCTGTACACACTTCCACTCCCACTGACACACAATCATACTATAGACCTGTACACACTTCCACTCCCGCTTTATATTCTTGAAAAAGGAAAATATAATGAGAACTTGGGAGAATCCCAAGATTTTGATGAAGATATTCAAATGCTTCACGAGGTAAAGGTTTAGTGAAGATATTAGCAATTTTTTCTTTTGTACAAACATACTCAAGTTTGATATTCTTTTCAGTGACTTGTTCTCTAACAAAATGATATTTGATTGGAATTTGTTTTGTTTTTGAATGCATGACAGGATTCTTGGAGATGTTGATGGCACTAGTGTTGTCACAGAATGTGGGAATAGGCTCACTGAATTGTACTTGAAGATCTTGCAAAGTTTGTTTCATCCAAAGGACTTGAGTACAAAATGATGTTGCTGCAATGTATTTTGCTTCCGTTGTAGATAACGAGATTGAAGTTTTCTTTTTGCTCAACCATGATACGAGACAACCACCTAGATAGAATGTTGCTCCACTAGTACTCTTACGATCATCAACACTTACTACCCAATCTGCATCTGTAAAGGCTTGAATAATGAGATTGTTACCCTTGGGATACCACAAGCCATATTCTTCTGTGCCCTTTAGATATCGAAGAATTCTTTTGACGGCAATAATATGTGATTCTTTTGGTGCTTCTTGGAATCTTGCTACTTGTCCAACTGCTTGCATAACATCTGGCCAAGAGGCTATTACATATAGAAGACTACCAATCATAGATCTGTACAACTTCTGATCCACATCCTTAGATGTGTCATCTATGCTTAATTTTCAACCTGTTACCATTGGAGTAAGGACGGGTTTGCAATCTTCCATTTTGAATTTCTTGAGCATTTCCTTGATGTACTTGGCTTGACATATAAATATTCCTTTCTCTTGCTGAGATATTTGAAGCCCTAAGAAGTATGTAAGCTCACCAAGTAAATACATCTCAAACTCACTTTGCATCTTTGTAGAAAAGTTCTTACTTAGTCGATCATCATTGCTACCAAATATTATATCATCCACATATACCTCAACAATTGTTAAATTATCTTTATTTATTTGTACATAAAGATTGCTATCAACAGTACCTTTCTTGAACCCTTGTTGACATAGATATCCATCAAGACGAGCATACCATGCTCTGGGAGCCTGCTTGAGACCATATAGAGCCTTCTTTAACCTGTAGACATAGTCTTCTTTTTGTGATAGTAGAAAACCTTCAGGTTGTTCGATGTAAACTTCTTCTTCTAATTCTCCATTTAGAAATTTTGACTTAACATCCATTTGGTAGACTTTGATTTTTCTTGAACATGCATAGGTGAGAAACATTCAGATGGCTTCCATTCTGGCAACTGGTGCAAATGTTTCGTCGAAATCAATTCCTTCCACTTGTGCATAGCCTTTGCAAACCAATCTTGCTTTGTTTCTGGTAACCTGCCCATCTTCATTCAATTTGTTCTTGAACACCCATTTAGTCCCAATTACATTTTTATCTTTTGGTCGTGGAACTAATTCCCAGGTGTTATTCTTCTCAATTTGATCCAATTCTTCATTCATAGCTGCTACCCAATGTTCATTTTGGTTGGCTTCCTCAAAACTACTAGGCTCAAGGGTTGCCAGAAAAGCAACATGAGCTTGTTGTGATGAACGAAGCTATCGACCTTCATTTATGTCACCAATGATTTGATTTGATGGATGGTTCTTTTGAATCGACTCTTTTTTTCTCCTTGGAGGAGCTTCTTGTTGTTGTTTTGGTATAACTTGATGATCATTGTTTACTTCTTCCTCGTTGATAGTTGCTTCTTGTTCTACAATTTTATCTGTGTCTTTTTCAACCTATGTCTCAAGTTTCAAATATTCTAGATCCTCATCATTACTCGCTAGAACACCATCTTCGTCAAATGTAACATTTATGCTCTCCACTATCTGTTTTCGTCTTAGATTATAGCATTTATAGGCCTTTATTTTGCGTGAGTAACCAACAAAGATACCTTCATCAACACGTGATTCAAACTTACCCAAATTTTGATCTTCTCTTTTGATATAACATTTGCTTCCGAAGATTCTGAAATATTTTACATTAGTTGGTTTTCCTTTCCATAATTCATATGGAGTCTTGTTGCAATTATTTCTAAGAAGACTTCGGTTGATAATGAAGACTGCCATATCAATTGCTTGAACCCAGAATTTTTCATCCAATTTTGAGTCCTTCAACATTGTTCTACCCATTTCCTGTACAGTTCTATTCTTTCTTTCAGCAACTTCATTTTGTTGAGGTGCTCGTGCTGTTGAAAATTACCTTTTTATTCCATTTTTGTCACAGTATTGCTGAAATAATTTGGAAGTGATTTCTCCACCATTATCTAATCTTAAACACTTTATTTTCAAATTAGTTTCATTTTCAACCAACTCCTTGTAGATGTTAAAGCACTCAAATGCTTCAGATTTTTTCTTTAGGAAACTGACGGCTGTCATCCTGGTATAGTCATCTAACATCAACATGAAATATAATTCTCCGTCTAAACCTTTTGTTCTCACAGGACCACATAGATCAGTATGTATCAATTCCAATGGATGTGATGAAAAGTGTTCTTTTTTTTTAAATTGGACTTTTGTCTGCTTGCCATGCTGACATGCCTCACATAGTGTGTTGGAAGGTTTTGAGATTTTCAGCATTTCTCGTACTGCTTCATTTTTGCTTATCCTGACAATATTGTCAAAGTTTATATGACCCATTCATTTGTGCCATAACCAACTTTCATCTTCTTTAGCTAGTAGACATGTTTTAGTTGCTTCATCTAGAACATATATGTCATTTGGAGCTCGACTTGCTATAGCCACAATTTTACCATACCTGCCTTTCCTGATTTCACATTTTGTGGAGTTGAATAGCATTGTGTGTCCTTGATCACACATTTGTCCAACACTAAGTAGATTGTGATTCATGTTTTCGACCAATAGAACATTCTTGGCTATAACATATTTT